>JAYESA010000016.1:138891704-139379823 GCA_036927795.1 Iris macrosiphon | reverse complement strand
TTACACACTGTAGTAACCACGTTTTGATTAAACAGCACAACATCTTGACTTTGTTCATGTTAGTAGAGGACCATGATGCCGCATTATGTAAACAGATTCAGGCTCATAACTACGTATTATGTCACCATCACCAGCCTACCAAATTTATCCAATTAAGAGGTCAAACTTATTTAAACAACATATAGTTGCCAAGTAATTGCCACGTCTTTAACAGTTTAAACGGCGTAAAATTTAATCTATGTTTGTCTCAACATGACTTTCAAACTCAGTTAAAAGACATTTCACACTATGAAGCTTATGCTTGTAGATGTCACTCTTGTACATTAAGAAAACAATGACCTGCACTGAAGATCGTATCACCCAAGAGATTAACAATCCGAGATATCAACAACCTTTGAAGCCTCCACTGGAAACTAAAACTCGTGCATGCCGATGAATTAAGTAAGACCACTGATTAGACTGTTTTTTGTGCTAGCATTGCTGCTCAGTTGACGGATCATATAACCAACATAAGAAAACTTTCGTAGCGGATGGCTGCGCATGTTTTGATAAAATCCCCATAGAGATCATCAAACAAAGAAATCTGCAATATGGAATGGTTCAAAAGCAGGCGTCTCTACAGAATGATGCCACGTGAGTGTTGGCACAGAAAGGAATCAAAAGCTTACTCATTGAGGTTCATCTTCTGGCATGCTACCGCCAAGACTGCGCTGTGCTAAACGGTAATACAGTATGCCCATCGTGGCCATGCAGGCCCTGAAATTAAAAGGCATTCCGAAGTTAAAGATCATTTCCCTTCTTGATCTTTATGAACTGAAACAATGTGTTTGTGTTTCTGTGTTTATAACTTTATATTCACCTGTGTTAATGTCAATACCCGTATTGTATCTAGAATCTGTATGAAGACCATGTCCGTAACCAAGTATACAGTGACATAAACAAAATGAACTAAGTCAATATGTTGTGAATACAGAAGTATAGCTTCATTGTACACCATGTAGGTTAAATAAAGCAAACGCTGAGCATAGATGTCTTGAACGAAAAGGTCCGTTATTGTCCTATTTATCATCCTAAAGAAGTTATCTTCATCCTCGGCCCGCAAACTGCATCAATGATGCTACGAAGTATGCTTGTGGGTTGTGGCAACAAGACATAATAGCAGGTTATATCAAGGAAAAGATGGTCAATAATAAGGCAAACCTGACAGCCTTGGTCATCATTTTACCTTAATACATGCAAGTGTTGTAGTAGTGTAGTGAAACCACCACGGGTATGAGTTATAAAACACACTTAATAAATTTATTCACTAACATGTTCACTAAGTAAAGAAATGATTATGCTGCAAAGATACAAAGACTTTTTTTTTATCATTTATTCGAAAGGCTGTGTATATATGAAACAAATGATAAAAATGAGAATAGTTCCAGAGGAGCTAGAGAACATACATGATTGCCATTGTGAGTAAAACTCTTCTCGGGTCCATCCTAGAGGATCGTTGGCGCCGTACTCGTCCTTCTGGAATGTCATCAGTGTTACCTCCATCTTTGCGTGGAGGTGCAGTCACAGGTAGAGTTGGCAGGGCACTAGACCAGAATGGTAGCAAGAACCTAAGAAACTTATGTCGGAAGGACCCTGTGATAAAAAATGCATGACAATTTGTTATTATATGATGTTGAATGTTAACCCATATGTGCAGTATATAGTCACTCCATAAATTATCATATGGGTAAACGGGATATGAGCCATAGGCTCATATTCCTACATCAGCCAATGTACATGTGAACCAATAGGAATGGAGTGTACTAGTGCACATGGGATGTAGGAGTCCATTCCTATTGGTCCACATGTGCATGGTTCATGTACCCGTTTACCCTTATCATATATTACTAAAATTGTAATAGCAAATGAATTTGTAATTGAACTTTAAACTGTAAAATCTGTAACACACATGATCTATGCATGGATAAATACAAGTAAAATTACATCCTACATTGACAAATTCATGAAAACCTTCTCTGTAATCATCACGTCCAAGGAAATACAATAACATCCGGGAAAAGAAGAAAGATTTTAGATATTCTTAGCAAAAAGGTAGAGTTGGCAGCATGGACATTCTACCATGGTCCTCCCTAGCAAGTCGGTGGGGGACATTCCTAGGTCCTTTGTATTGGAGATGGAGAGAACTGTCAGTTTACCTCATTAAAGAGCTCATCTTGACACTTGATTGTCGTAATCATGATAACATGGCAGCATTGGTGTTTGATTCACAATGGAATGAAGTGGTTCAAGCACTCAACCAATTTGGTGGAGAAAATGCTTGCCCCTTTGGCACGAAAAGGTGCATGTAAATAAGGTGGACAGGGCCAGGCAATTATGGAATACAAATTTCCACAAATATTTATATAGCAGAATGAAGAAACATTCATATGAAAACTTATTAAACAATATGAGTTATGTTATATAACACCAATACATAGTATCAGTAACTATCAGAAAGGAGCTTTCCAGAAAACCAAATGTGTACTATCCTAAAAAAAAAATTTGAAATCCTAGCAAGAAAATTTTTGCTAAAGCCAACCAAACAGCTGAGGTGTCCTACCAAGTTAGGTGAATCCAGTGGGTGAACATAGTTGAATCCAGTTGACTAAAAACATTGATCATATCCTATTAATAGTTCTTCCAATGTCAACCCACCTCTTCTTGAGTATTTCTTATGTTTTGCATCTTCATCATCTGCATAATAGGAAATTTCAGAATTTTGCTTGTCAACAAGATGAGCACCCTTTCTCGTAGTAGTACCAGGCTGCACGGGGTTAGGAAAGTGTACAATATCAAGAACCTTACACAAGCAAAAACAAACAAATATATATACACATATCAAGAAAAAATATTTATAAAGTGATTTGTCAGGAACCAATATATCACTTACACCTGCCGGACTCTTTGCTTTCATGAATTTGGGATCTTGATCCGACACAAACTGGCTTCCTAAAGAACTGGGACCATCTATTTCAACTATATTTATTTCTGAAACTTTAGAAGGCCCCACCCCAGCTGAAGATGACGGAAAACTTGGACGTCTAACAGAATCAACTGAATTGGTACTAGTTTCTTCTCTATCTTCAACAGCAGCTATATGCATAAGCGGATCTGAAGCAAAAGCAGGAGGTGCACGGGAATCTACTGTTGGTAATGATACAAGGTGATTCCCGAAAATATTTTTCTCCAAGCCACTCTGTAATACATCAAACACCACAACGGTTGAGCAAGTGCAAGTGTCTGGTAACAATATAAACCAAAAGCGAGCCATGTTGTCTAATGAAATAAAGGCGCATGATCTAGACGATGGAAGTAATTGTAAAGTAGAGAGATACATCAAATCCAAGAATGAAGACTTGGTTAGTTTAAAACGTGGAAAAAAAAAATTCATTATCTATTAAAACTGATCTCTGTCCAATGTCCAAGGTTCCAGATCAAAACCTAAAGTATCAACTGTTGACACCCCATTAAGAATATGACTAATCAACATGGCTTCTAGAAAATATACTTATAACCGCACTATGTATGTCCAGGATTTTTCATAACCAAAACATCCATATTTAACATCACTATCCAAAGTCAAAAAATTCTATTAGCAAACATGGGTTCTGAAATTGGCACGCTCAAAATCAAACAGATATATAGAATTAGGATTCCAACTATAATTGAAATACCAAAAGCTGGAATGCAAAAGTTTTGCTTGTCACATACTGATAAAAAAGAAGACGAGAGAGAAATAGAGGTCCACATTATATCTCAAAATATAGAATTTAAATATATTTAGTCATAAAAGTGAGTTAGTTCAGATTTAGTGAGCTTGGCTCCTGGAAGCTATGACATATCAATAATATGCATATAACCAATTTTGTGTCTGCAGCTACTGCAAAATGCAGTTGCAAAACATCCCAAAATGACAAACCAGATACAATGTGACTGACATCTTGTACACAAAACAGTACATCGGGCACAAAAGATAAGTCAACAAAAGCCATTATCTCAATATAATATTGTACTCTCCGAAAGAAGCAGGTTTATCAGACTCTCACCCTGTTATTCCCCCCAAACCCTCCACCAACCAATTCCCACCCCCCAAATGTGGCTGATTCATGTCCGATTCTTCGAAATTAGAGTACTGACCCCAAGATAACCTAGAAATCCAGCAATCCAGAACTTAACAGAGAAAAATGAGAACAAACCATGAATGGGAAAGGTTATTACTGTCTTTAGCTCTCTCCTCTCACAGGAATATAAATGTTCACATAATCAAGAGGTATTAAAGAGGGTAAGGTGATAATAATCATTTTCGTTAGTTAATGTTACGGAGACAGATTCACATCCAACCACTCTCTAAGCCTATCCTCTCACAGATAGGCTTAGGAAGGTATTAAAGAGGGCAAGGTGATAATAATCCTTTTTGTTAGTTATAGTTACGGGACAGATTCACATCCAACCACTCCCTAAGCCTATCCCTACCTTACAGCGTATCAGCATACCCTTATCAAGACCCCCAACCTAAAGGTACCATGGATCTAGTAACCATGGAGGATTGACACATGAAAAAGATGAAGGCTCATCGCTTCTCACAGGACCAAGAAGATCTTACTGTCTTACTCAATGTTACCAGGATCGTGGGTCGCTTTGGTACGTGGTACGGATACGCGGTGCGGTGGGGATAGGCTTATTCAGTACGCTATTTGGGATCGATGTTCGTTTTTATCTGGGTCGTATTTTGTTCCATATACAATTATATAGAAGTATACACCAAATATCATAAGTTCATAACCAAAGCCATCAAAATCCGGATCGCTAAATTTGACGAACGGTTCGCGAACGCACCCCGTTCGGGGTCGTTCGTCCCAATTCGTGGGACGTAGGGGAGGTTGGCGAATTAGGCAACTATGGTCTTACTACTGAGATGTGTTCCTAGATAACCTATATAGCCTTGAATTAAAGCAGTGGATATAGCTGTTAGATTAGAGGAGAGGCACAGGAAAATAATGTGCACTCTCTAATGGGACTTGCATGCCGTGCTGAGGACTTGTGCACCTAATAGCAACAATTCCAGAATAGGAGGTAGAGGCAATGTTTGGTTAGATGGACACTGTTGAATCACGATGAACCTTGGTAACAATTGTATTGCAATTTTAAATCACATCTGCATGCAACTAATAATGGTTATTAGATTTAAAATCATCAACCAGCAAACTGATAAGTTATAAGACACTTATAAGCATCCATAATGGTAAATTGATTACTCTACAAGCATTTACACTTATAGTCATATATTTGTTTGGCTAGATGGGGATCATCAACTCATGTGGAAATAACCTTGGTGGCAATGCGTTACCATACTGAATCATGTCAGCATGCAACCATCGCATGGAAACAGAAACAACAATGAGCTAAAATCATGAAGAAGAGTAAAATACTTAAAACAATTAAAACAATAGACTATTTACTATAAGGTTAAAGCATTAGACCCAACACTTGCAATCACATATTTAATTCTTCAAGATATCAGCAATTTAGCAGCTAGATAATCCCTGACTTTCTGTTATTGAGGACATATATGGCGAGAGAGTCGTATGGAACAAGGAGAAACAGTATAGATGTTTCCATACAAACAACAAAAGGCTTACTGGTTTCTTCATATTTCTGGAACTAAAAGGAAGCATGCCACCTAAGTCTTCCAAGAAGTATTATGATGAACAACTACTCTGAGAAAGGTAAACTTGATAGGTTACCTGAATTATTGCTTCTTTCAACTTTGAATGAAGCCGAGATCCTGTATCTTTAATGGTTTTAGGGGGCCACATCTGCAGATAGAAAATCACATTTACAGAATGTGAAAACAATACTATAAAAAAATATTAATAAAGAAAAATGTCTATGCCATTTTTTTAAATGGTAAAAGTATTTCTAACCAACTATATCACTCTGGAGAAATAGAGAAGTTCAATAATACACAATAACAAATTACATGCTTTGACTGAGATGATAAAATACCATTGCAACATCTTCTCGTTTCCCATTTGGTATTTCTTAACTAGAAACAGTTTCGAAAGCATAAACGATTTGTTATTTAGGATCGATTGCTTTATTATGGGCAATTCTAAGGAGACTGATGTTCCTAGAGTCAAAGCAGGACAGTTGAAGTGCAGAAGTTCTTAAGAAGTATTATTGAAATCATAAGATACACATGAAACTACACAGGGATTTTATAGGACAGTATAAGACATGGATCTGGAGGACTTATATTGGACCTTAATTTCCACCCGTTTCATTTGCCCCTACCTTTCCAAGGTCGGGCAAGACAACTTAGCCTTGGGGAAGTACCTACAATCTAGATTCTTGGAATCATGACCAATCATATAGTTGGGCTTTGTGGCTATAAAGTGGAGGTTGAACCTTTTGTTTCTTCAAGGAGCATTTTTTGAGTAAATTGCTTTAGAGATGTCTTCAAAAGAACTATCAGTTTTTCTACTTGAAATCACGAATAAATTGTACTTCTGGGAGATGCATTTGGAGGAGATTCCTTCTTTGTACATAAATATGTAAATGTGCTATTGTTTCTCTCTCTTTTTTCTTTAGGGTCTGCTTGGATTGAGAGGGGAAAAAATAGGCAGGGTTAAGTGGGGTCATTGAGGTTTAAGTGAGGGAAAAGGGAGTCAATACATATAACCTTGCTTAGATTGGAAGAGTGTTAAGTGTGGTGTGTTTAATAACTCTTGCTTGGATTGGAGGTTTTGAGTGGAGGAAAGAGTTAAGTGGGGTGTATTTATTACTTTTTAAACAAAACCCCTCACTTCCCCCTCGTTAACCCCAAGATTTGGGGATTGAAAAAATTGACAAAAGAGGGTTAAACAAACCCCCACTTAACCCTCTATTACTCTCCCTCCTAAACCCCCACCCTCAAACCAAGCATGATTCTTTTTTTCCCTCACTTAACTCTCTTAACCCTCGATCCATGCAGACCCTTAGACAATTTCTGCAGAGAAGACACATGTTTGGGATGAATTTCTCACTCATGTGTAGGGGTGTTAATGAGCTGAGCTTTGAACAATCCATGCAAGACCCTTAGACAATTTCTGCAGAGAAGACACATGAAAGAAAAATAGAGCTCAAGCTCAACTCTCTACAATGTCCTACTTATTCCTTTTCTATGGCTGGGATCATTTTATCCTATCCTATTTCTCTTAGAATAGAAAATAAAGAAAGGATGCTTATTAATATGCAGAATGATCACAATGAGACACGAAATCCCCTTGTAGATGACATAAGGCTGTTACAAATATGATTTCTATATATACAATATAACAGGATAATTGTTTATCTGAAAAAGTTAACAGTATGCTGCCATTTCGAAATCGGCAATTTGTGAATGAATAAAGACGTATATTTTTATTTGAGTCCAATGATAGTACACATGATACACAGACTTCATATATTGAAATAGGAAATTCTATTATCAAGTAACAAGATAAAAGATGACAAGTTTCCAATCGAATCTTACAGGAGAAGAACATGTTGGGCACACAAATCCTGCTGGTGCAGTCTGAGGCGGAAAACTTTGGATATGAGACACCAAACAGTTCGTGTGTATGATATCTGGAAACGAACAAAAGATTGAACAAGATAATGCAATGAAAAATTAAGGTAAAATGGTCTTCTTTCCAACTATACTTACGCAAGCAACCCAATCGAGTAGTATCGTTTCCAGCTTCCAGAGCAACATGACACAGGGAACATGTAGGAGGCCAATCATACTCGCCATTCACGACCCAGTCAGAGTAGTTTTTGACCTAAGAAAAAATGATAATGGGAAAATTGTGCCAGTAAAAAACTTGTAAAAGACATAAGCAATGAAAAAGGTAGCAATCAATATGCTATAGCGTGCATGCTTCCATGCAAAAGACAAACATGTCTTTTATGCATGTATTTCTTTAATCAGTCATGATTCCTAATTTTGCATTTGGATGTGATTAAAGTGCCAAGAGAAATTGAGATAGTGTTATATACCTAAAAGATATGAACCAGTGACTGATAAAGAATAAATCATGACGCAGGGCAGTCTAAATTCAAACAAAATATATGACTAGAGCAACAACCAAAGCCCAGTGTTTAAGTTATTGGAAAGGAGCAATCTTTTACGGCTGAAGTAGTATACTAGTTAGAACAAAAACAATACAATGTGCATGTTCATTGTATATATAATTGTAGTCTGGTGGAGTGAGTAGTGATTGACTTTGATACAAGGTTTGCAGTATCGATTTTGGCGGCCTTCCTAGGATTACCGGTTTTGCAGTGTCGGGAGGATTTTGGTGGTTTTGAATCGGCACTTTCGGAAGCTTCGGCGGTTTCAGAATCTGTATATAGTGCAAACCTTACTTTGATTAATCTTCTGAATAACGGTAGCCATAAAGTACATGTACTTCAACATGAACTTGCCGACACATATGAACATAGAAGGTGAATAGGATAGAACACTGCGAACACCTACCAAGGAAAGCAATATTTACTATGTTTATTGGAAATTTGGAATGGTGATCAAAAGCTATACATGTCTGTTGCTCTTGCCTTTATGGGATTTTTTAGCTTGTTTATCTTTAGGTGTGAGGAGTACTAATTTTTTGTATCAAATACCAAAATGACTTTGTATAAGGAAATGGGTCTCAGCACTTGGTTTTCTTTCTATTTCTTGACTATAGAAGTACACTAATTCTGTTATCTCTGATTAAAAGTAGTGTTTTCAAAAAAGTTTTATGTAGGGTATCAGGGCATGTATCACAAATGAGTGTCTAAAGAGTGTTGAGCTGTGTCTTGGAGAAACTTAAGAAGTAGCAAAGAAGTGTCACGCACATAAGAGAAACTTGCATGCCAAAAATCAAGGTTTGCATTATCCTTATACAAAATGACTTTGTATAAGGAAATGGGTCTCAGCACTTGGATTTCTTTCAATTTCTTGACTGTAGAAATACACTACTTCTGTTATCTCTGATTAAAAGTAGTGTTTTCGAAAAAAAAATTATGTAGGGTATCAAGGCATGTATCAAATGAGTGTCTAAAGAGTGTTGAGCTGTCTTGGAGAAACATAAGAAGTAGCAAAGAAGTATCATGCACATAAGAAGAAACTTGCAAGCCAAAAATCAAGGTTTGCATTATCGGTCAATACTAATACATAACAGCCCCGGAAACTGCCAAGACCGATACTCAAATAAAGAAAACCAATACTACAAACCTTGATAAAAAATCCTTTCATTCACCCTTTTCCTCTAGGTATGCAATATTGGGTAATACTGATATAGAAATCTCTTCAAACTGCCAAAACTGATACCCATGAAAAGAACCCAAAACCGATATTGCAAACCTGGCTAAAAAGTACTTTGCTTCACCACTTTCCTCTCCATGCTAATTCTTATAATGGCCAAGCATGTTCATGTCTATCTCTTCACATAGGCCATGGACGTAGCTAAACAGGAGCTTTTGGTAGTGGTAGTGTGTAAAGGGTAAGAAACGTCATTCCTTTTATATTTCTACTACAATATCACTTATTCCCAAATAAAACTGTTATCATTCTAAAACTACCCTAACTATATCATCTTCTTAATTTAGGGATTGTCTTCCCTCTAGTGTGACTTGAGACAACCACCCAAAACTGCATAACATACACCTCACATGCTACAGCTTACACCTCAATGGATGACAAAACATACCATGAGGTTTCTCTACTAGCCCAAATTCACTGCCCATAGACTTCGACTCAACCCATTTGCATCAAAAACTTGGTTGGGTCTATTGACATGGAAACTAGCGTCTACCAACATTGGAGATCATCAAGATTCAAGACCTACACTCTAGTTGGCTTTAGCTTTATTAACATGGTTACTACACTGAGCTCTATTTTCGAGTACTTTTTTCTAATGCTCACTTTCATTTTATGTGGATAATTGCAAACTAATCTTCTTTTATACTGTGAAAACAATATGATATAGTATTTGGTATCTCCCCTATCTATTTCTCGTGACGGGGTCAATTGATCTTCCATATACCTTTTTATTTCATTCTGTGCAATTTTAATCAAAGAAACAACAATTTTCGCTGGTCTCCATATCACGTTATTCTGTTAGTATCATTTTTCCTTCAGATTCTCTAGTACTCGAGTCCAATGGTTATAGATTAACAAAATCCTAAGTGAAAGATATGCTGTAGCCTCTGAAATTTTACTTTATCTAGGAATTATATATATATTGGGGATGGAGATCATAAATAGAGCTGTTAACATAGGAGTTGACCCAGTCTGACCCAAATTTTGGACTAGCAGAAATCAAAACCAAGGAGAAATACAGATACAAACTCTATAGCCAGCAATCCAGCCATGTAAAAATACTCTAAAGAGAACCCACAGCATAGATTTACAGATAAATGAGCGTGAAAAGTGGAAATATAATGATATAACATCCTAGCATTCAATAACAAGATCCGGGGTGCATTTTTACTTTAATAATGGCATGTATCAAGTTTCTAAGTTCCATTCTTCCTCTGACCAGAAGAAAAATATAAATGTAATATCGCATTACCCATGCACTCATGAAGTAGGGTATCATCCCTTGACTACCTTCTCGTTTACCTTGTAGCCTAAACAACCACTATTAGAGCAAAGTCGAGTGTGGCATGTTCAACTTTGGCTTGTTTAAGGGTCAAACTTATTGCGCAAAGTTCGAGCTTCAAAACTGTGTCCAAGCTCGATCTCGATCCGGCTCGCAAGTTGCTCGAGCTTAAGGCAATTTGGCATGCAATATAGAGAGAGAGGGGAAAAAACCTCTAGGCCACCACTGTTATAGATGTCCCCGAACGTGCCATATTCACAAACAAAATTACACATACACCATATGTTGATTACATCGTTGGAGAGAACATCGGCAGATACATAGGTCTCATCAGATTGACCAACACGAAATAACCCAATATCAGCCAATATATTAAAAAATGGAATTTTGCTTTTGTTAACTTTAAAGGGTTAATGGGTCCCAAGCTGATAATCCCCAATCTAGAGTTGTTGTAGAGTGACATGTGGTGGAATCTCGAATTTATCGTCTAACTAGTAACAAAACTAAGAGTGTGATAGGTTAATAGTTTTAATATTTTTACTTATCTTAACTAGGCTCTTAAATTACTTGATATGAAATTTTAATGTCAGTATTTTTTTTTCCTTTTTGGATTTAAGCTGTTATTGTTGTAAGTTTAGTGTGTTGTCTTAGTTGTTAGTTAATTGTAGTACATTTAAAAATTAGAATTACATAGAAAAAATTAGTATATCTAATATGTAATATACTATCTACTTATTGATATCGACCACTTTAAAATGTCTGTAATATGTATACTATATATCTATTGATACATTTTAAAATGTCTATGACATGCCTTCGACATCCGACATTTCAAACCCCAAACCACATGAAACCGATATCCGTCATCTACAATGCTGGACCTTTTAGTACCAACACTAGAGTTAGGTACTTCGGTTTTGTGGCACAGGCCCACCATGTACTTTTCCTCCATTATTTGTGCTGAACAAATGTCCCTTTTCTTATAAAAACAAGTGTGCGACTAGGAGTAATTCTGTATGTACAGGTTTCAAAATTCCGGAATGATCGTTTACCGTTTTGGAACAAAAAAGTTGCAAAATTTCGTAACGAGCGAAATGTTACAAATTGACATGATTGATGTACAAGTACTAAATCATTTAGCAGGCCATAATGCAACCATTCATAGGTAAGCAGCATATACTAAAATGCAGATAATTCGAACAAAGTAACTTTTTTTTTCTTACCACACAAATCTGGTGTTCCGGGAAGCAGATGCATTCGCCGCACACGGGAACCTTGTGCACGAAGCAATAGATCCTAGTCGCCTGAACGAAAAAAAAAATACCAAATTTAGAACACCATTACAAACCCTAACCGATCCAAATTCTCGGATCTAAACGCGGCATGGACTGATTCAAATTTCGAAACTGGATCAAATTGATCAGAGTAAATTATGGTTTAACATGAAATTTGATAGGGAATTTGGGATAGGGATAGGGATAGGGATCGGGAAATTTTTCACCTTTCGACATTTGCAGACGACCATCGGATCAAACCCTAAAGAGAAGTTCGAGGGGGGAGAGAGATCTGGAGGGGGCCAGAGAATTTTCGAGGAGAGAGAGAGAGAGGAAGGGCGGGGGGTGTTGGGGTGGACGAGGGGGGGTCGTTAGGATTTAAGATGTGCAGATTGGACGGGGGAGATTTGTTGAACTATGTCATTATTTTTTCTTTTTCTTTTTTAGATTGTGGTTCTTTGCAATAAACTATTTTTTTTTTTTTAAATAAATAATGGAGGATATAAAAACATGATGACTCGTTTTTTTAAGTCATTTTTAAGCTGTATTAAAAAAATAGAGATAAAAGGGTAGTTATGAAAATATGGTAAGCATTTGAGGAGAGGAAAAAATTAGAAGATGGAATATATATCACTTGTTTTGCAACGAAATATGGATATTAATTTTAATTGTAAATTCATTCCTTTAACTTCTTTTATGACATTTGTGCACAAGGTATCCTAATCAACTTATACAAAATAACATTAAGGTCTGGTTTGGAACAAAATTTTGGAAAATAGAATTAACTTTAGTGCACAAGGTATCATAATCGACTTATGCATAACAGCATTAAGGCCTAATTTGGAAACAAATTTTGTAAGATAGAAATTAACTTTAGTGCAGAGGGTATTATAATCTACTTGTGCAAAACAGGATTAAGATCTAGTTTGAAAAAAGTTTTTTGTAAAATAGAATTAACTTTAGTAGAATTTTGAACTTTAAAACTAAAGTTTCAAGCTATAAAATTGCACGAAAAGCTAACTGAAGTTAGGAGTACGAGTTAACTATATGATCATGATAGCTTCATTTTTTTTTTTTTTTTATGTTTTAGATTCATGTTTTCAAGCTATGAAAATAGAAAACTCTAGTCAATAGGATTTGAAGAGAGATGCATTGATGTGGTGGGTGGGTGTGTATTTTTTTTTTTTTTTTCTTTAAATATACTTGTTTTCATAGAAATTTAATAATTTTATGTTAAATACCAATCAAACGACAAAAAATAATTTCTTAAAATTTTTTTTTTTTTGAAATATTCATAATAGAAATCAAAAAAATCTATTTTTTCATCCATATTCTCGTGTAGATCCCACAATCCTCATCAATCGAAAGAGAAGATGTTTGGCACTTCCAAACAAACACTTTCACTCAAAACGGAACACCACCCAGCGAGAATACCATGATCTATTGTTTGACAAAACATAGAACAAATATGAAATTAATGGTTATGGCACATAATGGTTTACTAGTATAAATGCACGTGGATTGCGTGCACTTTAACCGTCTTGTAATTAATTCTTTTTGTACTTGGGAAGAGCAAAGCAAATTATATTTTTTTAATTTTTTTTATATATAATTATCTAGCTGCCCTCATTAATTTTAATGAACAATTTAATTAGTAAATTTATGTAAAGGTATATTTGGTTAAAAAAAAATCACAACTAAGCCAACTTTTCTCATTATAGAAAAAAATGCAATTGCTTTGCACACATTTTAACCGCCTCGTAATTAATTATTTTTCTACCTGGAGAGAGCAAAGCAAATTTGCTTTAAAAAAATTTCTATACATTATTATGCCCTCATTAATTTTAATAAAAAATTTTAATTAGTAAATTTATGTAAGTGTATATTTGGACAAAAAAATCACGGTGAACCCAACTTTTCTATACATACAGTAGTATAGATATGCTTCCTTGGCAGCGTTTTACTGTCACGGCCATTGAGATTTTTCTAGGTCATCAATCTCTATAACTTTCTTTGGAGGGAAGCTGCATTCCAATCCCGAAGCAGCCAGCAGCGACCAACATTCTGCACCTCCTTCGCCTGACTTATAGCAATGAATAAAATTAGACAATTAGGTTTCCTTTCTGCTAAAAGAGTATGGTGAACCTATCAGGAATCAATGCTTTAAGAGCAAACATAGTTTAAAACCCTCTCTTATCGAAGCTTGAATATAGCTGCTTAGATTTATAGCTCAGTAGTTTAGTACGCTACGTCATGATCATCTGGAAGCAATATCAACAGACGAGCAATCTCAAACATTGTTCGGTTACATTCAATACATCATATCATGAAACACTCATCCCATAGGCAACAGCACATGGTATCACCATTTTGTTGCTAACAAACTTATAAATCTGATAGCATAACCAACTAAAGGTATTGACTGTAAAATAATAAGATACACATGTTACAACACTCTTCTTCAACCCAAATAAGAAATGTCATAGTTGGAAAATTACATATTAACTAAATCAGCACCCACCCCCCCCCCCCAACCCCCCCCCCCCCCAACCCCCCCCCCCCCCCCCCCAATCTTAACATAATCAAGAAGGGACCACTTTGTTCTACCAGCACTTGTCAAACCGCTTTCACGAGAACAAACAATGGCCTGTCTCCCAACTTCTCACGACCCTGCAAGTGATAATCGTGTCATCAGCCAGCTCATACAAGGTATTAAGTAACAGAAAATTATCAAGCTAAATAATAGATGAACGGGTATAAGAAGAACAAAGGTAATCCTTCTTGGTGAGAGAAAATATTCAATGGGGAAACTGTTAACACAATAATGCTTCGACTTACAAGCCTACAAACACAAGTTGACTATGGCAAGTGAACAAGAAAGCCTGGGCAAACTGTACAAAAATGCTTGGAAGCACAACTCTACAGACACGTTGACTATGGCAAGCGAACAAGAAAGCCTCAGAACGCAAGGTGAATGCAATCCTGTATTATATAGATTTGGATATGCAAGAGTAAATCCTTCAATAATTTCAACTGCTCAAGTAACTAACGTAATATAGAATCCTCCTCTATAAATTTGGTTACTCTTTAAGAAAAAATATTGATATAGACAGTAGCCCAAACTAAAAGCAGGATAAAAGAGAGCTAATGACATAACACACAAAGTTCAGAAAGCTCCACTAAAATAACTAATCGGGAATGTCTATGACTAGCTGTCAATCAGACACGTACCCTTTAGGAGTCTGGTCAAATCCAGGTCAACTATGAGCAAACGAGGGCCTTTCCAGAAATGCTCTATAGCAAATTTACGGTTGAGAGGCCTACTAACCGTTACCTGAATTCGACATATAAGGAACAGATGTTCCGTGACCCCGGAAATTGCATGTTCTGGACTGCAGAAAGCTGTTGAAATTGAACGTGGAAACCCACATAGTGACAACATCATAGCATAAACTTACTTGGGTTTCTACATCTTTTTGAAAGACATTATTGTTGGGATTGTCTGAATTTTGAAACTAATGAATTTTTGTTTATTTTTAATTTTTTTTATGATTCTATGCAGTGCTAGTTGATTAATTTTGAATATTAAATATATATTATATTGCATATTTTTATCCTTTAAAATATTCCACATTCCTGATAAATGTATTGAGTTCCGAATAAGCGTTCCAACATACCGCGACGTTTAACCATGATCCAACTTTTTTTGTGGTCATGCACATTATGGCCATGCAACCAATGAGCAAGCCTCCAAGTCGCTTTTATCTCGTGGACTATTAAAGAGTACACAGAGAGGTAAGATGATGAGAAACCTCAGCTCCAACACCAGTAACCACCCAACAAGCCAAAGAGCCAAGCAGAATCACCAAACCAAACCAGTAGGGATGATTGCATATCACTAATCAATCTGTCAGAAGACACCAGTAACCACCCAGGCCATACAAATATGTGAGAAACCTCAAATTTTTATTTTACTTCTAAGCATTTCAAGATGTTGGATCATGACCAATACTGTTGGTTCTCAAGTTGGACTTGACACCATGTAATTTGAACAAAAAACTGTCCTTAAAGATAACAAGAAAGCCTGTAAGGAAGTAATCCCAATATTGGGTCCATTCTTGAAGCAAATAAATATTCCTCAATTCCTAGAACGAGTATTTGCTATAAGGTCATACGTGAATGCAAAATCAAGTATCTTATTATCCCTTTCATTCCTAATTCCATATCCATAAGCTTCATGCATGCTATCATAATTTATTAACATTTATCTCAACAAAAAATGCATAAATATTTTGTTGGCGTATCGTTAAGCCCCCACCCCTCCCAGTAACAGTAAAGGGAAAAATTGCCATAGACAATCCTTTAGAGATGTGATTCATTGTTGGACTTTTATCAATACTATAACACTCTTAATTATGTTGTGCAACAATATGGAAGTATGAAAATATCTACATGCATTGGAGATTAAAATGTCACAAAATTTTGCAAGATGAAATGAGCAAGTATCCAACCTTCAGCTCAGGCAATTCAATAACACAAGCACATTCAACCACCTCAGCTCCAACACGTTCTGCAAGAAACAAATGATTAAATAGATTACTTTAAGAAACTAACATAAAGTATGTATACCTAAAGTAGATTTGACAAAATGACAAGGGAGTCAAACGTACACAGAATTCCTATAATAACCTTACGATTTCTAGAGCAATTTTAAACTTCAATTGGATAATTACCCAACAGCTTGATTGCAGCACACAAGGTCCCTCCAGTGGCAATAAGATCATCAATGACAAGGACACGATCCCCTGGTTGGACAGCTCCTACATGCATTTCCATTATGTCGGTCCCATATTCTAGAGTATATTCTTCTGAAATGACTTCACCTATAGGCCCTCATAAATTATTAGCCAGCAGAAATTGGTACAGGATATAGAAACAAGTACAGTAAGTATAATCGTAAAGAGAACCTGGACATCTGGAAGTCATGTAATGTTGTATACATTGATACACATTAGTCAAGTAAGAAAAGTGAAATTGTTTTAAATATGTATGTGCATGAAGATTTCAAGTGATCACACCTCAGAAGCGCAGAAAGTCAGACCAGATTCTGCATCTTCTTTATAACTGGCATAACTATAACTACAACAACAGCAAAGCCTTCATCACAGATTTTTCGAGGTTAGCTGTTTGAATCATTTTCTTCCATTCAGTTCTGTTAAGGGTCATGTCCACGTAACACTGACAAAAAGCGTATCCATCTTTCAAACCTCAATCTATGTTTGTTTTGCCCTACCTCTAGTCCGAGCGGCTCCTTTACCTACCATCTTATCACTCCTTACTGGAGTATCTATTGGTCTACGATGCACGTCCAAACCGCCTAAGACAATTTTCTCACATCTTGTCCTCAAATGGAGCCACCTCTTACTTTCCACGGACACACTCATTTCTTATGCTAAACTGGCATAACTACAAAGGTTCATAAATTCTCAAAAATTTCACAAAAAACTTGAAAATCAATAGATTTCACCTTTAAAGCTTACATGCAATAACAGAACAATCAACATTAGATCATTGAGGGAAGCTTTGTTGCATCTTATCAATATTTACAACAGGTAAACTGCATAATTCCATGGCCAAAAGGCAGCAGACACTAGCGAGGGCTTTGTTACAAAATTGGACGTTACTCTTGCAAAAAAGCAAATCGATTTTGATAAATGATCTTCAGCACAAGGGGATAAAGGTATTCATAAGTCATTCACAAACTTCATGCATTCTACCGACGCAAAATTTTAACATATCCTAATCAGGACACCTACCATCCGAACAGTACAAAACTAGTTTCATCATAGTATTGCTTACTATAAGATCATCAATATATATGGTAATGCTAAAGTAAATTCCAAAGCACGTGTTTTAAATGAAGTAAATGTTTCAATAGCACAAGTATTCAAGATTAAAAAAATGTTGCACACCACCACAGACATGACAACTGGAGGCATAATCACAAAGACAAAGTTTGTTGGCATAGAGGGGATTTAGGGACGAAAGCAAATTGTCAAATTGGTAATTTTATAAACTTGTTCCTTTTACCTATTAATTTATCCATTTGGCGTCGTTCATTATAAGTTACAATGCATTATTGTTCATGATATCGTCAAAAAAAGGTGTCTTGAAGAACAAAGGAAGAAAATATGAAAGAACAATGAAAATAAATAAGAAGCGGATAAAAGGTTTAGTGAATATATATACAATAAGAAACAAGAGACAAAATATAGTTCACTATAACAATATTCCAAAAAGAGGAAGAAAATGAAAAATACAAAACAAGTATTCTTCAAACCAAATGATTTCAAGCTTCAATTGTAACGCTGGTTTGCGTACATTACCAGATGATGGCGGTTAAAGCATTTATTTCCTATCGGATCGTAATAAGGGATACTCAAACTTCTTTTAAATAAAAAAGGTAAAAGAACAGCAAAAGGTGGGGCAAATGGAAAAAGAGAAGAGAAGGAAAAGCATTTATCTGGTTTGTGGGAAGAGTGGAAGTGAGTTACTGCAAAATGTGATCCAACAAAATCATGAGCTAAACTTTTACAACCCATCAATACATCCAGTGTGAAATTTTGCAGTAATGACTGGTCCAAATTTATATTAATTAGGGGGCATTCAGTACTCAAAAAAAAAAATTCCCAAACAAATTTACAGTGGGAAGCCTATTCCCATGTTTGGTTTAGCTTAAAAAATTACTCCCGGAAATTGGGAATACCAGAGTAAACAATTTGCCAACAAAACATGGGAATCCTATCCCTTAAGACGAAGTGGGTGTTTCTCTTTTGTCAGGAAAAAAAAAAAATTTCAATTTTTTTCTACTCTTTTTAAGAAACATTTTTTTCCTTGCTTTTTTATTTTTATTTTTCACTTTTTTCATTTTTTTGAGATTCTCAATTTTTTTTAATCTTTTTATTTGTTTTTAAGAAATTCTTTTGTTTTTTCCTTTTTTTCTATTTCTTTTAAAAAATTCCTTTTTTATATTTTTACGTTCAATCTTTTTCGCTTTTTTCTTTTGCACATTTTTTTTTGTTTTTTATCTTTATTTGTTTTAAAAACGTTTAATTTTTTTTTTTTACTTTTTCTAGAAAAGACCAATTTTTTTCTTTCCCAAATTTTCCTTCTTTTTTAAAAAAATATTCTGTTATACTTTTTCTAAGGTTTCTTTTCTTGTTTTTTTTTTCTATTTTTTGAAGAAAAAAAAAGTGCTAATTAGTTTTTTTTTTCTTTTTTCCTTTTTAAAAAAAATGTTTCTTGGTTTTTTTCCCCCCTTTTCCCATCTTTTTCATTTAAAATTATTTTTTTTGGGTTTGGTCTGTTTCAAGTCAGGATGAATTTATGTTAGGTTCAGTATCGATCGGATCGTAAAAACTAATTTATAAGTAAAAAAATTATGATGTCAATAGGATTTGAATGATGTGCTCTTGAATACTAACATATCACATTAACCAACTACGCTACAAAAAGTCACAAACAAAGAATAACAACTATTAAATATATTTAATCTTCAATAAAAAAATTGTTGTATTTTTATATGAAAACTATATATTGCTGAAAATATTTATATATTTACCAAAAATGGAAATATAATATTCCAGGAAATTTATTTTCAGGGAATTTACTTCCCAGGAATATAGAATTCGTGGCTATATAGTTTTCCGCGTACCAAATGCCCCCTTAGTATCCTTTAGTATATTAAACTAATCGTACTAATTTTAGGTTCATTCAATTCTATTTGGGATTCTTTCTTTTTACTATTTGGCTTAACGAGTCGTACAGATTAATGCAATTCCTTAAAGAAAATTGTGTCATCTTAGCTCTTTGTCTCTTAATAGTGTTGGGAGCCTTGGAGAGTGCTTCTTGGTTGCATGAACTTAAATTATTGGTCCTAATTATACTAATTAGTGTATTAAACTAATCATGCTAATTTAGCTTCACACAATTATACACTGGATCGTCTTTCTTTTGACTTTTTCACTCTTTGGCTTAACGTATCGTAGAGATTAATGTAATTTCTTATAGAAAATTGTATCATTTTACCTATTTGTCTCTTAATAGTCTTGGGGGACTCGGAGGGTGCTCCTTAGTTGCATGCACTTAAACCGCTTAAAATGTATATCATCTGTCAACAGCCATTCATAAAAACTCAAGTCAAATCTTTTATGGATCTTTATTTTGCTACATAGCTGACCCTATTCTGATGGAAGAAGACTTGATGATGATGTAACTACAATCTAAATCCATTTATACAATTTCAGCTATAATATGAAAAACATTCTGACTAACCAAGCAAACATGGCAAGTTCTTTTGAGACATCACAGATAAGCATGCACCTTTCCAAATTAGTATATTTCCATGATGGTGGTTTACCTATCTAAAAATGATGATTCTACTTTAAAAGCAAAAGATTTTAAAAGAACAAAATCCAACTATCATTATTAGCAATTTCCACCTGAAATTTGAACTTAAATGTTTCATGACATTACAGATACACAGACACATGGCCACTCTAGTACAACTCCAAGATACTTCAAGGCATCATGTATCATGATAACGTCACAAATCCACAGCTATTGATACTTCAAAATGAACAACGTGAAGTCCAGACACTGTGTCTAAACCATCTAAAATTCTAGATATCATATTTTAAAGCAACCTGCCAAATGGATCCATTCTTATTTTACATGTGCATTTATGTTTTTACATGGGCAATACATTATATAGCCATATCAACGTGTAAGACTTGTGGAAACTTCACATTTAGGACACTTCCAGAGACACGAACACTTGATAGTCGTGCCATGCATCCAGATAACACTGATTATAACAATCGGCCAAATATGTAACTGGTTGTTGATATAATGCATCTGTATAGACATCCGTGAAAAAATGAAACTAAAAAAGCCTCACAAAATGTAAAGCTGAAGAACTATGAGAAATATGTTTTGCAACATCTCTTAATTCATAGCACAGTCAAACCACTATAAGATAAATTCTCCCTCTCGTACAAAAAAAAGCATAAAGGTACATTACCTGGTAACTTGTGTGGCTTTCGCAACGGTACAAACTTTGCTCCGATATCTAGAGCAATGGGAGGTCCAAATATAAAACCTCTTGCTTCAACTCCTGCACATATTAGTAAATGTCTAGTAAGAAACACTACTGAAGGGGAGAGGGTGAGGGTGAGGGTGGGGGTGAATAAAACTATGGATACAAAAGTATAATGGATGTAAAGTTGACAATTGAATACGTCCTAAGGCTCTAGTACATCAATCAAATGAGTTATTAATTAATATTCCGTAATAACCACACATTTGGCCTATGTCTGAAAATCAGATTAAATTGTGATTAGTTGACCAAGTAACTGAACAATTAAATCTATTTTGCAGGTGGCTGGTTAAGCAGAATTGCCATGTGACTATGTAATCATAATTTATTGGCGTGTTATCCAATCAATATGTAACTGGTCATGGCTCGAGCACCTAATGAAACAACTTGATATAACATTGTTTTAGCATACAAGTCTTGAAGTGATTTAAGAGTGACAATCACACACGAAAATGCAAATGACGACCCCTCCCCAACACACGCACAAAATAAAAATATAAAAATGATGAATTTGAAGCTTGCCGCGACAATCTCTTGGAATAAAATTTAAAGTAAACATGCTTCTTTTACCTAGTGTCAATAGAAACATTAATTATGAGAGTTGACAAAAGCATTAAATGGTCGCATAAAGTTGTGTGCGTGTATATAACAAGGTTCGCAGTATCAGTATCGAAATTGGTATCGGACCCTTCCTATGAGGCTATGAGTATCGGAATAGGCGGTTTCGGCAATATCGGCGGTTTCGGATCGGAGTATCGGGTATCTTAGTATCGGAAAGCAAATAACTATTAACAATTTATTAGAAATTTAGGGGGGGGGGGGTTGTACGTTTAGTCATAATTTTAAGTATTTTTTGCGTTGTTTCTTAGTAGTTATGAAATTGAATGAAATAATAGTCATCCATGCTGATTGGTTTACCTGCGATAAATAAATTTTCTTCGTTTACAACATTACTATGCTTTTACACTCTTGTTAATTTGTCTTTTTCGTACAATTTTCTATGTTGAACTAACTAGGAAAGAGAGATCCAACGTCTGTATCGGTCAGTATCAGTATGTATCAGATCAAGACATGCCAAACCGTATTGGTTGCATCGTATCGATCGATACTGTAAACTATATATATATATATATATATATATATATATATATATATATAAAGAGAGAGAGAGAGAGAGAGAGAGAGAGAGACCAAGCCGTCTTCTTTGTTAGCAAGTTTGGTACCAAAATAAAGAGTTGATGTTAGATTGATAGTCGGTCAATAAAACTCAATCAAATCATTTATGGAGCGTGCTTATGCTCCATAGCAACGTGTTTGATGGGAAGGCTTAGGTGATGATGATGATGATGGCTTCTTTGTTAGCGAACTACATATTATGATAAACATGATGCATCTTTGCTACCCAAAACCAATAATTTACGACTTTACGTGTAACAAGTTTATAATGCTGACCTATCAAGTAAGGGCACTCCAAATTAACAGATCCAACCAACAAACCAATTAAGACACTCAATACAATGTTCTTTCACTAACTTAGCACCAAGGGTGTATTGAGCCACTCATTTCAAACATAACAAGTACTTATTTATTTTCATAATTAGGGGAAATGCTTAACCCAATGTTGCTAAGGTAAAATGAATACACAAATTTAGCTCAAATCAAGTACCAATATCCCTTGTACCAGAACTACGATAAGTAATAACTAAAAAAAAAAAAAAGATTCCTTACTCTAAGTTCTATTGTCCTACTACTGACTTTATATTGATAAAAAAAAACTCCTTTGATCTAATAATTAGTAGTAATGTGACTCAAATGTCAATTGACAAATCAGCACACTCTGAGTGCCTACATTTAGCTCCATGTACTAGATAAGAACAGTATCCACATGCAAAATTCTTTCATCGAATTGGATTTCAACGATTAAAGGTGTTGGACTAAAATAATACATTCATTTTAAAATATTCCATAGAAAAGTTATTTCTGAAAATTGTTACCAAACTACCAATCTTACAACGGGCATTTTCGAAACATGAGTGCGATAACGAAATCGCATTTTGGAAACGCGATTTCAACTCACCTTGCAATTTCATATTTGAATTCCCAAAAAAAATTCTAAATCCAAACTCATGCGCTTTGAAAATGAAATTTTAAAAAATAATGGTAGTTTTGTAATAAGTTTCAAAGTACGGTCCATTGTTCATGGAATTCCCTCTATTAGATAGATACATCAATATAGTCAAGAAGTTGGTCTAGATAGCTCCAGAGCACAGCTTTCAATGTAAATAATCCATCTCATTTGATGCTCTCTTGAAATATCCATTCAAAATCAAAGGCATTTCCCACTTACACACCTTGATCAGCAAGACTCCAACATGGTTGCCTACATTTAGCTCCATGTACTAGCTAATACTCGCATAAAGATGTAAATTTCAATTTTTTTTTATCGAATTGGATATCAACCAATCGATCTCACCCAGTGCTATTCAATTGTTCCGATTGCACCACTAGATCAACAAAAATCCAACTAAATATCGAAACTTTACGGATCCTGGGGTTCATAGGAACGAAATTTTACCAGCGACGACAGTGATCCCTTTGACCTTGTACCGCTCCACGAACAAATCGATGGTGTCCCTGAACGCCTTGGGGTCCAGAAGCATGGTCGTGATGTCCTGAAACATCACCCCTGAGAAAAGAAAAGAAAAACCAACTCGATCAAAACCCTAACCAAATCAAAACCCTATGGTTCCGGAAACGAGAGGAGAGCCTACCAGGCTTTGGGAAGTCAGGGATGACGCGGATAGAAGAGGAGATCCTCTGGATCCGCTGGTTCTCGTCGCCGGAAGCCATGGCTAGAGAGAGAGAGAGAGAGAGAGAGAGGAGGAGGAGTGTGAGTGTGTGTGAAGAGTGAGTTGGAGAGGAAACGAAGAATGCTGAGAATTTAATTGGTTGGGTTGTTTTGCAGACACGCCCCTTATATCTACTTTATTATAGATAAGTTCCGTTGAATTTAAATATTTGCACAAGTTTCCAAAATTACACAAAAAAAATTGTGACATTTTGAAATAATTTAGGACAAAACTTTCTACAAAAAAAATTACTATAATATAATATTTCTAATTTTTTGATAAAAGAAGCACTAACGAGGATGAGAGAGACACATATACACTATTCCGAGTCTAATTTTAAATTTGTGAAATACGTAATCATTAAGAAAAAAAAATGGGTGAAAACGAGTCTCTTAATCACAACATATCTCAACTTGTTGGACTCAATACTGTGGAGAGTCTGATTTCATGTTATATATTATTATATTTGTTTCGATTTATAAATGTATCTAATCTTTTGTATGCTACATATTTTTTATTAAAAATATAAAAGGGAAATAAATTTTGTACGACTTATTTTGAAAAAATTTAGGCAAAAGGGACTAATATGCAAGAAAATCAAAGATTATGGATCACGAGAGAAAGTAAGATTGTTTTCTTTCCTATCAGATGGTTTCTATGCGGATATAAACATCGACCGTTGTTTGGGTCTAATGGTCAATTGGCTGATTGGACGGAGATGATTAGGAGAGAGAAAGCGATGTGTCGGCTGGTGGGTTGGTGAGTTTCTACGCGGGCAATCGCATGAGAGCATCTCCAACGCTGTTGTGGCTTTGGAAAAAATGTCGGCCACAAAGAAATAATTTCAAACCACATAGGAATGATTTCAAAAATCCTTCTCTCATGCATACGTGGGATTCATTATAAAGTTGACATGACAATAATATAAGAACAAGAATGTAAAGTTGGTTGTGTAGATGTAAATAATCAACTTCGCAATGCCTAGATCCTATGTGACAACCAACACTCTCATTGACCCTCCTCCTCCACCTGCTAGTGCCGCTCCGGTCCCCTCCACTCCGTCTTCCTTGACTGGAGTCGACACCGTCTGACGGTGAGGGCAGGAAGCCGACGTCGTTGGTCGCGGACTAGAATGAGGCGAACGGCGCGCCTCCGCAGACGAGCACCTCGGCGCGAGTCAACAGCTAATCTAGCTGCATGCGCCGGGTAGAACGGGAGGAGCCGGAGTTGGGGTAGTTCATGGGAATTGAGTCCGAGATTAACGGGAGGGAGCGGAGGACGACGTTGGGGTTGGGGTCGAGGATGAGGGATCGGATGTTGGCGAAGATGGAGAGGGAGTCGGAGAGCTCGAGCCAGACGGGGTTGGTGGTGGCGATGGGGTCGAAGGTGCGGATGGTGCGGCTCAGGTCGAGGTCAAGCTGCGGCGGCTTCGTGGTCGAGGTCGAACTACGGTGGCAGGTGACAGAGGTCGAGGTCGAGCTGGATCTGGATCCTCCACCGCGTATGGAGCGGCGCTGGACAAGTTCGGCTTCGGAGGGCCGATGCCGAGGTCAAGGTCGAACTGTGGCGGCTTCGTGGTCAAGGTCGAGCTGGATCTAGATCTGGGTCCTCCACCGCGTACGAAGCAGCGCTGGACGAGTTCGGCTTCGACGAGCCGATGCTGAGGTCGAGGTCGAACTGCGGCGGCTTCGTGGTCGAGGTCGAGCTGTTGCGGCGGGTGACAGAGGTTGAGGTTGAGCGCCGAGCTGTTGCGGCCAAGGACGAGGTCGATATGTTGAAGTTTTTCTTTTTCTTTTTTTGAACACTGAAAAAAGAAGAAGAAAAGAAAAATGGATGGTCACATGTGCATTGAATAAGACAATGGCGTTGGAGATGCTTGCACTTGCCAACTCAACAAGACAATGTCTTGTGGCTCTTGTCGCATAGGAATAACATGAGGAAACAAGATAATAGTTTTGCCACAATGTCTAGATCCGAGGTGCTCGTCTGTGGAGGAGCACCGTTCGGCTCATTCCAGTCCGCGACCAACGGCACCGACTTCATGTTCTCACCGTTGGACGGTGTCGACTCCAGTCGAGAAAATCGGGGTAGAGGGGACCGGAACGACATCGGCAGGTAAAGAAGGAGGATCGGTGGGAGTGTTGGTTGCCACGTAGGATCTGGACATTCAACCAACTTCACATTCTTATTACCATGTAATTGTGATGTCAACTTAACAATGAATTTCATTTGGGAATGACTCTTGAAATCATAACTACGTGGCAGCCATTTTTTCCGAAGCAACAACAGCGTTGGAGGTGCTCTTAGGAGTTTCCAGCCCGCCATGGAGGAAGACAAATAGGAGGTCGACATGTATGAAGTGGGACCACCATGCTTGGAATTTTTGTCGGATCCTATGTGATCGGGTTTGTATACTTTGCCATATTTAAAATCCAATATACTCCAAAAAGTTAAAATATTTAAAGGAAGGGATATTCAAGCAATATTAATTATATTTATTATTTTGGATGTTATTACTAGACGTATTTTAGTTACATACTGGTAAACGAGGATTTCGATTATAATGTGTTACACATATGGACATTGATCTCTAATAGATGAAAGGTCTTGTGCGGTTCGAAAGAACCTCTTAAAGTGTAATACCTTCTCAACTCAAAAAATATAGTTAAAATGAATAAACATTCTTCTTTACTTAGTTTAATCAAAACAATTTTTAAACAATACCAATTTATACCACAACGTAGCTTGAATTATTTTAATGGACTTTTGATATTTTCAATGCATCAATGTATAAATCAAAATGTATCTATTTCTGAGAGTATACGACCAGATGAATTGAGTGAATCAAACTATGGGAGACTTTTTTCATAAAAAAACTTAATTAATAATAATAATAATAATATATATATATATATATATATATATATATATATATATATATATATATATATATATATATATATATATATATATATATATATATATATACTTGATTATATTTTAATTATAATTTTTATGGATATATTATTACTTTTTATAAAGAGTATTGAAAACGGTAAGCCATATAAGCATATATCCTCACGTAACTAAAAAAAAAAATTAACTAATTGTTTAACTACTTAATTTTATCTATTTATAAACAAACATATCTTCTCGCTCATGTGGTTAAGGAAATATTTTTTCTGGATGGCTATGTTTGAATCCCTTTAGTGTTATTTATAATAAAAAAAAGTAAAAAATTAACATATTTTTATGTAATAATATTTTAAAAATTAATTGATGATATAAATAAGGCTTTGACGGCTAAATTTTCATTTGTTTCGAAACTTCCTTATATATATACCCCGGGTTCGATTCCCCGGCCTCCCCCATATTTACCCATGACGTCTTTATATATATATATATATATATATATATATATATATATATATAAACATACACACGAGGTTTGGAAACGGTTCAAATTTTAAACGTCTAAGCCGTTTGTAAATCTTCCATAATTTATTAAAAAAATAATATTACATTAAAAAATTATATATTTTTTAAAAATTTGTTATAAATAACGTTACAGAAAATCGAACCCAAACAACCAAGAAGAATACCACCTACATTAACCACATGAGTTAGAAGAAGTGTTTGGTTGGTTAGATAATATTGTGCAGTTAAACAATTAATAAAAAATATAATTACGTGAGGATGACTAGCCATTCTCAAGACTCTTTATAAAGAGTAGAGATATATCCATAACAAATTATCTTAAAAATATAATCAGATACTATAACAAATCATGATAAAAATATAAATATGTATATAACAAATCTTAATTCAAATATATTTAAATATTTAAACTATTTGACAATAATATAAAAAAACATTATTTTTGTGAAATTACTAATATATATATATATATATATATATATATATATATATATGACGTTATGAGATTTAGAGGGTCCTGTTGAAAAACTGAAAATAAGGCCTTGATTTTCGTAAACATATAAAAAGAAATTATTGATGTCATATAATTAATGATGCAAAGTTTTTTTTTTTTTTTTTAAAAACGCATGTATGTGGCGGAGATGTTCTTCACCACTATTCCAACAGTAAAAATTAATAAGAGATAACGATTAACTTCCATGTACGATAAGAATTATATTGATGACTATAAAGTAATAAAATTAGAAGAAAAAATTATTACTCGAATTTGTATAATCTCCAGTTATCTCTCTGGTGCCTCTAAAACCATCAACAACTTTTATATGAATAAAAACCTAAAAAAATAAATAAATAAGAGATAAATTAGTAAAATTAAAATATAATAGATGCGAACAACAAATGCATATGTCAAAAGACAAGAAACAAAATAAGTATATAATTTGAAAATGTACGTACCATCAAAAGTCAAAATAACGAACACCAACAATAAAAGAACCATAATTTTTTTTTCTCTTCCTTGCATTTTAAAATGCAAAATTGTGAATAATAATCTTAATATATAAGAAATGTTACCTAAAACAGACCTACTAAACCATCCATAAAAATATAAAGAACAGATGAATATAGTTAACATATAACTATGAAAACAAGTAAAATAATAAATGAAAAGTAATGATATCAATAATCAATAGTTAAAAAATAAAATGTTAATCTATAATAAAATATTTTATTCTTGTACTAAAATGTGACTTTTTAAATTTATTATCAGCCATTTTAAAAAAATAAAAATAAAGTACAAGCATAAAAAGTAATCATATCAATAATAAACTATTAAAAAATATTATATTTAGTAACACTTGATATTCTACTCAAAAATCGCTTCTTTAATAATAAACAATTTGAACAAAAAAAATGTAAAAACTATCCAAGCTACCATAGGATTTGAAACTGATTCTTAAGAGAATATAGGGCCCAATAAAAAATCAGTCCTCCACTAATACCAACTGAGCCAAAGTTTATTACTGATGAAAAAATATTACATGCCTTATTATATTGTTAATCACCGTAGACTTAAATAGGAAAAGTAAGGGCCCTATGACCACGTTGTGTCGCACTAGTTGCATTAGTTCTGGATTGAACTTGTATATATATTTGAAGCTGCATTGCTCCAGTGGGAGCACAGCGGGCACCCGGCGAGGCTGCTAGGGGTTCGAGTCTCCCAACGCGTGCGCGCACGTGTATATATATATATATACTAAAAAATTGGTAGAAAACGGTTCAAAATTGAGCCATATAAGACATAACAATAAATTTTTTTAAATAACTAATTATTTAACTACCTAATATTACTGATTTACAAATAAATAATTATAACTAAAGTGGTTAAGTTGGGAGTTATTTTTCTTGGCTGCTTGAGTTCTAGGAACGACAAATTTAATAATAAATTTATATTTAATTTGTTTAACAAATTTATTTCGCACATGCAAAATATATATATATATATATATAAAAGATGTATTTAAAAAAAATATAAGGTGTATTTTAGAAGAATTAATTAAAAATGTATTTTTGAGCTTATGTGAGGTGTATTATCTAGTTTAAACAATTTGAAATTAGTGCAAGAAGCCATTATATATATATATTTTTTCCTTTTCTTTTTTTTGTGAGTACTCACACATCCATCTACGCTATAAACGGTCCTGAGGCTCAAACTCCTTCCGATCATGTCAGATGCATGCTGTGCTCCCATCGAAGCAATGTTGGGTTGACAAAAATTAAATCGTGAGTAAACCAATGCTAATTCCTATATTTATATTCACCCTAGAAAGAATATCGGTGGCTGGCTAGCAATTTATTATCTGTACTTTCAAGTTGACAATTTATTATCTGTACTTTCTATATTTGCTAATGTTTTTAAATAAGTGAAGGTATATGCTAGTTTATATATTTGTAATGGAGATATTTGCTCAAACTCCTTCCGATCATGTCAGATGCATGCTGTGCTCCCATCGAAGCAATGTTGGGTTGACAAAAATTAAATCGTGAGTAAACCAATGCTAATTCCTATATTTATATTCACCCTAGAAAGAATATCGGTGGCTGGCTAGCAATTTATTATCTGTACTTTCAAGTTGACAATTTATTATCTGTACTTTCTATATTTGCTAATGTTTTTAAATAAGTGAAGGTATATGCTAGTTTATATATTTGTAATGGAGATATTTGCTAAAATATCCCAAGAAAATATTACAAAGGGGCTTAGCCATATATAGATTCTCATTTCTATTGGCCAATACTAATTTGCTTTTGGGCCCTAGTTTTCTTGCTGACAGAGGCCCATTACGACCGCACAAACTGCACGGGACGACGGACACGAAGGCCCACGACAAACAGACGAGAAGCAAAAGGCAGACGAGGCACATATTTTTATGGAAATTTGAATAGAGAAAAGCTACTCGTTTTATTTTTTTACTATTTTCATATGATACTTAATACATGATTATCGAATGGTGGCTATTTATAAACGCCCTTGCTCCAAACCTGTAAACTAGTTAGGATAAATAGTAGTCATAATTTTCAGAATACCCATATACACACAATATCATATATACACACAAAAAAAAAATATAGACTCTGCTTCACTTCAGAAGGATTTAGTTAGGATTCAAGACATCCAAACATTCGACTGAAGGAACAAGACACAGTACTAAAGTTTCTGATGATATATGCGATATTGGAACCCAATTATAGAAACCTTGCACCTCCCTCACCATCTCTCCTTGTGGCCAACTTGGAGTAAATTAAAAAATTAACAGAACAACCGAACTCATCTGACTCTTGTGGTCAGCAAGAAGAGTTATAACCTTTCTGGCTAGACAGGAATGGTCTCATAATCAAATCGCAAAAAAATGTAGAACAGTGGATCAAAATAACATACAATACAACGTGCAAAAAAATTCCGTTATCGTTGGACATCTAAAAAAAAAAAAAAAAAAATTAACATAACACCGAGGTCCAATTAAGAAAGATGTTTTAGGCATTTAAAAAAATAATAATAAATAAATTTAGCAGAGAGATAACCATCTATAACTTTTTGACACGAAAAATTGTAATATCCCTTAACAAATATAATAGTATCCTTAGTATTGACTTTATTTGAAAATTTTTGAGTTGCACCATATTTTATTTAACCATATTCAAGATGCACCAAATTGTTTTACCATAATGTACAATACCCACCACTTCTGTTAGTTGACCATTATTTTTTGACCGAAATATTTCTATTAAATCATCATTATTATCAGTTTCCCCTCCTCAATTTGAAAAGAGAAAAAAGAATATTTCGATCAAAAATTAACGGTAAAAAGTGAAAAATATTGAACATTATAGTAAAACAATAAAATACACCTTAAATAAAATTAAATAATATTAAAGTATAATTCAAATTTTCTCTTAAAATAAAAGCATTGCGAGTCCCGCTCAAGGTTCATAAAATAATGATGTTCTCTAGAACCTTCTTAGCTCCGGTTCATGGAATTCTTCGACAACCATAGATCGTAAGAAATGTCCAAACTTTTCTAGTATTAAGAAAACAACGAAAGGTACAAACGCGGTATATGCAAGACTTCTTCCTAGTAGGAGGATACATAAACAAAGTAATTGTCTATAAAAACATCACCATGTAGTGCACGGAACCTGCTTGGTATTGATGCAAAGTTGTTTGTCCCAACCAACCGTCCTACTTGTACAAATACAATTGTTTGTACCAACTAACTAACCAACCAACTAATGAATTAATTATCAAATTCTAAATTCAAAATCAAAATCTCGTTTCAATCCATAATTATATCGAAAATACTTAATGGCCTTCTCCCCTTTGCTCCCAATCCCGTCCACGTGTTAAACACACAGCTCAATCCCCTCCTCCTTCTGTATTAGCTTGGGAGATCCACTTCTAAAATTTTTGTCACCCCTCCTCCAATCCAAGCTGGCCACATCATCCAAAGCCATAAAGTAGTGTTGTAATTCTATGCGTGTTTCTAGCGTTCATCACTGTGGGCCGTTGGATCTTCTTTAAGTCATCTAATTTTGACCGTTAATTTGACCAACGATTAAAATTAGGTTGGAAGGGAGGAGGAGGGATATGGACAGTTCCAAAGAAATATATGGATTATTCTGAGTAAAAATTATTTCAATCTGGACTGTTATGAAGTAATGGACTGTCCTAAACAATTTTAAAAGTGTCTATAGAATTTTTTTTTATTTTATTTATTTTATCCAACTAAAATTTACTTCTAGAAATGTGACCCCGGACGTGTCCGGTTAAACCGTGGATGGGACCGTCGAGGTTCCCACTTGTCTATCCACTCCCCCTCCTCCTAGTTCTCTCATTCTCCAAAACCAACCTGCTGACACCATCACGCGCACACACAAATTGTTTTCTTGTCCTTACCATCATGCAATAATGCTAAGTTTACTAAGCAATGTTTACAACCTTCTTACAATCGACCGCACCTTTTCTCTAACCCCCCTTATATATGGGTAATATCCTGTCCCAACTCTCCTCTAACCCTCTCTATATGTTTTCCATCCGGTGCTATATTTTTCTCCTCTTTTTCAATAAAGATAGACCATGTGGCGGTTGTAGAGAAGAGTATGCATCTGATTGTAGGCATAGCATTTTCCACCGTCATGCCAGCCACTGGTTAACTTAACGTAGTCGACAAGACTTTTCAATTCGGTACGAGCTTGATCCCTCTGACAGAAGATGAGCATGTTATATATATATATATATATATATTATACCGAAAAGTTAGCTTTCCTTTAGACGTCCTCCTTTCCCGCCGGATCACTTTTGGTCTCCAACGAACGAGTGCGAGAGCCGTCCGTCCGTCCCGCCCGCCTCTCGTTGTTATTGACCACTGTGTCTGCACTAAATAAATAAAGTTGTACCAAGAAAGAACCACACAAGAAGAAAAGAAGAGAGAAGCCATTCTAATCATCTACCACTACTATCTCCTCCTCCTCCTCTTTAGACTTTAGTGTTAGTTGACCCACACTCCATCCACTAAACGTGCTTTTTTTTCTCTCTCTCTCTCTCTCTCTCTCTCTCCATCCCCTCCCCCCCTCCCTTACACTTGTCCCACGACGGAACGGACCGACTCCTAACGCAACTTCCTTACTACTACTACATATCCCACACAAACACTTGAGCTATATAAAACATGCATAGGTACCCAACCAGCCTCCCTCCAGTTAACCTCCTCACAACTTCTTCTTCTTCTTCTTCTTCGACTAGCTAGCTAGTAGCTACTCAAACTAACGCAATTAAATAAGACGCGCGTACATGCATGTCGCTACACGAGGCGCAGTTGATTCTACAACCGACTGGTACTTTTCCTTCTCCATCGTCTCTGGTAAGTACTACTCCGGAGGAGATGCGAGTAGAGTACAACCCGAAGCGGAAGAGGTCGAAGCCGCCGCGGCATGACCAGTACCGTCCGTCGACCGAGGAGGAGTACCTGGCCCTCTGCCTCCTCATGCTCGCCAACGGTACTACTGGTCGTGTCGGTGTCGACCAACGACACCGCAGCGCTTTTCCCCACCCGCACCTGCTGCTGCTGCAGAAAGAGGAGGAGGAGGAGTACTACAAGTGTAAAGTATGCGGCAAGGCTTTCGGGTCTTACCAGGCGCTGGGAGGGCACAAGGCCAGCCACCGCAGCAAGCCCCCTCTCCCAGCCTCCGCCGACGTGAATTCCGCAATATCCACCTCCACGTTATCGGGAGGCGGGAAGGCGCACCGGTGCTCCGTCTGCTCCAAGGTGTTCCCCACCGGTCAGGCGCTCGGGGGACACAAGAGGTGCCACTACGGAGCCACCCTCGGATCAATTGCAAGCGGAGGAGGAGCTATTGCTGCTTCTGCTTCTGCTCTGTCCGAGAATACTACTAGATACAGCCACCGGGCCGCTGCGGACGCGTTCGATCTCAACGTCCTGCCGGCGCTGGCTGGCGGAGTTTAACGCGTTCGAGGCCGCAGCAGCGAGGATCTCGCTTTGAAGAAGCCACGGACGTCGTCGTCGTTCTTGATTCCAGCATAGTTTTATTATGGTTGATGAATATCGATGATTAATTTGTATTAGTACCTCTTTGGTTTGTGTACACAGAATTATCATACATTCTTTGATTGTCGTGCTGTGGATTCATTTCATTTGTTCTGGTTGTGGTTTTGGAATATATATATATATATATATATATATATATATATATATATATATGAGATTGTATTTCTATAATTTCTTTCTTCATATATTGAAACTTCAACAATTTTGTATGTTTTCAATGCTCCTACTTCTTAGGCTGCTAATATGGCGATAACTTGATGCTCGTTTGGTTCACGGAGTCTAGAATCTAGACTGTGGTTAAGGAAAATTAATTCTTTATGGGTTTAGATCATGTCAAAAAATATTGAAAATAAAATTAATTTCAAATGAAAAGAAAAATAGAAAAAAAAAATGATTCAACCTTTTGCCCCGTGTATTCACTATTCCATTCCAATTATTTACTTGCTCTTCCATCCCAATTATTTACTTTATCTTCCATTTTTATTTTTTAACATTTCTAAACACCCAAAAAAAATTTACATTATAGTTCTATAATTTCTTTCTTGATATATTGGAACTTCTAACCATTTTGTATGTTTTGGTCACGGATTCTGGATTGTGGGAAAGACAAATTATTTTTTTTTTATGTTTAGATGTCAAAAAAAAAAAATGAGTTAGGAAAGAAAATTGATTTCCATTGGAAAAAAAAAATAGGAGACAAAGTGATTCCTCCGTTATTCCCATGGGATTATTTCAAGTTGTGTATTGGGCCGGACCGGCCCGCGGTCCAGTTTGACCGATTTTGACCGGGTTTGGGTCGGTCCGGGCCCTACTCGGTGGAGAGAGCGGGCCGGGCCTGGCCGGTTCGGTCGGATTGGCACCAGACCCAGCCTAGACCCGTGATCCGGTCCTTGATGGACCGGGCCGGCCCTTTTTTTTTTTTACGTTTATCTATATATATTTTATATAATCTATATGATAGAACATATATGTTAATAATTTTTTTTTACGTTTTTTGTATGTTTCAGATAGATTGGTTGTAACATTGTAAAATAATTATAAAAATTCAAAAATAGAAGTAACAATTAACCAATCATTCTCAGTTACTTGATAATCAAAACTAGGATTAACATTACAATAATGTGTAATAACATCTTTAAACTTCATGGAAGATTTCAACATTAAATAAGTAGAATTTTATCTATGTGGTGCATCCTTAACAAATCGTCTAAAAGTAACTCCATATTGGGTACATAAAATTTTAAAAGCTTGTTGTCTACTTGCAGAAGTGTTCAAATTCTGTAAACATAATCTATCAATTTCTAAATTTAGTTGAAAGAATTCAAGTCTTTCTTGTACAATCAAATTAATAATATGACAAGCACATCTAACATGAAAAAGTCTACCTTCTAACATAGGCGTAAATTGTATTTTTCAAAACATTAATAGAAGAAGTGTTATTACTAGCATTATCAGAAGAAATCAAAAATATTTTATTGTGAATATCATATTCATGCACAAATTGCATTATAGCGACATCGATTACAGCGCCGATATGTAAATTTTTTAAAGGTCTTAGACAAATGATGCATTTTTGCAACATCCATCTTGTATCTATATAATGTGCCGTGATACAAATATAAGCATAATTTTGCTTAGTAGTCCATATATCAGAAGTTAGAGCTAATTTACTAATATGCATAAAACTTTCTTTCTATTGGGATTAAATTATATCATTAAATTGCATTTATGATGATTAGCTATATATGGTGATTGACTGGTTATATATGGTGATTGGGGTATTGGGATTAAATTATATTAAATTGTATTTATGGTAATTGGTCATGTGACTTAGGTCTCAAGTTGATATGTTGATGTATATATATGTAATATCATGATGAATGAAATACCTAGAATATTATTTCCTATCACTTCTTCACATGGTATCAGAGCAATTCGATGTAATAAAAACCTTGTCAGATCGTTGAGTCCATCTTGTAGTCGGATGTCGACTCATTTTCTAACCAGCAGTTTAAAACTATTTTTAGGGTTAGGGTTATTTTCTTTGGTGTTGAGGTAGCTCGAAGTACGGAAGGTATTTTTTTGTGTCAACGAAAATATACACTTGACATTATCTTTGAGACATGATTGTTGGGGGCGAAACCCACAAGCTTTTTCATGGAACAACATCATCAACTAGCACGCTCTACAAGTCCACTTTTGTCTGATGGGGAAGCATATCGACGACTTGTGGGACGGCTGATTTATCTTTCGTTTACTCGACCGGATTTGGCTTATGTTGTTCATATCTTGTCGCAGTTTATGCATGAGCCCCGGCGTGATCATTGGGATGCGACTTTGAGGGTTGCTAGATATCTGAAGGGTTGTCCCGGTCAAGGCATTCTTCTTCGCTCTGACTTTGATTTGCGGCTCCAGGGGTGGTGTGATTCTGATTGGGCGAGTTGTCCCATCACACGACGCTCTTTGTCTGGTTGGTTGGTTTTTCTTGGTGATTCGTCCATCTCTTGGAAGATGAAGAAACAAGTGACAGTGTACCGTTCTTCGGCCGAAGCGGAGTACCGTACGATGGCTATAGTCAAGTGTGGGCTTAAGTGGCTCAAGGGGTTGCTTGGCAGTTTGGGGGTGCAACATTCGTGTGCTATGAATTTATTTTGTGATAGTCAATCTGTTTTACATCTTGCGCAGAACCAAGTTTTCCATGAGCGCACAAAATATATTGAGGTAGATTATCATTTTTTGAGGGATGTTGTTCTTGCTGGAGTTATTCGCCCATCTCATGTGCCAACGGATGAGCAATTGGCGAATATTTTCACCAAAGTTTTGGGCAAACGATAATTTGAATTTTTTTTGCACAAGTTGGACATTTGTGACTTGCATGCTCCAACTTGAGGGGGTATTGAGATTAAATTATATCATTAAATTGTATTTATGGTGATTAGCTATATATGGTGATTGGCTGGCTCTATATGGTGATTGGGGTATTGAGATTAAATTGTATTTATGGTGATTGGCCATGTGACTTAGGTCTCAAGTTGATATGTGGATGCATATATATGTAATATCATGATGAATGAAATACAGAGAATATTATCTCCTATCACTTCTTCACACTTTCAAACCAACCTTATCTTTTTGAAAAAAAATTCAGAGCCTCAGTTCTAGCAGTAGATCTAGAAACTTTAGTAAAACAAGGATTAATGGTATTGCTTGCATAATTATAATAGAATTCACTCTCACCAAATGTAAATGGTTGTTCATCACAAATAATATATCATGCTAATTCAGTCTTGTTACGAGCATTAGAATATATAAAGTTATCTATAGAATATCCTTGACCATCGGTACTTAGTTGTGTTTGTCTAGCCTGCAGTGTGTCTTTGCTATAACAACTTTTGTATTATCTTTTTAAAGTGTTCGTGCCATCATTTTTTTTCTATTTGTAAACCTGCTTACGTTTCTTATATTCCGCAACCTTAGGTATTAATTTTTGATCTTTTGGATCTAAAACCGGTGCGCCTTCACTATTAGTGACAAATATCTTTGTAAAATAATTTCATAAAAATAATTTTTTCCTATTGTCGGCATTTGTAGCTGTAGCCATATATACTCCTAACTTCAGGAGGTGATATTTGTGTCGATGGCACAAAATCAGGAATAAGATTATTTTCAAACATACTATTATAATAATCATAATTTTTAAAAGGTTGGTTTGAACCTTGTCCATCCATATATTTTTTAAAAATTATGTAAACTCTCTCGACCAAATTTAGGTCAACTTGGCTTAGAGAGAGATTATGGTTAGTTTGGAGCCATTTAGAATTAGAACATGGTGTTTTAAATATATGTACAAAATTTTGTATCATTTGGTGCACCTTGCCGTTGTTTCGATACTTGGAGTGCTACTCTAGCTTTTGCTTTCTAACAACTTTCACACACTTGACCTAGACGTGTCACTCATAAATACCCTCTCTTGTGCTTCATTTTAATTGCACAATATTTGTCATAATTATCTAATTTTAAATCCAAATAAATCCAAACCTTGTATCTTTGTCCGTTTTAATCGAAATTGGAGACATAACCTCGACCCTTTTCTTGCAACAAAATTTATGACAATAATCTATTTTGAGTCTACTACGTCCATGATACTTGTGTCATACCCAATTCAAATTATATGCACTTCCAATTAATTAAAGAACACAATGGACACTAATTTTAACTAATTTGATGCAATGACTCAACCTAGTCCAAAACTAGACCCAACACCAACCCAAACCCCCACCCCCACCCTCATGGTTCATACAAAATATCACACACAAATTTTCTCCACTACAACATGTTAGAATAATTGTCGTTTTCTTATTGAAAAATTTGTGAATAAAAAATAAAATTAGACCGATGTTACCGTCCTTTAGAGAAGTCGTGCACGAAGCACTACCCTAAGAGTTGATTCGGGATCTGTGTGCAGACGTTTTCCAAAGCTCCTAGTGGTAAAACCCCCGCACTATCGGTATCTCGTAGTCGCACACGACTCGGAGAGAACGACCAGGACTTAGCTCTGCCCAGAGCTTAGAGACGATTGAAACGACGAAGATTGGACAGAATGTTGGCAGCAATTGTTTGGAGGAAAGAATTTTGTTTCTGATTTTGTTCACAAAGAGAACCACTCATATATATAATAATCCATACACTATGTAACTGTCTGAATTAATTTTCTATTAATTCAGTCGTTACACAGTCACAGAGGAATGAATCTGGACACAAAAGTTTATAACGGTTCAAAGACAATTAGTAATGGACAAAATTAATTTTCCAACGTTCAGAAAATTAAATAAAAAAATGAAGAGGAGCAAAAAGAATTTTAGGGTCCCAGCCCGAACCCGAAGAGGAAATCGAATCGACATTCGGCGCCCGCAGATGTGGGTGCGTACCCGCACCCGTTACGCGCGCCAAAACCGAACCGAACCGAACCGAGCCAAGCCGGGCCAGGCCGGGCGGCGGCGGCGGCGCGCGCGTGTGGCCCAAGGGGTTCCCCACACAACAACTTTAAGAGAGCAAAGAAGAGAAACTAATATATGTACACAAGAAGGGTTTAGCCCATCCGATGTGGGACTAAAGAAAAGAAGGAGCTTGAGCTTTTGCTAAAGCAAAGCCAACACAACATACCAAACATGGCATTTTTTCACATCCAATCCACTTTTTTCTCTTTGTGCGAGTCCTAAACTATTGAAAACTTTTGTGCAAATAGCTAGCCATGTGTCCACCTCCTATTGGTTGGAGCAAATGAAGAAAATCCATTTTGGTGAGGCTTGGCTGGTCTTGGTACTCCCCCTCTCCCTTTTTGCATGGCACTACATACCAAAATACACCTATATTTCATAATAGCCCTCCATTCAAACTTTAAACCATCCTCACAACTAATTTTCTTCATGACAACCCTACACATACCTAGGAATGAGAGAGGGGCAGTCGGCCCTAATCCCAATACTCCATCTCCCCATTAAATACTCTCTCTCTCTTTCATTTATTAACTCATCCTCTCCCTCCCTCAACATACTCTCCCTCTCTCCCTCAACATACTCTCCCTCAACATACTCTATCTCTCTTCCCTCCTAAACATTCGGCCATCACCCCCATCACCACCGTGAACCACCACCTTCACCACCACCATCGACGTCACCATCCTCTCCACCTCCTCCCCCTCTGGACCACCTCCCTCCCAGAAGCACAGCAACCCGCCGACGGCCGACCTACCCCCCCCCCCCCCGACCGCACCTCCCTCCATCCATTCAAGTGACTTGGTACTCTCTTCTTCCCCTTCTTCTTCATCTTGTTCCTCTTTCTCTCTCTCTCTCTCTCTCTCTATATATATATATATATATATATATATATATATATATATATATATATATATATATATAAACATGAGTTTCATTCTTGTTTTTCTTTCTCCACGTCCTTCATCCCCTTCCCATTCTTAACTTGGAACGCCCATGAACACATGAGCACATACATTTGTAACCCATGGTGAAACACCCTTTAAATATATTTTAGAACTCATATTTAGGACTTGTTATTATCAGATTTTAAGTGTTAAATGATAGGTTCATATGCCATGAGATTTGAATGTGTGTTGTGAATGACAATGAACTAGTTTTGTCTAATGTTGTATGAGTTAGAAAAATTTAGCATGTAGTAGGAAAGAGAGTTGAGTATTTACATTATTAAAATATGTTTTAATACAATATTAATGGAGTATATAATACCTAGATGAGTTGTGATGATTTACGTTTGAGGTTAATATTGAGATTAGAGGGACTTGACACTTGTGCACTTCTTAGACTCTTGCACACTCAACCATTCTAGTTGACCAGGTTAGAACCCCTACTTGCGTTAGCTTCTAAGTACAGTGTATAGATGTACTTTTGTGCGTATACTAGTATAATGACTAATTGTTATAATACAGTAATATATATACGCTCGTTGGATCGTTCGGGCGAGGCTTCGGGAGCAGGACTTTGGCATTCGCAGCTTGAGGATTCAGGCAAGTATACATTACCTTATTTACTATTTAATTCAAGTTATTAAATGTTGCATGAGTTGTTGCTGCAAATATTATTTATAACTGTACGCGTCTTAGAATGACTCGGGTACAGTCGACGATTGCGTCGATGAGTAGTGTATCGACTTAGTCTCTAGCAGAGTCACCTACTGTCACGCCCCAGTCCTAAAATATCGAGGGACTGGACACGTGGCAACGGCCAGCAGTACGCACCGATGGATAACCAATTTAATGGAGCCATCAGGGCGTACTTAAGCTATAAATAAGGTCTACTACAACAAGTCACACTAATCTCATCCATAAAGATAAAGAAATAACTGCATAATGAAATAGAAATAAGTAGCAACAATAATCACAGCAAGTCAGTCGGAGAAACAATCCGACTTAAGTCTGAATAACTGGCTCTATAGGCCAGGAACAAAAGAGGTAAACATGAAATAGTACTGAGTACTGGAACAGGCACTCAGGAGAAGTCCTCGGCAGTCACCTCATCTTCAGTGTTCGGTTCTATTCCAGCAATAGCTTCAGCTCCGGTCCCGTATACCTCGGGGTACTGCTCCTCTGCTAAACCTGGGGACATAATCCATTCCAGGTCCTCAGTGGACATAGCAAGGCACAAATAATACAAGCCAAATGAATAAGCAGTGCAATAAATAAATGAACAGCAGGGTAAACTAAGTAACCATCTATGTGATATGCAAATGAGAGCAACACTAGTACTCAGGCTGAGACCGCTACAAGCTCTGTGTCGGGGAGCCGGTAGCAGCAATAACACGTAAAGGGTCTAGCTCTGTTGGAGAGTCTACAACCTCACAATAATAGTAGATATATATATAGAACAGCATGTAGCCTGTGTGTCTCTCCCCACCCAATATAATCACGCAAGTCATGACCATAACGTCTCATGCCCATGTCAGCGGGATTATAGCTAATGCAACAAGTCATACTGTCTATAAATAACATAACTCTGTCAAGTCCTGTATCCTATACAGAATCACCACGAATATCTCAGGAGGATTCTGTCCATGATAGTGTCAAGTGTTCTAGGTTGTAGGGTACTTGATAGGTCAAGTACAAAAGTAACGGAATCGTAAATCCATCTCTAAATGACGAACCCAACACCGCGTACGGTGTTGGCACCCGACTATGATCGGACACTAGGTACGTCACGCGTTTCCTATGTTAAGCAGTTTAAACAGTTTATATAAATTTACACAAGACATCCAGCAAAGTGTTATTACAGGAAATATGAAAATAAAGACTGCAAGTTTGGCAAGGTGCACTTGCCTGATGTTTGAATTCCACTAAGGTCCTGGGTTCGGAAATTTCTAGAGATGCCTTCGAAAGCTGAAATAAACAGTATCATCACGCTCAGAAGGTGTCAAACAGCTAGGAACGCCTGTCCTTGGGTCTAATTTGGAGACAAGGACAAAAACGACAATTTCAGGCCAAAACGGGGTCCACCGGTGGGCCCGCTTTGCACCAAAAAATGTGTCGGGGTCAACGGTCTCTAAATGCACCAAACTTAGTGTCAACAGGTCAGGAACGCTGATACGAACCCAACGGAACTTTCATATTTGAATTCCGATGAGCCGATCACAAAATCGCCCGTCGAGCGGGGCCTGTGGGGCCCACGACACGCGATTTCGTCAACGTTCTCAGAATCGAACCAAACTTGACCCACAGGACCAGCGTATCGCTACGAGTCCGATGGGTAAGTTTCGTCTCAATCTGACGTGTGTGCACGAAGTTAGGGTGAATAGCAGAAAAGTCAGATACGGGGCGATGTCCGCGGATACGCGTTGATTCCGGTGTGCACGCACACCCGAATCTGCTTCCGCGAAATCTCACACGTCCGTATCAACGACGCTCACGTATCTGTGAAGACCGCACGCGACCAAGTCGTCCCGTTTGGCGGGTCGCACTCAGTTTTGGGGTAAAACAGGGTCTGGTTTTTCCTGTTTTTGGATCGCGGTGTGCGATCACCACAGGACGCGATGCCCCGAGCGGTTTATCCGGGCACCGAGAGGGTCATACAGGCTTCGCGTAGAAATTTACGGAATCGAATTCCGAGCTACGAGGAGGAAATTACGAGTACCAGAACAGAGTTGGAAAAGTTAGGGTTTACCTCGTGTCCGACACGACACTGTCGTGTCCGAATCCTGTGTCTGAGTTGTGTCCTAGGGTTTAGGGCTGTCTCCGCGTGTCCGGAGCTACGCTGGACGGCTTCGACCGAGACTCGCCGGGGAAGGGCGGCTCAGGGCGGCGGAGATGGGCCCGGGGAGGACGGCGGCTCTCGGCTCCGGGAGGAGGAGGGGGAAAGCAGCCGCGGGTGCTGCTGCTGCTGGTGTTGCTGGCCCCTGGGGGAGGAGACTCGGCGGAGGGCGGCTGGGTGCTGGAGGGTGGTGGTCGGCGGGGCTCCGGGCGGCGCTGGAGGGTGGTGGTCGGCGGCTAGGGAGGAGGAATTAGGGCTCCGGCGGGGGTTTGAGGGAGGAGGAGACTGGAGGGGAGAGGGTTTTATAGGCTGGGGGCGGGGGTGAGGTCGGGGACGGCGTGGGCCGAGGGAGCCGGCCGAGGGGGCGTGGGCGGAGGTCGTGGCCGACGGGCACGCGGCGGGCGGCGGAATTCTCGGGGCGGCGTGGGGGACAGGGGGGGAATGGGGATGCGGGTCGGACCGGGCGCGGATCCGGGTTGGGCGGACCCGCCCGACCCGCTAGGCTCGGTTTGGGCTGGGTGCTAACGGGCTCGGCCCACTGGGCCGGGCCGGGCCCAAAAACTAAAAAAAGTAATAAATAATAAAAATAATAACTAATAATTAATTAATTTAATTAGAAAATAGTTTTTAGGCTTTTAAAAATAGGTCTGAGGTCCAAATAAATCCAGAAAAATTATCCTAAGTCCGGTTTTCTATTTTACACCATAAAATCATATTTTTATTACATTTTAATGTTAGTTATTGGCCATTAAAATTATAACATCGCCACAGGACCTATGTAAATTCCTGAATATTGCATATTAATTCCCAAAAAATGATTTTTAAAAAAATCTAAAAATTTAGGGTGTTTACAATCTACCCCCCTTAAGAGGATTGCGTCCTTGTAATCGAAGGGTAAACTGTAAAGGCAAGATTTTACAGAATTGAAGAATGCTTAGGTTTTACCTGATTCTGCAAATAAGTGTGGATAACGCTGGCGCATAACATCTTCTCGCTCCCAGGTCGATTCGCCAGGAGAGTGCTGTTTCCAAGCTACTCGAACCAGTCTGATTGTCTGCCCTCGCAGTGTCTTCTCACTGGTGTCGAGTATACCCACTGGCTGCTCTTCGTATCTCAGGCTAGGTCCCACCGAAATCTCAGAATGGTCAACTATATGACTCGGGTCCGTCACATATCTCCTCAGTTGTGAGACGTGGAATACGTCATGCACTCCCTCTAAGGATGGAGGTAATGCAAGACGGTAAGCCACCTCACCAATACGCTCCAAGATATCAAATGGTCCAATGTATCTTGGGCTTAACTTGCCTCTGCTGCCGAATCTGATGGTACCTCTAGTGGGCGAGATCCTCAAAAATATATGCTTTCCTTCCTTGAACTCCAGGGGTCGTCTGTGTGCATCTGCCCAATGCTTCTGTCTATCCTGGGCTGCACGGAGATGGTTCTGAATCTGTTTTACTTTCTCCACTGTCTCCGTTATCAACTCTGGATCCAGTATTTGACGTTCGCCAACGTCGCTCCAGCATATTGGCGATCTGCACTTCCTTCCGTACAACGCCTCGAAAGGTGCCATCTGAATGCTTGCCTGATAGCTGTTGTTGTAGGAGAACTCCACTAAGTGCAGATGATCTTTCCAAGATCCTCCGAAGTCCAGTATACATGATCGCAGCATGTCTTCCAAGATCTGTATTGTGCGCTCTGATTGGCCATCTGTCTGAGGATGATAGGCAGTACTGAATTTGAGCCTGGTACCGAGACTCTCTTGCATGCTTCGCCAGAAGTGAGATATAAATCTCGAGTCTCGATCTGATACAATACTAACCGGCACTCCATAAAATTTTACGATCTGTCGCATATACATGTCGGCTAGTACTTCCGTGGATTGTCTGACTCTGAACGGCAAGAAGTGAGTCGACTTAGTGAGCCGATCCACGATGACCCATACTGCATCCTTTCCACTAGGGCTTCTTGGAAATCCAGTGACGAAGTCCATGGTAATATGCTCCCACTTCCATTCAGGGATGGGAAGTGGCTGCAACATACCTGCAGTCCTTTGGTGCTCGGCCTTCACCTGCTGGCATACTAAGCACTTTGCCATGAATCGGGCAATCTCCCTTTTCATTCTCTGCCACCAGTAATATTGTCTTAAGTCCCGGTACATCTTGGTCCCTCCTGGATGAACCGAGTATATGGAGCTATGTGCTTCTGTCATCAACTCCTGCCTTAATTCTCCGTTTGGAACATATAGGCGATTTTCGCACCTTAATGTTCCGTCTTCGTGGATGCGAAGTCCCGTTTGCAGGCCTGCTTCTGTTCTCTCCTTCAGCCTTCGGAATCTGGCATCATTAGGCAAGGCTTCCTTGATTCTCTCCACCAGTGATGCCTTCAATTCGAGGTTAGCCAGCAACCCATTTTGTCCAGGTAGAACAACCTCTATCTGAAGGTCTTGCAAGTCTTGTAATAGCTGAGACTGCTCCGTCAAGAAATAAGCCGAGGATTTTCTGCTGAGGGCGTCGGCTACAACATTTGCTTTCCCCGGGTGGTACTGCAGATCTATGTCAAAGTCCACCATCAACTCAAGCCAACGCCTCTGCCTCATGTTGAGCTCCTTCTGTGTATAAACATACTTCAAGCTCTTATGATCAGTGAATATCTCGACCTTCTCTCCATACAGATAATGTCGCCAGATCTTCAATGCAAAAATTACTGCAGCTAGCTCTAGGTCGTGCATTGGGTAGTTCTTCTCGTGGACCTTCAGCTGCCTCGATGCATAAGCGATAACCTTGTCATGTTGCATCAAGACACAACCTAGTCCACTACCGGATGCATCACTGTAAACAACAAAACCACCTGACCCTGAGGGAAGAGTCAGGACTGGTGCTGTTGTTAGACGCCTCTTCAATTCTTCAAAGGCATTCTGGCATTCTTCCGTCCATATGAACTCTTGATCCTTCCGTGTTAGCTTAGTCATATGGCCCGCGGACTGCAGATCAGGTGTCAGTCTCCAATTGACAGAATTTTCGACTATGTGTCCAAACAAACAGGAAGGACCAGTTGGAAGCTGACACATGATTCGAAGTTACGGATCACGGGTCAAATATTATTTTTCTAGAAAAATATAAAAATTAACCGGACCGTTGATAATTTAGCGAAATTTTATTTTAAACAAAAATTGAAACAATCTTTTACCGTCAAGAAAATTTCTTATATAGAAATGTAAATTCTTTACAATATTTGGCTTAATATGTTAACAATGCAATTTTCTGTAACAATTAGCACTACCTTTTTTTTCTAATCTAAATTTTATGACGTTATTCCTTGGTTCGCCAATAGATCGTCTAGATTTTATCAGCTCACTCGCTGACCGCCAGTTGACCGTCTACAATAATTTTGTTATAACATGGGTTACTAAATGGTTGAATTTTTACTTTATTTTTAGTCCCACATTGGTTAGAGATTAGTATTACACCTTCATTGGGTTGTATAAATAAGGCCTTTGCCTCCCACTATGTGATTACACTAATAAAAGATATTCTCTCTTATTTTTTTCTTCCTTCTTCTACGTTTATTCTAACACGTTATCAGGACGAAGTTCTAACGGGAGAAAATAAGCGAGAGCATCTCAGTGAAGCCGCCATTTGCGGATTCTCCACTTCGGTAATAGGTATGGTTATTTATGTTTATTTTTTCTGCATATGCATACCCTAGACGCAGCCTGATGTTGATGTTTATACATCTCTTGGCATACCACTAGGACAAAAAAAATATTTTGTATCCATTCATCTCAATTTTTTTAGTTAACTCTGATAGCACTCCGATGTTAATCTGTAAACACCCTGATTTTTGAGAATAAAATTTTTATGAGTTATTCCGAATTTTGGTATTTTCTGGAAATTAAAACGAAGGAGATTTTGATTTAAAGAAATTTAAGTGTTGCTAATTGGGGTAAAAATATTCTGGAAATAATAAATGATTGTGTAAAATGAAAAGCCGGGCATATGGTATTTTTCGGAGAATTATTTGGACTCCGGAGTAGCGTTTTAAGCCTTAAAGACTACTAGATCTTTTAAACCCAACCTCAGCTTATTGGATCGGGTCTCCCGAGCCAACCGACCCAAACCCGCAGGAAGCCCTAGGTCGCCGGGAGTACTGTAGCGGTATAAATGCTTCTCTTTGGCGTTCGTGCCAGACCAAAGCCCTAGCCGTAGCCGTCATCTCCACATCGATCTCCCTCTACTCGAGCAAACCCCCGCCCGCGTCAGCCTTCGACGCACGTCCGATCAGTCGGCGCCGAACCCCCATATCCTACGGCCTTGACGCTCCACCCAGGCCGTCGACCATCCCCGATCACTCCTCCGGCGGGTCAGCAGCCGCCGACCCCTGCCCCATCGAGCGCGGGCCCCTCGTCCCAGGCAGCAGTCGACATCTCCCCGTCGACTTCGGACTGTTGTGCAGAACCGCCGCCTAGCAAACCTCGCCGATCCCGAGGCCGACCCTCTCCAGCGATGCCCCGCGGTCCCGAGTCAGACCCTAGGTCTGGACACAGCAACCCGACACGCGAGGACACGACCAGGACGTCAAATTGGCTTTCGGATACGTGAATTTCAGAACTCACGGAGCCCGGTTCAGGTACCGATTTCTTTCACCTCGCAACTCCGTTTTCAATTCGGTCAGTTGCTATGCGTAGACTGTGTAACCCTCTCGGTGCCCGTGTAAATCGCTCGGTGCATCGCATCCTATGGTGATCGTACACTGCGATCCAAAAAAAGGAAAAATAATACCCCATTTCACCTCGGAACTGAGTACGCCCCGCCAATCGGGACGACTTGGTCGCACGCGGTCTTTACCAAACTGTGCGCGACATTGATACGGTCGTGTGGGATTTCGCAGAAGTCGATTCGGAGGTGCGTGCACCCCGGAGTCAACGCGTATCCGCCGTCGATACCCCGTATCCGTCCTTTCTGGAACATGTTGTAACTTTGTGTACACATGTCGGATCAAGACGAAACTTACGCCATCAGACTCGTAGCAATACGCTGGTCCTGTGACCCAAGTTTGGTTCGATTCTGAGAACGTTGACAAAATCACGTATCGTGGGCCCCACAGGCTCCATTGGACGGGTAATTTTGTGATCGGCTCATCAGAATCCAATTCTGGAAGTTCCGTTGGGTTCGTATCATCGTTCCTGACTTGTAGACACCGAGTTGGAGTAATTTGGAGACCTTTGACCCTGACACGCTTTTCGGTGCAAAGTGGCCCACATATGGAACTCCCTTTGGCCGGAAATGACCTTTTTGCCCCTGTGTCCAAATTGGACGTAAGTGTAATGCCCCGTTCCCCCTATTCGGGGAGCGCGGCCAAGGAATACTTACGACCGTCCGAACGGGACAGATTGAATTAAGATCCTTTCCTCGTTATGGATTGGTTTCTTCGGAATCAGGTCCCATATACGATGGACTGTGCCTCGAGGATGGACTCGGCGGCAGAGTCGAGAGGGGCCTTTCCGTTGCGTTGGTTTCTTGTCCGTTTTCGTGCCGCTTGGATGCTTTCTTGTTGGTTTTATGACTTGCGTTTTCTTGAACGGTTTCAATGGATTTTATTGCTTTCGTTCTTAGGATTTCGCATTTCGTATCGACCCTTGGAGACCGAAGCAGGAGGTATTGATCATCCGTTGGTGCGTGCAGGTGATCGTGTAGACGACGCGCGAGCGGAGTCTTAGGGACCTCTCCTTCTTCTTCCTATTCAACAAACTTGTGAGTGGCTCTATTTCGATAAGCACCTTCTTTCCAAGGGCTCCGTTCATAATAAAACTGACTCAGTTGGGCATTCAATCAAACGATACCAATTAAGTAACAAGTTGGATAACAAGATAAGATAAGAAGTAGGCTTGGAACACCCATTGCTTGTCATACAAACCTTGCATAAATTTATTGATGCATGCATGTTCGTTGGGTGTTTAATGGGTTGGTATCTATTGATAGTTCAAAGTGTTCTTCTATAAACTGCTGCATGTTATTTCATATAACTGTTGGTTGATTATGATAGTACAGTAAAGCAGTTTCATACATGATGTTCTTTAAATGGCTAGTAAGTAAATCTATGAGGTAGAGTCATAGAAATGGTCATGGGAATTCTTGTGCACAAGGGATCCAGGTTCCTGCGAGCGGTTCCGGGGCACCGGACCGTTTCGACCCGGGCGGAATCTACTTTCTTAGTCCTGGGAGCGGGGAATTATAGCGGGGCTAGCTACCCGCGCTGCAAGCGTCGCCGCCAGCCCAGACTAAACCCATGATGGCTCCTAAACAACAGAGAAAGATGTTGTGTATATTTAAACTGTGCAGACTAACTATGTCTTCGTGACAGGGAAGGCTATGGTAAGTTGTACAGGTGGTTCAGACGGAACAGGTAAAGTCACCGAACGGTGGCATGTGAAGTTATGCTATTTTATTCTTGCATTACCTGCTAAATGAAATCGGAACTAGGCAAGAATAGAAACCCACCTAAGCAAATAATTGTAGCATACTCATTAGATCATATCTATTGAGCTTGGTAAAGTTGAGCAGCTAGCCTTCACCAGTACTTTTCAAAGTACTGACCCTCGTTGTAGCAGGTTCCCCGGCGCAAGGCGACGCGGCGAGGAGCTGAAGCTCACTCCGAACTTTTGGGATCCTTGGCGGTTCGTAGCCAAGACTTTTGGAGGCTCAAGCTAGAAGCCTTTCACTCTCTCTGTTGCTGAATATCGCTAAGGCGATGGTGCTTACTCGCACCCAAGGTGGTTTTGCGTTTTTGAATCTATGTAAAGGGACATAATGTATGGATCGGCTATCTCATTTTGCGTCCAAGTTTGTAAGCCCGTGGGCATTTTATACTTTTGAGTCAAGCAATGTAAAAAGATGTTCATTATGAATAAAAGAGAAACTTTTCTATGCCTCAACCTTGTGTTATCTTATATGTCTACTCTGTTGCATTGTTCTAAAGAATATCCTTATGCCTAAGGCCTTGTGCACGCGCGCCCTACGCGTGCACGGCATCACGCCCGGGGGACGATTATCGAATAGCCGAAATCGGGGCGTGACATATTGGTATCAGAGCGTGCTTCAGATCCTTTGATCTCACAAAGAAAGTTTCTAAAAAGGACCTTGTTCCTTTCGAGTAGACCCTTGAATTCGCTTGGCCAAAATGAGATACGTTCCATACAGTGAGTCCATAATATACCTTGAGACTAATACAAGTTACTTTCCTTTCAAGGAACGACTTCCGAGCCGGGTGCACAAGCGCAGATGGTGGCGCAAGTGCAAGCGAGTAGTTCAGGCACCTCGGGCAGCTCTGGGAGTCCAGCTGCCGCACCCTCTGCCGATCCGTTCGAGCGAATGATGCGTTTGATGGAGACGCAGCAGAAACAAGCTGAACTACGGCAGAGTCAGTTTGAGTCACGGATTGAAGCTCAATTCGTGGCGCAGCGACTTCAAGCAGATACACAACAGAAGCAGATGAATAGTCTGCAAACAATGGTGACGAATATGGTCGCCAACAATCATTCTGCATCCGCCCCCGCAACCGTGCCTATAGTTGCTGAAGCCACCGGACCACAGAATTCTCAGGGTACCTTACCCTCAGGCGAGAATGGGTCGATCGTGTCGATATCAGAATTCAAGAAGATGTGCCGTGCTACGTTTAAAGGCACCGAGGACCCTTCCTTAGCGATGGACTGGCTGGTCGAGTTGGAGGACCACTTCGAAGCGCTGTGCTTAGACGAGACCAAGAAAGTAGCGTGTGCTCAGCTTCAGCTCCGACAAAATGCACATGATTGGTGGGATGTGCACAAGCAAGCTATTTTGAGTGAAGGTGGCACAACGGCTATCTCCTGGTCCGTGTTTCGCAAGGCCTTCGTGGAGGAATACCTTCCACCCGCCGTCCGTCGCGAAAAGGAAGACGAGTTTGCCCTACTGAAGCAGGGGGACATGACGGTACGTCAATACGCTTCAGAGTTCAACCGACTTGCAAAGTTTGCCAAGTCTCAGCTCGCCGATGCCGAAAGTCGTGCCAGAAAGTTTGAGCTCAGACTACGACCTTCTATCCGTGCTCACGTCGTAGTGACTCAATATCGTACCATGCGAGAGTCCTTGAATCATGCACTGTCCCTAGAGTCGCAGTATCCTCCAGTTAGCACCGGCGCTGTGCAAAATCACAATCACAAGCGTCCTGCCAACACAGGAGAAAACAACGCGCATAAGCGCCACAACAACAACGGCGGCTCCCAAGACTCGAATCAGGGAAAGAAGCAAGGACAAAATTGTGCTTACTGCCGCAAGCCAGGACACCACATCAGCGAATGTCGCGCGAGCAAGGGAGGATGTTTCAAGTGTGGCAAGGTGGGCCACATTGCTCGTAATTGTCCAACCCGTTCCAACGATCCATCTTCTCACCGTCCGCAGCAGAATAATGACTCAGCTCAGGGTCAGGGGCAAACTCAACGAGCGAACCAGGCACCGCCAAACGCTCAGGGCCGAGTCTATGCTTTGACTCGGGACGAGGCACTTGCGTCGAACACGACGGTGTCAGGTATATTACTTTTTAATAATGTACCTGCTCGAGTATTGTTTGATTCTGGTGCAACACATAGCTTCATTTCGGCGGATTTTGCCGTCGAACACACATTCCCTATGACACCGCTAGGCTTAAACCTAAGTGTTAGCACTCCTTCGGGAGTAGAATTATCGGCTCGCTTAGACTGTCGTGAAGGTAACATTTGCATCGGGGGACGGAGATTGTCATTAGATGCGATAGTTCTAGACATAAGGGACTACGATCTTATTCTGGGGATGGATTGGCTCGGCGCTTGTTCAGCTACAATCGACTGTGCGAAAAAGGAAGTCGTATTTCGTTTGCCCGGCGAGACCGAGTTTTGCTTCACGTGCAGTCCTGAGTCGAAAGCGTCGTATGCCTGCATGATGATCTCAGCAATGTCTGCTCGACGGATGATTCACTCCGGCTGCGAAGGGTACTTAGCGTCCGTTCGAGACACTCGGCAAGATTGCGCAAACGTTGAGTCTATCCCCGTTGTGGCGGATTTTCCTGATGTGTTCCCCGACGAGTTGCCAGGCATGCCGCCCGATCGAGAGACAGAGTTTACTATAGACACGTTCCCAGAAACTCGACCAATTTCCAAGACGCCGTATCGAATGGCCCCGGCAGAATTGAAGGAGCTTAAAGTACAGTTGCAAGACTTGCTAGATAAAGGATACATTCGGCCTAGTGTATCTCCGTGGGGTGCGCCAGTACTATTCGTAAAGAAAAAGGATGGCTCGTTGCGGCTCTGCATCGACTATCGCGAATTGAATAAAGCGACCATTCGTAACCAGTATCCTCTTCCAAGAATAGATGATCTTTTCGATCAGTTGCAAGCTGCCACAGTATTCTCTAAAATCGACCTCCGTTCAGGCTATCACCAACTAAAGATCAAGCCAGACGATGTGCCAAAGTCAGCTTTTCGAACTCGCTATGGCCATTATGAGTTCCTGGTGATGCCGTTCGGACTAACCAATGCACCCGCTGCCTTTATGAGTTTAATGAACCTAGTGTTCCGGCCCTACCTCGATAAGTTTGTAGTAGTATTCATCGATGATATCTTGGTGTATTCGAAGAGTGAGGAAGAACATGCAGAGCACTTGCGGACCGTGCTACAAACTCTTCGGGACAACCAGCTATATGCTAAGCTGAGTAAGTGTGAATTCTGGTTAAGTAGTGTATCTTTCCTCGGGCACATCATTTCTGCGGGAGGCATCTCAGTCGATCCGAAGAAGGTGGAGGCCATTGTCGAGTGGAAGCGACCTGCATCCGTTAGCGAGATTCGAAGCTTCCTCGGGCTAGCGGGCTACTACAGACGGTTCGTGAAGAATTTTTCCAAACTTGCATTACCTCTGACTCGCCTCACACAAAAGGGAGTCGCATTTGAGTGGTCCGCCGACTGCGAAGCTTCGTTTAAAGAGTTAAAGCATCGCCTCACCTCTGCCCCGTTACTTGCATTACCAGACGAGATCTCGGGATTCCAAATATTTAGCGACGCGTCCGGGCAAGGCTTGGGGTGTGTACTTATGCAGCGAGATCGAGTGATAGCCTATGCCTCCAGGCAACTAAAGAAGCACGAGAAAAATTATCCTACACACGACCTGGAATTGGCGGCAATTGTCTTTGGCCTGAAATTGTGGCGACACTACCTTTATGGAGTGCCTTGCCGAATTTATACTGATCACAAGAGCTTAAAGTACCTATTCACCCAAACGGACCTCAACCTTCATCAGCGCCGTTGGCTAGAATTGATAAAAGATTACGACTTAACGATAGACTACACGCCTGGAAAAGGGAACGTTGTAGCGGATGCTCTGAGTCGGATCTTCGTTGGGTCTCTGTCAGTCGATCGCAGGTTACGAAGGGACTTAGAAGAGTTGGGCATCGAACTCCGAATTCGATATCGTGGCGCGCGGGTCGCTCAGATGCGATTCGTACCCAACCTAATAGAGCGGGTCACATCTACTTAGAAAGACGACCCTTTCCTAAGGAAGATGCACGAGCAGATTCTAGCGGGAAAGGCGAAGGACTTTGCAGTAGATGAAAATGGGGCGTTGCGGGTGAGAGGAAGGCTATGCGTCTCCGACGATTCAGAACTTAGAAAGGAGATCCTTGCGGAAGCTCATTACGCAGCCTATATGATCCATCCCGGGAGCACGAAGATGTATAAGAACCTCCGAACGACCTTCTGGTGGCACGGCATGAAGAAAGATGTCGCACTCTTTGTGTCCCAATGCATAACTTGTCAAAGGGTGAAAGCAGAGCATCAGAGGCCGGGCGGGGAGATGCAAAATCTTGCTATCCCGGAATGGAAGTGGGAGCACATCTGCATGGATTTCATTGTTGGCCTGCCAAGGACGCAACGGGGGAACGACGCAATCTGGGTTATCGTCGACCGGTTAACCAAGTCTGCACACTTCATTGCCATCAAAAGTACTTGGAGCGCCGATCGCCTCGCCCAGACCTACCTTGACGAGATAGTCCGGCTGCACGGAGTGCCAGTTTCTATAGTATCAGATCGGGACGGGCGATTCATCTCGCGTTTCTGGGAGAGCCTTCAGCTGACGATGGGGACCAAGTTGAAGTTTAGCTCAGCCTATCATCCACAAACCGATGGTCAGACGGAACGAGTGAATCAGATACTAGAAGACATGTTGCGCCTCTGCGTGATCGATTCGAAGTCAAGTTGGGACGTCTACCTGCCGCTGGCGGAATTTGCATACAACAACAGTTATCAGTCCAGCATCGAGATGGCTCCGTACGAGGCTTTGTATGGGCGGAAGTGTAGGTCACCAATCTGCTGGGACGAAGTCGGAGAACGGCAAATCCTTGGGCCAGAGCTGGTTGAACAAACCGTACAAAAAGTTCGGTTGATTCGTGAACGGTTGAAGACAGCACAAAGCCGACAAAAGAGTTATGCCGATGCTCGACGTCGCCCCCTTGAATTCTTTGAAGGGGACCATGTGTTCTTGAAAGTCTCACCTATGCGCGGAGTCATGCGATTCGGAGTAAAAGGAAAGTTAAGTCCAAGATTTGTTGGACCGTTTGAAATTTTCAAACGGGTTACTCCGGTCGCCTATCAAGTTGCTTTGCCGCCTGCCCTATCAGAAGTACACAATATTTTTCACGTTTCACAGCTGAAAAAGTTTGTACACGACCTGAACCACATAGTCGACTTGGGTCAGTTGAATCTGCAAGCGGACTTGTCGTACGCGGCAGAGCCTGTCCAAGTTTTGGATCGTAAAGAGAAGCAGTTGCGGAACCGAACCGTCTCGCTAGTGCGCGTCCTGTGGCGGAACCACTCGGTCGAGGAGTCGACCTGGGAACTTGAAGCTGATATGAGGGAAAGGTTCCCCTCATTATTCCTTAGTAGTAGGTTCTATTCCTAAGTTTCGGGACGAAATTTTCTTTTGGATGGTTATGATGTAATGCCCCGTTCCCCCTATTCGGGGAGCGCGGCTAAGGAATACTTACGACCGTCCGAACGGGACAGATTGAATTAAGATCCTTTCCTCGTTATGGATTGGTTTCTTCGGAATCAGGTCCCATATACGATGGACTGTGCCTCGAGGATGGACTCGGCGGCAGAGTCGAGAGGGGCCTTTCCGTTGCGTTGGTTTCTTGTCCGTTTTTGTGCCGCTTGGATGCTTTCTTGTTGGTTTTATGACTTGCGTTTTCTTGAACGGTTTCAATGGATTTCATTGCTTTCGTTCTTAGGATTTCGCATTTCGTATCGACCCTTGGAGACCGAAGCAGGAGGTATTGATCATCCGTTGGTGCGTGCAGGTGATCGTGTAGACGACGCGCGAGCGGAGTCTTAGGGACCTCTCCTTCTTCTTCCTATTCAACAAACTTGTGAGTGGCTCTATTTCGATAAGCACCTTCTTTCCAAGGGCTCCGTTCATAATAAAACTGACTCAGTTGGGCATTCAATCAAACGATACCAATTAAGTAACAAGTTGGATAACAAGATAAGATAAGAAGTAGGCTTGGAACACCCATTGCTTGTCATACAAACCTTGCATAAATTTATTGATGCATGCATGTTCGTTGGGTGTTTAATGGGTTGGTATCTATTGATAGTTCAAAGTGTTCTTCTATAAACTGCTGCATGTTATTTCATATAACTGTTGGTTGATTATGATAGTACAGTAAAGCAGTTTCATACATGATGTTCTTTAAATGGCTAGTAAGTAAATCTATGAGGTAGAGTCATAGAAATGGTCATGGGAATTCTTGTGCACAAGGGATCCAGGTTCCTGCGAGCGGTTCCGGGGCACCGGACCGTTTCGACCCGGGCGGAATCTACTTTCTTAGTCCTGGGAGCGGGGAATTGTAGCGGGGCTAGCTACCCGCGCTGCAAGCGTCGCCGCCAGCCCAGACTAAACCCATGATGGCTCCTAAACAACAGAGAAAGATGTTGTGTATATTTAAACTGTGCAGACTAACTATGTCTTCGTGACAGGGAAGGCTATGGTAAGTTGTACAGGTGGTTCAGACGGAACAGGTAAAGTCACCGAACGGTGGCATGTGAAGTTATGCTATTTTATTCTTGCATTACCTGCTAAATGAAATCGGAACTAGGCAAGAATAGAAACCCACCTAAGCAAATAATTGTAGCATACTCATTAGATCATATCTATTGAGCTTGGTAAAGTTGAGCAGCTAGCCTTCACCAGTACTTTTCAAAGTACTGACCCTCGTTGTAGCAGGTTCCCCGGCGCAAGGCGACGCGGCGAGGAGCTGAAGCTCACTCCGAACTTTTGGGATCCTTGGCGGTTCGTAGCCAAGACTTTTGGAGGCTCAAGCTAGAAGCCTTTCACTCTCTCTGTTGCTGAATATCGCTAAGGCGATGGTGCTTACTCGCACCCAAGGTGGTTTTGCGTTTTTGAATCTATGTAAAGGGACATAATGTATGGATCGGCTATCTCATTTTGCGTCCAAGTTTGTAAGCCCGTGGGCATTTTATACTTTTGAGTCAAGCAATGTAAAAAGATGTTCATTATGAATAAAAGAGAAACTTTTCTATGCCTCAACCTTGTGTTATCTTATATGTCTACTCTGTTGCATTGTTCTAAAGAATATCCTTATGCCTAAGGCCTTGTGCACGCGTGCCCTACGCGTGCACGGCATCACGCCCGGGGGACGATTATCGAATAGCCGAAATCGGGGCGTGACAGTAAGGACAGGCATTTCTAGCAGTTTGATACCTTCTGAGACTGTTGGTGATGTTTATTACAGCTTTTGGAGTAGCACCTACCGGATCCACCGGTACCAGGACGACAGTTGATATTCAAATATCAGGCAAGTGTACCTTGCCAAACTCTGCAGTACTGTTATATATTTTCCTTGCTTCATTTATATTATTGTGCATGCTCAACCTAGGACCGTTTGACATACTTAGCGTTCGATTATCAGTCGGGTGCCAACATCGTACGCGGTGTTGGGTAATGTCATCTAGATATGGACATACGTGACACTTTATCTTCTCGTACTTGTCTTACTAAGTACGCTTTGACCCAGGACACTGGACACTGTTCATGAGACAGGATCTTCCCGAGATACTCGTGGTAATTCTGTATAGGATACAGGACTTATAGAGATACTATAGTCTAGACACATTATGACTTGTGCATTAGTTATGATCCCGCTGACATGGACATGAGACGTTATGGTCATGGTATGCGTGGTTACATTGGGTGGGGAGAGACACACAGACTACAGGCTGATTATATATATACACCCCTACTATTGTGAGGCCCAAGACTCTGAAGCCCGAGCTTGGCCCATTACTCATTATTACTGCTGCTACCGGCTCCCCTACACAGAGCTGGTAGTATGCTTCAGCCTGAGTTCTAGTGCTGCTCTCATCTTGCATATCACTTAGCTGGTTATTTTAGTATTCCCTTATTGTTCCATCTACTGCTGGAGAGACCCACATACTACAGGTTGACTATGTTATGCCGGCTACTCAGTCTCCCGCTGAGCTAGACCACCTCTTGACACCACTGCTACAGGCTCCCCTACACAGAGCTTGTAGATGTTCAACCTGAGTACTATTGATATTCTCTCTTGCATTTTATACAGATGTTACATACTTATCATGTTTATCTCATTATTTGCTGTACTATTTATATTCTGGCTTGTATTATTTCCTGTACCTTGCTATGTCCCCTGAGGACCTGGATATGGATTATGTCCCCAGGATTTGCAGACGAGATCTATCCCGAGGTATACGGGACCGCTGCAGGAGCTGATCCAGGAGCTGTACCGCCATCCGAGGACGAGGTGTTAGCTGAAGACTTCTCCTGAGCATCTATGTTCATGCTCAGCATTTATTTATTTATTTATTTATTTCAGTCTTTTATATTCTGGTCTGTTGAACCATTGTACTAGATATTTATCGGGTTATTCCCGAAGTACTTTGTTGAGACTAGCTGATGATTTACATTCCTTATTTATTCTGTGGATCATATTTTATATCTTGTGTGGATGAGATTAGTTGTGCCATGATTATCGTAGACTTGATTTTTACAGCTTAAGTATGCCCTGATGGATCCATTAAATTGGGTTTGTCCATCGGTGCGTACTGCTGGCCATTGCCACGTATCTGGTCCCACGGTATTTTGGGGACTGGGGCGTGACATGGTTTTTGTGGTGGCCCATGCAGGTCTACGACTAAATTATTCGGTTTCAACTTAGGGACCGAACCAGCCTGCCCTAAGGATAGGATAGATTGTAGGATCTCATTCATTATTTAAACCATTATTGAATTCTATATCGAACTCGAAATTGTTACTTGAACTGCATCCTGTATTGATTCCTCTGAGCGTTCTTACAGTTTATATTTTGGTTGCAGAGAAATGGATCCCAGGAACGGAGACGAGATTCCTTTGGACACGCCACACGACGCTGTGGTTACATATACAGACGGAGTAACCCCAGGGGATGGAGGACAAGCATCACAGAGCGATCAAACCGGTCAGCCTAATCCAAGGTTCCGGAGAGATGACATCTCACCTCCACCACAGTTCACTCCCCAGATGCCAGCTTTCCCGCCAGGATCAGCCATGGACGGGCAACAGATATTCCAGATGATGTATGCCATGATGCAAGCGCAGCGACAGATTCAGCAAGAAGCACAACGTCAGGAGGCCGAGAATCTGAGAACCAGCCTGGTATCCGCATTGGAGCAGGCAAATCCACCAGCAAGGTGATCAACGACGGGATCTATCACCGACTTCCATCAACTCAAGCCTCGTACATTTTCTGGTAAAGAGGGACCAACAGAAGTTCATGAATGGCTCACAAACATTCAGCATCAGTTAGAAGCCGCTGAACTTCCTAGAGAGAAGTGGATGACTGCAGTCAGAATGCAGTTAACAGAGAATGCCCATCACTGGTGGTTAGCAGAGGAGAGGAGGCTCGGACAGGACCGAGTCACTTGGGAAGAGTTCTCCAGACTCTTCCAAGAGATGTACATTCCGGCAGTTGCACGATCAGAGCTCAGAGACAAGTTCAACCGCCTCATCCAAGGCAGCATGACAGTGGAAGAATACAACGCGGAGTTCATTCGCCTTAGTCGCTTTGCCCCAACCTTGATTTCGACCGAGGAAGAGAAAGCTGAGAAGTTCTTTGACGGACTGAAGTTCGAGCTCCAGAGATTGATTGGATCGGTCGTACCTACATCTTATACCGACGTTCTCGCAGCAGCACGACGCATGGAGCGCGTCACTAGAAGAGAGTCAAACCTGAAGAGGCCTATCAACTCAGCACCATCCAGGACAGCACATGGGGATTCAGCAAAACGAACCCAGAGGAGTATGCCAGAGAGGACAGCACACAGGGCCATATCTCTCCCTACTTGTCATCACTGCGGCAAGATATGTCACATTGAGAGAGAATGTAGACGTAAGTTGGGACTCTGCCTAGCTTGCGGTTCCAACCAGCATTAGACCAGAGACTGCACCGAGCGCAGAGAGGGAGCACCGAGATTAGCTTTGCCTGCACCACGACCAGCTTATCCAGCCGTAGGAGCACAGCAGGCAGGAGTTGGAGGCGTCAGGCCACCAGCCCCAGGAGGGAACCAGCAGAGACCACCCCTGGCACCACAGGCAACTTTATTTCAGCAGGCTCAGCAGCAGAGAGGCCAAGCTCAGGGACGAGGCCAGGCATTCACATTAGCTGTTGAGGAGGAGGCTACAGCAGGCGAGGTCATCGCAGGTACTATTTTAGTAGCTTCATTACCAGCTGTAGCATTATTTGATTCTGGAGCATCGTATTTATTTATAGCAGCTAGCTTTGTAGCCACCCATAGAGTAGCTACCGCACCCCTTCCGAAGATGAAGAGAATTCTTACGGAAGGTAAAATTATTCCGGTTAGTGACGTCTGTAGATCATGTTCAGTAGTAGTTTGTGGCCGAGAATTGCGAGCTCAATTCCTGATATTTTCTATGCCGGATTATGATGTTGTACTTGGTATGGACTGGTTAAGTCAGTACCATGCGACTCTTGATTGCCGACTTGGGCGGGTTATATTTAGACCGCCTGGCCATCCGAAATTTGAGTTTCTCCGAGGAGCAGTAGAGCAAGGAGTTCAGCCTACTCTGAGGGTACTAACTGTAGAAGGGGAGACAGGTTACCCAAGAGTCCTCTCAGAATTTGTGGATGTATTTCTCGATGATCTTCCAGGTTTACCGCCTGATCGGGAAATAGAATTCACGATAGACTTAACTCCAGGAGCAGAGCCAATCACTTCATCAGTTTATCGACTAGCACCCAAGGAGTTAGTGGAGTTGAAAGCACAGGTAGATGATCTTCTGGATAAAGGTTTCATTCGGCCCAGTGTTTCACCTTGGGGAGCACCCATATTATTTGTGCCAAAGAAGGATGAAACAGTACGGTTATGCATTGACTACAGGGCGCTGAATGCTGTGACGATCAAGAACAGGTATCCCTTACCACGCATTGATGATCTATTCGATCAATTGAGTGGTGCAAGGGTATTCTCGAAGATTGACTTAAGATCCGGCTATCATCAGATCAAGGTGAGGAAGGAAGACATCCCGAAGACAGCTTTCAGGACCAAGTATGGACATTATGAGTTCTTGGTGATGCCGTTTGGTTTAACCAACGCGCCAGCAGTGTTTATGAGTTTAATGAACAGAGTCTTTCATCAGTTCTTGGATAAATTCGTAGTGGTGTTCATTGACGACATTCTCATCTATTCTAAGAGCCACGAAGAGCACGAGGAGCATCTCAGAATCGTGCTAGAGACCTTGAGGCAGGAGAAGTTATATGCCAAACTCAGTAAGTGTGAGTTCTGTATGGACAAAGTGCCTTTCTTGGGACATATTATTTCAGGAGAAGGACTTTCAGTGGATCCAGAGAAAGTTGCGGCGATAGAGACTTGGCCTACACCCACATCAGTTGCAGAGGTGAGAAGTTTTCTCGGACTTGCGGGATATTACCGAAGGTTTGTAGAAAATTTCTCGAGGATTGTAGAACCGATGACGAAACTGACACGCAAAGACCAGGAGTTTGTATGGACCGAAAGCCTGCCAGAAGGCCTTCGAAGAATTGAAGAGAAGATTAACAACAGCACCTGTCTTGACTCTTCCATCAGGGTCAGGAGATTTTGTTGTTTACAGTGATGCATCAGGAACTGGACTAGGATGTGTTTTGATGCAACATGGCAAAGTTATTGCTTATGCGTCGAGACAGTTGAAGGTCCACGAGAAGAACTACCCAACACATGACCTGGAGTTAGCAGCAGTTATATTTGCATTAAAGATTTGGAGGCACTACCTTTACGGAGAGAAAGTAGACATCTTTACAGATCACAAAAGTCTGAAGTATGTGTATACTCAGAAGGAGCTTAACATGAGGCAGAGACGCTGGCTTGAATTGATGGTAGATTTTGACATCGATCTGCAGTATCATCCGGGAAAGGCGAATGTTGTTGCAGATGCGCTCAGCAGAAAGCCTATGACTTATTTCTTGACGATGCAGCCCAAGTTATTGAGAGATCTACAGGAGCTTCAGATAGAGGTTATTTTACCAGGACAGAATGGCTTGATGGCTAATCTTGAAGTCAAGTCATCACTCGTGGAGAAGATTAAAGAGGCATTGCCCACCGATGCTAGATTTATAAGACTGAAAGAGAGGACGGAAGCAGGCATGCAGACAGGACTTCGCATCCACGAAGACGGGACATTGAGTTTTGGAAATCGCCTGTATGTTCCAAATGGAGAATTGAGACAGGAGTTAATGACGGAAGCACATAGCTCTATGTACTCTGTTCACCCAGGAGGAACCAAGATGTACCGAGACTTGAGACAGTATTACTGGTGGCACGGAATGAAAAGAGAGATTGCGAGATTTGTGGCCAAATGCTTAGTCTGCCAGCAAGTAAAGGCCGAACATCAGAGGACTGCAGGTATGTTACAGCCGCTTCCTATACCAGAATGGAAGTGGGAGCATATCACGATGGATTTTGTTACAGGATTTCCGAGGAGCCCCAGCGGAAAAGACGCAGTATGGGTTATAGTGGATCGACTCACTAAATCGGCACACTTCTTGCCATTTAGAGTTGGACAGTCCACAGAGGTACTAGCCAACATGTATATGCGACAAATCGTCAAATTACATGGAGTACCTGTTAGTATCGTATCGGATCGAGATTCGAGATTTACATCTCATTTTTGGAGAAGCATGCAAGAGAGCCTGGGCACCAGACTCAAATTCAGCACGGCATACCATCCACAGACAGATGACCAATCGGAGCGCACCATTCAGATATTGGAGGACATGTTGCGATCATGTATGCTAGACTTCGGAGGATCTTGGGAAGATCATTTGCACTTAGTAGAGTTCTCCTACAATAACAGTTATCAGGCCAGCATCCAGATGGCACCATTCGAGGCATTATACGGAAGGAAGTGCAGATCACCTATATATTGGAGTGACATTGGTGAACGTCAAATACTGGGTCCAGAATTGGTAACGCAAACAGTGGAAAAGGTGAAACAGATTCAGAATCATCTACGAGCAGCTCAGGACCGACAGAAGCATTGGGCAGATACCCACAGACGTCCCCTAGAGTTTAAAGAAGGAGAGCATGTGTTCTTGAGGATTTCGTCCACTCGTGGTACTATCAGATTCGGGAGCAGAGGCAAGTTGAGCCCAAGGTATATTGGGCCATTTGACATTCTAGAGCGCGTTGGTGAGGTGGCTTATCGTCTTGCATTACCTCCATCCCTAGAAGGAGTGCATGACGTATTCTACGTCTCACAGCTGCGAAGGTACGTGACAGACCCGAGTCACGTAGTCGATCATTCAGAGATCGCAGTAGGCCCAAGCTTGAGATATGAAGAGCAACCAGTTGGCATCCTCGACGTCAGTGAAAAGACGTTGCGGGGACAGACAATCCGATTGGTTCGTGTAGCATGGAAATATCATTCCCCTGGAGAATCGACTTGGGAACGAGAAGATAGTATGCGCCAGCGATACCCCCACTTGTTTGAGGAGGCAGTTGTAAACTAAGCAACCTTGTATTTTTATAGTTTTCTTTAGTAGCTTATTCTTTGATTGCGAGGACGCAATCCTTTTAAGGAGGAAAGATTGTAAACACCCTGATTTTTTAGAATAAAATTTTTATGAGTTATTCCGAATTTTGGTATTTTCTGGAAATTAAAATAAAGGAGATTTTGATTTAAAGAAATTTAAGTGTTGCTAATTGGGGTAAAAATATTTTGGAAATAATAAATGATTGTGTAAAATAAAAAGCCGGGCATATGGTATTTTTCGGAGAATTATTTGGTCTCCGGAGTAGCGTTTTAAGCCTTAAAGACTACTAGATCTTTTAAACCCAACCTCAGCTTATTGGATCGGGTCTCCCGAGCCAACCGACCCAAACCCGCAGGAAGCCCTAGGTCGCCGGGAGTACTGTAGTGGTATAAATGCTCCTCTTTGGCGTTCGTGCCAGACCAAAGCCCTAGCCGTAGCCGTCATCTCCACATCGATCTCCCTCTACTCGAGCAAACCCCCGCCCGCGTCAGCCTTCGACGCACGTCCGATCAGTCGGCGCCGAACCCCCAGATCCTACGGCCTTGACGCTCCAGCCAGGCCGTCGACCATCCCCGATCACTCCTCCGGCGGGTCAGCAGCCGCCGACCCCTGCCCCATCGAGCGCGGGCCCCTCGTCCCAGGCAGCAGTCGACATCTCCCCGTCGACTTCGGACTGTTATGCAGAACCGCCGCCTAGCAAACCTCGCCGATCCCGAGGCCGACCCTCTCCAGCGACGCCCCGCGGTCCCGAGTCAGACCCTAGGTCTGGACACAGCAACCCGATACGCGAGGACACGACCAGGACGTCAAATTGGCTTTCGGACACGTGAATTTCAGAATTCACGGAGCCCGGTTCAGGTACCGATTTCTTTCACCTCGTAACTCCGTTTTCAATTCAGTCAGTTGCTATGCGTAGACTGTGTAACCCTCTCGGTGCCCGTGTAAATCGCTCGGTGCATCGCGTCCTGTGGTGATCGTACACTGTGATCCAAAAAACAGGAAAAACAATACCCCGTTTCACCCCGGAACTGAGTACGCCCCGCCAATCGGGATGACTTGGTCGCACGCGGTCTTTACCAAACTGTGAGCGACGTTGATACGGTCGTGTAAGATTTTGCAGAAGTCGATTCGGAGGTGCGTGCACCCCGGAGTCAACGCGTATCCGCCGTCGACACCCCGTATCCGTCCTTTCTGGAACATGTTGTAACTTTGTGTACACACGTCGGATCGAGACAAAACTTGTGCCATCGGACTCGTAGCAATACGCTGGTCTTGTGACCCAAGTTTGGTTCGATTCTGAGAACGTTGACAAAATCACGTATCGTGGGCCACACAGGCTCCACTGGACGGGTGATTTTGTGATCGGCTCATCGGAATCCAATTCTGGAAGTTCCGTTGGGTTTGTATCATCGTTCCTGACTTGTAGACACCGAGTTGGAGTAATTTGGAGACCTTTGACCCTGACACGCTTTTCGGTACAAAGTGGCCCACATATGGAACTCGCTTTGGCCGGAAATGACCTTTTTGCCCCTGTGTCCAAATTGGACGTAAGGACAGGCATTTCTAGCAGTTTGATACCTTCTGAGACTGTTGGTGATGTTTATTACAGCTTTTGGAGTAGCACCTACCGGATCCACCGGTACCAGGACGACAGTTGATATTCAAACATCAGGCAAGTGTACCTTGCCAAACTCTGTAGTACTGTTATATATTTTCCTTGCTTCATTTATATTATTGTGCATGCTCAACCTAGGACCGTTTGACATACTTAGCGTTCGATTATCAGTCGGGTGCCAACATCGTACGCGGTGTTGGGTAATGTCATCTAGATATGGACATACGTGACACTTTATCTTCTCGTACTTGTCTTACCAAGTACGCTTTGACCCAGGACACTGGACACTATTCATGAGACAAGATCTTCCCGAGATACTCGTGGTGATTCTGTATAGGATACAGGACTTATAGAGATACTATAGTCTAGACACATTATGACTTGTGCATTAGTTATGATCCCGCTGACATGGACATGAGACGTTATGGTCATGGTATGCGTGGTTACATTGGGTGGGGAGAGACACACAGACTACAGGCTGATTATATATATACACCCCTACTATTGTGAGGCCCAAGACTCTGAAGCCCGAGCTTGGCCCATTACTCATTATTACTGCTGCTACCGGCTCCCCTACACAGAGCTGGTAGTATGCTTCAGCCCGAGTTCTAGTGCTGCTCTCATTTGCATATCACTTAGCTGGTTATTTTAGTATTCCCTTATTGTTCCATCTACTGCTGGAGAGACCCACATACTACAGGTTGACTATGTTATGCCGGCTACTCAGTCTCCCGCTGAGCTAGACCACCTCTTGACACCACTGCTACAGGCTCCCCTACACAGCTTGTAGATGTTCAACCTGAGTACTATTGATATTCTCTCTTGCATTTTATACAGATGTTACATACTTACCCTGTTTATCTCATTATTTGCTGCACTGTTTATATTCTGGCTTGTATTATTTCCTGTACCTTGCTATGTCCCCTGAGGACCTGGATATGGATTATGTCCCCAGGATTTGCAGACGAGATCTATCCCGAGGTATACGGGACCGCTGCAGGAGCTGATCCAGGAGCTGTACCGCCATCCGAGGACGAGGTGTTAGCTGAAGACTTCTCCTGAGCATCTATGTTCATGCTCAGCATTTATTTATTTATTTATTTATTTCAGTCTTTTATATTCTGGTCTGTTGAACCATTGTACTAGATATTTATCGGGTTATTCCCGAAGTACTTTGTTGAGACTAGCTGATGATTTACATTCCTTATTTATTCTGTGGATCATATTTTATATCTTGTGTGGATGAGATTAGTTGTGCCATGATTGTCGTAGACTTGATTTTTACAGCTTAAGTATGCCCTGATGGATCCATTAAATTGGGTTTGTCCATTGGTGCGTACTGCTGGCCATTGCCACGTATCTGGTCCCACGGTATTTTGGCGACTGGGACGTGACATAATCACATATAGATCTCTCGGAGAGAACGCTGAAGTTATTATTATTATTATTATTTTATATATGTTAATATATTCAGATTAAAACCATCAGAGATCTGATGACAATGAACATGAATTGTTTGGTCTATATATATAAGACTTCTGGAACATCATTGTTCAAAACATACCATATGTGGTATTTTTGAAAGACTTCTTGAACATAATCATTATTCGAAGCATACCATGAACATCTAGTATTTGGTATTTACCTACGACTTCTGAAACATCATTGTTCGAAGCATACCATGAACAAGATTTGTTTGGTATAAATAAACTCATGGAAAATTATTGTTTGAAGCATACACCATGAACATGAATTGTTTAGTGATTTACCAAGTTCTTATGATAACTTGTTATTATTGATCTTATACAACAATATGTCGAGCCTCACAAAGCATGATTTTAAGTCTCTAAACTTAGAAGGCCAGAACTTTCTCAACTGGAGATTGGATGTTGAATTGCACCTTCAAGCCAAAAACTTAGGTGCCGTAATTATGGTTGATAAGCCAATATATGCACAAGATAAAGTTAAGGCTTTAATTTTCCTAAGACATCATATTCATGATGATCTCAAGGCTGAGTACTTAATAGTCAACGACCCCTTGGTGCTATGGAATTATCTAGCTGAGAGATATGCTTACCAGAAAATGGTCATACTACTAGGTGCACTTCATGAATGGCTCAATCTACGTTTTCAATATTATAAGACAGTTGCAGCCTATAATTCAGCTATGTCCAGGATTACTTCAAAATTGAAGTTATATGGTGAAGAAGTGACAGATCATTTCATGCTAGAGAAAATATTTACCATATTTCATGCGACTAATATGACCCTACAACATATGTATAGGGAGAAAATTTTTAAAAAGTATTCCGAACTCATTGTTGTCTTACTTGTGGCCGAGAAAAACAATGAGTTATTAATAAAAAAACACACTAGTAGACCAACTGGGTCTGCACCAATTCCAGCTGAAGTGAGTGCGACTAGTGCTCGAAAAAATGTGACCAATACTAGGGGTCGAGAAAATCACAGAGGTAGAGGGCATGGACGTCGTGGAAGCCAAAGAAATTGCTATAATCCGGGTCCAAGGAATGATACACCGTTCAAAAATAAGAAATTTAATCCTCGAAGAAACAATGCCCAAAATTTTAATCCAGCTGCTCTAACTGATATTTGCAAACGTTGTGGAAGACTTGGTCATTGGATGCAAAACTGTCGCACCTCACAAAAGAAAGTGGATGGGTATGAAGCCTCAAACGGTGTGGAGACTAATCTCATGGAGGGTACAACACACATGAATTTTAATGATTTCTTCCAATATAAGGATGGAAACGCAATTTCGGAAGACCAGTTCAACGCCATGATAGGCGAAGTCAATGAATAGTTATTGTATGCTTATCTAAGTTTATTTACTTTCCACTTTGAATAGATTGGTCAATATATGATCAATAGTCTAGGTAGTTTACTTTCTTTGAAGCAATTTTATTTAGATTTAGATCAAGTTATAATAATTGGCAATATGTCAAGTTTAACCATTTAGTAGCATATTAATGTATTATTAATTTTTGTTTTTGAAAGGTATGAACAATGATGATGGCCTATGCTTGATAGATAGTGCAACAACTCACACTATATTGAAAACTAGGAAGTTTTTTACAACATATTCCTCAAATACTGCCAATGTGACCACCATTGATGGACCCGTGCAGATTATCGAAGGTTATGGTAATGCCGATATTTTGTTGCCAAATGGAACACACTTAGTCATTCGAAATGCATTATTCTCTAGTAGATCTAATAAAGATTTACTCAGTTTTAGAGATATTCGAATGAACGAGTTTCATGTTGAAACCATGAACGATGATAACAAAGAGTATCTTTGTATCACCTATAATGTTGGAAGCAATAAGCTCACATTAGAAAAGTGCAAGTTAATATTCTCGGGGCTATATCAAACTACTCTAAAGGTAGTAGAATCTCACCCCATCACTAGCAAAAGGCTAAAGGATCCAAGGAATATAATCCTTTGGCATGACAGATTGGGTCATCCAGGATCGACTATGTTGAGAAAGGTCATCAACAATACCAATGAGCATAATTTATCATACCAAAGTCTTTCTTTTCCTACTGAACATTTGTGTGTAGCTTGTTCACATGATAAACTCATTACAAGACCTTCACTTCTCAAAATAGCTTCTGAATCACCACCATTCCTTCAGAGAATACAAGGTGATATTTGCGGACCAATTGATCCTGCTAGCAGACCGTTCAAGTATTTTATGGTTCTAATAGATGCTTCTAGTCGATGGTCAAATATTTTCTTACTCTCATCTAGAATTTTTGCCTTCTCCGAGCTACTTTCTCAGTTGATTAAGCTTAAGACTCATTTTTCTGACCGACATGTTAGAACAATTCGACTTGATAATGCAGCTGAGTTCACTTTTCGTACTTTTGATGATTATTGTGCTTCCGTAGGAATAGAAGTTGAACATTCTGTTCCTCATGTTCATACCCAAAATGGTTTAGCAGAGTTCTTGATTAAGCGTTTTCAGCACATAGCAAAGCCTTTACTCATGCAATCAAACTTACCCGTTTAAGCTTGGGGACATGCCATATTATATGCTACTAAATTGATTATTGTTTGGCCAACTGCATATCATGAATTTTTACCATCACAACTTGTGACATGCCATCAACCTAACATCTCTTTTTGAGTAAATTTGGTTGTGCTTTTTATGTTTCTATTCTCCCTCCTCGACGCTCTAAAATGGGACATCAACGCCGTTTAGGAATTTATATTGGTTTTGATTCGCCCTCAATCATTAGATATTTGGAACTTTTAACTGGTGATATTTTTACTACTAGATTCGCAGACTGCCATTTTGATGAGACTAAATTTTCGCCATTAGGGGAAGATAAGAAAGAAAACAATGTTCTTACAGAACCATTCGCCACAAATAAACGTCATAAATTATCGTGGGATAATCCCACTCATCTAGATTCTCGTACTAATCAATATAAAACTGAGGTACGAATGATATTGCATATACAGGAGATTGCAAATCAAATGCCAAATGCATTTATTGATGCAACTAAAGTGATTAAATCACATGTGCCCGCTGCAAATGTGCCAGCTCGAATTGATATCCCCGTAGAAAAATAACAGAGTGGCTAATGAATCTACTACACGCCAGAAGCGTGGTAGACCTATAGGTTCGAAGGACTTAGTCCCTAGAAAGAAAAAGTGCCCAAGTAACGCTCTTAATGAGGTTACACATAATGCTCAAGAAGAGGTTATGAATGATAGATCCATACTCTCTGAAAACCCAGAAGTGGTTATTGTCTTAGAAAAGACACAAGCCCAAGAGGAGGCTCAGGTACATGAAAGCAAATAGATCTCTATGTTTTATACATATACAAGAGAGGTATGGGATCGCAAAGATATAATAATAGATAAGATATTTTCATTCTCAGTAGGTACTGAAATATCTAAGGGCATTGATGACACTGAACCACGTAGTATCGATGAATGTCGACAAAGAAAAGATTGACCAAAATAGAAGGAGCTATTCAAGCAAAATTGGATTCCCTTAATAAACGTGGAGTGTTCGAACCTATAGTACAAACACCAAAAGACGTCAGACCGGTAGGCTATTAAGGCACGATTAGTGGCACAAGGGTTTTCTAAAAGACCCAGGATTGATTACGAAGAGACATATTCTCCCGTAATGGATGCAACAACGTTCCGTTATTTGATAAGTCTGATAGTTGAGAAAAAGCTGGACATGAGATTTATGGACGTTGTAACAACCTATCTATATGGTGATTTAGATAGCGATATCTATATAAAAATTTCAGATGGATTTAACCTACCCAGCTCAAAAGCTAAGAACATGCATTCCATAAAAGCTAAGACGTTCATTGTACGGTTTGAAACAATATGGAAGGATGTGGTACAACCGTCTTAGTGAATATATGAAAATGGAGAGATATGAGAATAATCCTATATGCCCACGTGTCTTCATAAAGAAATCTAAGGAGGATTTCGCTATAGTTGCAGTATATGTCGATGACATAAACTTGAATGAGACAAGACATGAAATCAATGGGACTGCAAACTATCTGAAAAAGGAGTTCGAGATGAAAGATCTCGGAGACATGGAATATTGTCCCGAATTACAAATTAAGCATTGCACTAATAGAATTTTAGTGCATCAATCCAAATACACAGAAAATATATTAAACCAGTTCAATATGGATAAAGCTCATCCCCTTAGCACTCAAATGGTTGTTCGATCTTTAGTTATCAATAAAGATCCATATCGTCCTAAGGACGACAATAAAATGATGCTAGGACCCGAAGTACCGTACCTTAGTACCATTGGGGCATTAATGTATCTATCACAATGTACAAGGCTAGACATATCATTCTCTGTCAATCTGTTGGCTAGATATGGCTCGACGCTAACTCACAGACATTGAAATGACATTAAACATGTGATGAGATATCTTCGTGGAACTACCGACATGAGATTATTTTATACTTGTGATTTATCTGATATCGCGAATCTAGTTAGCTTTGCAAATTCATGTTATTTATCTTATCCCCATAAAGGTTGTTCACAAACTGGATATGTGTTTCTTAATAGCAATGCAACAATTTTTTGGCGTTCAACAAAACAGACAATGGTTGCTACCTCCTCAAATCACTCAGAAATATTGGCTCTCCATGGAGCAAGTAGAGAATGTATTTGGCTGAGATCGTTGATTCAACACATTTTTTGCTCCTTTCACATTTTTTCTACCACATATACTCCAACTGTTATTCATGAGGATAATGCATCATGTATTGCACAAATTCAAGGTAGATTCATTAAATGAGACATGACTAAGCACATCTCACTGAAGTTTTTCTATACTCATGAGGTTCAAAAGAACTTTGATATTGACGTCCAACAAGTTCGCTTAAGTGATAAACTTGCAGACTTGTTCACCAAATCGTTGCCAAAGTCAACTTTTCAGAAACTAGTTCATGGAATTGGAATACGACGTCTTCATCAGCTGACTGTTCAGGATCAACATCATCAAGTGGAGTGATTATTTTCAGGAGGAGATACATTTTGTATGGACTATAACGCATTGTACTCTTTTTCTTTAGTCATAAATTTTTTCCATTGAATTTTTCTTGACAAGGTTTTAATGAGGCAACATTAAGCTTGTCCAACACATATCTAAATCATCCTAAATATTGTACTCTTTTCTTTCGTACATGTTTTGTCCTAATGAATTTTTCTGGCAAAGTTTTAACGAGACAATATGCTTAGAGATGGTGGTCATCCAAAGGGGGAGTGTTATAACGTGGGTTACTAAAGGGTTGGATTCCCACTTTGTTTTTAGTCCCACATTGGTTAGATATTAGTATTACACCTCCATTGGGTTGTATAAATAAGACATTTGACTCCCACTATGTGATTACACTAATAAGAGATCTTCTCTCCTATTTTCTTCTTCCTTCTGTTACGTTTATTCTATAACAAATTTTAATTTTTTTAAAATATTTAGAGTATGATTTTTCTAAACTTTTGTAAAAAAACAAGTGCACGTCTATATTTTTTGGACCCACTTATCAATCAATCTTGATTTCGTTCCTATATCGTGCCATCATTTACTCTCTACTTATAATGTGCACGTATATTACATGTGTATATAAAAAAAATATTATAAAAAATTACATAAATTTATTATAAAAAATATCATTCTTAAGAATTGACATTGAGTTAGAATTATATAGTTATAATTATATCATATTAGGTAGGTAAATGCTTGGTTATTTTTTTTAAATAATTAATAAAATATTTAGATAATTATTTAGTTATTTTTTATTAAATTTTTTAATTAATTTAAATGAATATATATATATAGGACATAGACGGTTCATTTTTAAATTTTTTATAAGTCGTATTATAATAATAGAGATTTAACATTACTATGTCACACACGAGGAACCTAAAATTAGTATTATTTCATCATACTACCAAGCGATATAACTAATAAAAATCAAGATAAAAAGACTTGGGATTCTTTCTTCTATGGTAGCATGGGAGAAAACTCTTCCTCTGGAAGCCCTTCTTGGATTTTGCTGAGTAACTCTTCGTCTCATCTTGAAGAATTAGTATATTATTCCATAGACCGCCTAAAAAGCTTAGATTCCAACAGTGGATACATCATCCCCCATTGCTAACTAACATGGGCATGGATCACAATTTCGAACATGTGGGTAGAGTTTAATTTCCTGGACCCCAATTTGAGAATAGGAGACAGAGCTGGGATAAAAGGAACTAGGGAAACTCTAATAGAAAATTATTGGGGCAAGAAAAAATAAAAATAAAAAAATTCTTAAATGAATTTGTTTCATGCAATAGTCAGAAATTCATTACAGTATCGAGCTGGAACAACCTGCCCACTTGAAAACTAAAGAAGCAGAACTAGGAGCTCAATGAACGTAATATCGTACAAGTCTAAATTGTGTCTGTATAAGACATGAACGCGCACAATGAATAAATTACAGAAAAAAAAACGTTTTTGATGAAGCAAAATTTCAAAAAAGAGAAGTAAATGTCAATATATGTAGAATGTGAAATAAGTTCTTTTAATGATGCTTGCAGTGGAAATACAAAACGGCTCTTAATATCCAACCGAAAAATGTCGAACTTCACTTACAACTTTTGAAACTGAAACTGAAATGTGACTGAAATATATCCCAAATCCATAATCCTAAACCTGGAATTAGTCTCCTCTATTGTTTCACTTCCGACCTGATTCAGTTAATAAAATAGACTTCACGCCCAGTCCAAAATTTGACAGATTTCATTCAGATTTTAGGTATGATTGTTCTACCCCGACAATATCATAGGAACCTTACTCAACGATGGACACTCAGACCAAAGATAGTAGCCAAAATTTTCATCTAGATGACATAACATTTAAAAAATAATAAATTATAATAAATATAAAAATTAAATGATGATTTGGTTTACTGTTTCAGAACTGAACTAATTTTAAGTCGTAGGACAAATTTGATATTGCACATCCAATGACGCAAGTCTCGTGGCGATCTGAAGAGCATACGGAGAATAATTGTAAATTTCGAAAAAAAATATCGATACAGTAAAATTCGACGAATACATGCTAAATTCGTTGAACATAGTTGAAGGATTCGAGTTCTATCAATTTTCACAAGCCGGCTATGACTGTACGCGTTTTTTGGGAATCGTTCGAACAAGCGGGACGAAACCCAACCTGAGATTTCTAACAAACATAAATGTTAAAATAGTTCACTTCGAACATAGTCGCTTCGCTCAAGTCTATGGATCTGGCAGATAGTGGTGGAGGTTGAGCGGCTATGCTAACAAGGTGGTGGGGACCGAATGGGAAGGTGAAGGAAGTGCTAATGCCAAAGAAGTTGTTGTGCAGGTGGGGTCGACCAAACAAAACATTATGTTTCGTAGGTTGGAGATTGAACCGAGTGTGTACTAGTTCGATTCGCCAATGTACAAGGGATAGCGTCGACACTGCCATGCCAGTGAACTGTTGTTGTTGGTATCATAGAGAGAGAAGGAACTCTTTCATCAGTTGGTCAGAACGATAGCAAGAATGAGCAACAGAAAATTGCATACAGAACATCGAACTTTGATAAATTTTTGTTCAGAACAATAAAATTTTAAAAATTATAAAAAAAAGCAACGAAACGTTCTTAAAAGAAATATTTTAAAACAAAGGAACAAAAACGTTCTTAAAAGGACGTTTTGTACAAAAACGCCCTTAAAAATGACGTTTTGTACAAAAAACGTCTTTTTTATAGACGTTTCAGGACCAAGTCCCTGCCGGAACTCACAACCGCCATCTTTCCCTTCCTCTACCTCTCTGCGACCCGCGACGTGGCCTCGCCGAGCACCCTCGCGTACTCCACGGCCGTCTCGAGGAACGTCGACCCCATGGCCTCGTACTCCGCACTCGCGTACGTCGCGACCGCATCCACCGCGACCGCGTCCACCGCCCCCTGCGCGTCCCACCCCTCCGCCACCGCCTCGTCCCTCGACGAGGCCACCTCCCTCCTCCTCCTCCACTCCGACAGCTCCTCCGAGGCCAGCGCGTCCTTCGACGAGCCCGAGAACTTTAGAAGTTCTCCGACTCTCTCTGTCCATATTTCCTTTTTTGTGCAAAATGTCCTTTTTAAGAACGTTTTGTTACTTTTTCATATAATTTTTAGAACTCTTAAACATACTCGTCGACTTTGTACCGTTGGCACAAACTGCACAATGGACCTCTTTGAGCAGTTTTGTCATGTCCTGGAAATCTATTGTAGTCCTTCCCTTGCCCTTCAAAATCAACCTGTGCACAATCTATCATCATTTGTCAGTTAGCTAGGGGTGAACATTCAATTTATTCGGTTTTAACTTAATCGAAATAAAACTGAATAAATTAAAATTCTACAAATCCAAAATTGAATCAAAATTAGCCAAAATTGAAACCGAACCAAACCGAATAACGATTCGGTTTATTCCGTTAGATTATTTCTATTGTTTAATTGGTAGGATCCAAAGTTAGAATCATGAATACATGATATTAAAATTATTTTTTTACACACATTTTTTGTGTTTGCGTCCAAAGTTAGATTAATTGTTAAATTACGAAAGTTAAACTTTAAAATACATACATAAAATTGTTGATTTCAAAATATATACACTTTTAATTATAACATATGCATAGAATTAAGGATATTTACATAATTGTACAAGTCTTATTCGATTTTTGACCAAAACCGAATAAATAAATTTAGTATTTTCAACATCGAAACCGAACCAATTTTTTTCAAACCGAACCAAACATCTTATTTGGTTCGATTTGATTTTCGGTCCAAAACCGAATAATGCTCACCCCTATAGCTAATTGCTATAATGCCATAATAGCATGGAAGAGCCTACTGCAGACTTTTTCTGTTACTTGAAATTGGTATTTTTTTTTCCTTTCAGCTTCTTAGTTCTGATACTGGATAAACTCAACAGTAAGGAGAAGCACTTCACATGTAATTTCAGCATCGAATTTCTAGGCCGTTTAGAAGTTGAAACACTTTAAAAGTTTCAAACAAAGTCTTTGTTGGTGTCTGTATGAATTGTAGTAACTACACAACTCTCAAGTTCGGAAAAATTATTCAGTGGCCGGCACGTCAGTGATGGAGACATTGCTCTTCCAATAACAGCATAACACATACACATCCCATCTCCTCCGATAACAGCATAACACATACACATCCCATCTCCTCCAATGAAATGACATTTTTAGAATAATACTAGAACCATATAAAACCCTGCCCAAAAATATAGAGCAAAAAGACCCCTTATGGCCCACAGAATATTTACAGAAAGAATTGAGTCGATAATGGCATCAATAAAAATATAAGAAACTAAGAAACACAAGCAGAAAAGAGTTGATAAAAATACAAGAAACTACAAAACACAAGCAGAAAAGAGTTTTGACAACTTAGGAAATAACCCCAGAGGAACACAACGGCTTCTACCAATTTCTGAGAGAAAAGATATCACACTAGCCCTCCAAATATTTGACTTCAGAAAGAAGATTGGGAGGAAACAGCACTTAGTTTAAGCAAATGACAGTTGAACCGAAAACCAAGCAAAATGATAATTGAACTACAAGTCCGATATCACAATCAATTCTCAAAAGATGTCACTGAGTGCACTTGAAAAAAAAGATGTCACTGAATGTACTTGAAAAATGAATAAAATATCCCATATTGGAAAAGTGTCAGAGTAATGGCAGAACAAGACCTAACATCAGAATTCGCAGAAACAATATAAATGAATTTTAATTAAAAAAAAAATACAACCAACACAACACGACTATGCATAAGAAAACGGCACAACACAAACTAACGAGGAGTCCTGCTGCTGCTGCTTTCAGCATTCCTTACTGGATTGAAGTAAGGATGTGCCTACATAAAAATACAACAATGATATCAGCACGAGTTGCATATTGAATTAAAGACCATACACAAACAAAATCGGCGTGTATTTTCAGTTACCATGGCCTCTTTAGCTGTAGGCCTCTCCTGGTGGTCGTACCGAAGCAACTTGTCCACAAAATCAATTGCCTGCAAAATCAAAAGTTTTGAAATGCATCCACAAATGAAAAGGAAAGGATTAAGGTGAATTAATTAGAAGGGAAGTCACCTCAGGAACCGCTAGCCGCTGGTTATCAGCGTTGATGAATCTAGTCCAAGGCTTCCTGCAATCCCTGTCATGAAGAGGGTAACTCACATACACAGTTTCTGTTTTTTCAGAACAAACTAAAAATATTCTTGTAGTTAATGTAAAACCTCCCAACGAGTGCCACAAGTTGAGGGTCAAGAACAAGCCGATATTTACGGAGATAAGCAAACAAGTCTTCCGTTCCAAGCACCTAAAAGAAAATGCATGATTTGTCATGTTTCATATCAGAAAACAATGTGAATGACCGGACAGTACTCATGAATAACATCTAGAATTATCAACGAAATTGTAACTTAAATAAATCTTGTACAACCTATTTTTCTCTGAGAGAGAATTGACATGATGGTACGATTTAATGATGGTACGTTCCAAGCACCTATTTTTCTCTTGTACAACGAAATTGTAACTTAAATAAATCTTGTACAACTATGTATAAATCAACAAGGTAACGGAGCTACTGCTGACATGATGGTACGATTTAATGAGCATAAAGGAGAGTACAGAGATAATAAATCAAAAGAAAAACCTAGAACTTTCAGGTGCTTCATGAACCACCAGCTAGAACATTGGATATAAAGCAAAGGTGTTCCGTAAAGCAGCTTTTAACATAGCATACAAGTGGTTGGCATATGAGGTCAGCACTCAGCAGAATGTCCAAATCAGTGTGTTTCTTTGATAACCATTATCAATCGTTGAACAAAAATATACATACTTGCAGCACTCCCACTTCCAGACAAATAATTATGTAGCTTTCTAACAATGCTACTGGATGCTTTTCTTTGCATTACTGCAGAGAAACAAAGACATAATACAGACACCACAATAATGTCTCAGCATTGGTAATCATATGTCCATGTATACTTTCGCATGTCTTTCCCATGTCCAGCACATGACCAAAATGGACATGGCACCAATTGTTAAAAACCTGTTCCTCCGGATATTTAACCATGGGAGACACTTCTCAGATTACTACAGATGAAAAACAACATTCTATATCTTCATCTCCATTAAAGCACTATCTAGAAATAGGACAGGCATATGACAATAATATTAAGTAAAAGAAGAAGAAAAACAATAATAGAAAGTAAAACAAAAACAAAAACAAAAACAAAAACAAAAACAAAAGACATTCAAATTCTATAACACACCTTAGCTATTTTCACCAGCTGATCATAGTTATCCTGGCCATGGAAAAATGGCTCCTTACGGAATATCTGTAGAACAACATAATGTGTTAAAAGAGAAACTATGTAGCTCTCAAAGATTAAACTTATATAAGTTACTTACCATACCAGCAAACATGCAACCAAGGCTCCACATGTCTAAAGAATAATCATAGTCTAATAGATCAACTAGCAGTTCTGGACCCTTGAAGTACCTAAAGAGGAGTTTGAAGAGCATTTAAGGGCAAGAAAAACTTTCACCAGAAAGATCTAGAAAACACAGCAAAAAATAACTTGCAATAAATTAAGGGGAAGTAAAATTCAAAATTAATACAAGTTGATAGGGATCTTATAACTATTTCTTTCTGACATAAACATTAAGCAATGTTTAAATTCTTCTTGAGTACTTCCATGATACCCATCTTGAGCTTTGTAGTTATTAACCACTCTAAAACTTCCATATTGAGATATATACTTCCCGAATATACAAGTACTGAGGTTCGAGCCTAACAAGTGTTCTTTCCCTTAAGGTTGTAAGTATGAAATAATTAACATGACCGCTATCCATCATCTAGCACAATAATGATGATTAGATATTGACAAGGATCCAATTTGAGTACATTACACCTGAACCATTTTTGTTCTCTTACAATAAAACATAGCTTTTAATTTGAAATACAGAAGAATAATCATGTGATTGTGTACAGCATCCAATAATTGAAACCAGTTCTGTCAGAAGTCTGTGAACAAATGAGTATCAACACTTTTGGACATACTAGAAGAACTTTTGATTCTATGTAACAAGTTACAGTGGAGTGAAAGCCAAAGATCCTCTGGCCTGAAATTGTTTTGACTTGTGAGAAACAATCTCTAGATGTAGAAAGCTGCTAACTGGACATCTTTTTCATGTGATCTTGAACAACTCCATTTGTTAGCTAAACACTAGACTGTTGAGCAAACTAATAGATGATACAAAGCTACTATGATATAGCCAAAACAGCCACTTGATAGATTCTTAAATATATCCTAAGGGCGCAATTTGCTCCAACGCAATCACAATAACCAACTATACCCAGCCAAAATGGTTGGTTTGTCTCAATTTCATAATTTAAGTTTACTATGTTTTCTGAATTTTGTAGAATCATAGAAGTCATCTGTTTCTTGGTTTGCAGTGTTGGGAACCACATTATATATAGCTAGTATAGCTACCGAATTTATTGTGTGGGATAGATGTGTAGTAGAGCAGGCCCATGTTAATGGATCTCAATTGACTCACTCATATATATAACTCAATATACTAGATATCAAATCATTTCCCAGCCCCACCCCTACCCCCAAAAAGGTGGGAAACTGGAGCTGCTTGCATATGGATATTATAGAGATGCCATCTACTCTATTACACTTTAAGATTGAATCATGGGATTATAGGCTTTTGAGTGAACAAGGTAACATGAAAATGAAGATACATGAAAAAGTTTGCCCTTAATCGGACTCGGTAATGTGATAATCATGCCAACCTTATGTAAGTTGGCTTATTCAATTCAAATAATATATAAAAGATAAAAAATCCTCTCCGAAAACACTCAGGATTCACTTCAAATCTTTAACATGCCAAAATTTGTGCTTACGTTTCCAGAAAATACTTTTATATCAAGTGATTTATAGTTCTACTGTTCATATCTACAATAAAAGTAAAGGAAATATGTTGTCCTAAAAAAACATGGAACATCGTATAAGGCAGATAAAATAGAACTTTTGAAGCATAGTCAAACCTTGAAGCAACTCGAACATTGTACTCTTTTCCCGGATGATAAAATTCTGCAAGCCCCCAATCTATAAGTCGAAGCTTGCGTTGCTCATGATCAATCATAACATTGTGAGGCTTCACATCACGATGCATGATACCTTGGGAATGACAATAGTCTATGGCCTACACAAATCCCTGAAAAACTTATAGATAATCAAATTTAACAGAGATTTTCTTCTAGAAGATCTTAGGATGAAGATGGAATACAGAAAAATGAATCACTTGAATAAGTTTATAACCCCATCTTTAAAAAACAAAAACAAAAACTTTGGCATTGTAGAAAACAACAATATTGCCAGCTGATTAATGGCTCATAAACCATGATTAAATAAAATAACTAACACAACAAAAATATCAGAATATGCGTTTGTTAGTGTTATCATAACAAAATGTGTTTAGGAATTATAATAGGACAGAAAACGTAAGCAGAAAGAAGCTTAACTGTTTTCAATGACTGTTTGACGCAAATGGATTTGAGTTTGTTAAACATTGTAACCATATAATTTCAATATCAGACTTCTGGTAATATAATCCTCCAAGAAGAAAGACGAGGATAACCACTAGCAATCTGGTTTGCCTCCTAACATCTTCAATGATCTAATATTCAACTTTTGAATAATTTAAGTCAACTGAAAGGATAGAATGGTCAATGTATAAGGTCCTTTCTCAGAAAATGTGAGACTAAAAATCCTACTGTATTCTGCATACTTTTAAAGAGTTGTTGCATCAAAATAGTAAGCATACTACTATTGACCATTAAAGATTTACACTGGCACTGCACTAGCCATATATGTTAGGTAGGAACACCAAAAACAAAAAACTTCGCATTAATGACTAAACATTCTACAACATTGCAACTGTAGAGCTATAAGTTTTGAACTTTTAATTATTTAGCTTTTATTTCAAAGTCGAAAGGAAAAATCTACAAAAATACTATAAAACCGGCTATATGCTTTATGGACAAGATTGTTGGACAACTAACAAACAATATGTCCAAAAAGTTAGTTTAGCCGAAATAAGAATGTTAATATAGATGAGTGACAATACATTACATGATAGAATACGAAATGGGCATATGACTATCAATAGAAAGTTAGAGATTGTGCCAATTGAGAACAAGATGAGAGAAAATCGACTAAGATGGTTTGGACATGTGCAACGCAGACTAATAGATACTTCCATAAGGAGGAGCGATAATATAGTACTTAGTGGAGTCGTTAGGACTAAATGTTGTCCTAGACGAAGATGATTTAAAGTTTTAAAGAAGGATATAGATTTTGTTATCTTTACAGAGGACATTGACCTTAGCATAACCGAATGGAAGAAGCAATGTTATAAATTTCGCTAGGCGGGCTCGGTGCGCCGAAGGGACGCCTAGCGCCTAGGCGCCGAATTAATTTTTTTTTTTTAATGTATATGCTACTTCTATATATATATTATGCATATGTTAGTGAAAACAAAAAAAACTTTCGCAACTTGGCTAGAGGGGGAGTGTTTGGTTCAGTCGATTTGCAGGGGTGTGTTGGTCACTGGGTCGAGCCCTACCCGCAAATTGTTTTCTTCTTACACTTTTTTTTTAGTGTTTCCAAATCATAATCCTAAATCCTCTCCTCTCCTCTCCCTCCTCTTCCGTATTCCTAACCTATTCAAAGAAGAAGAAGAAGAAGTAGCAGCTTCGACGAGCAGCAGCAGCGTTAAGTTAGAATTTTTTATTTATTTTTATTTGATTTTGAATTTTTTTTTGGAAATTTCAAAATTGAAAATTTTGAAATTTTAAATCTGAAAATTTTGAACTTTTCTTTAGGCCGAATGGGCCGACAGACCTACCTAGGCCGAACAGAAGTCTGGGAGGCCGATTTGGGGGTTTTCGGTGCGGTGGACGACCGCCTGGACCAATTTTTAGAATACTGGAAAAGAAGAGAATTCAAATAGTCAACCCGACCCCAAGAATTTGTGATAAAGACTTGTTGTAGTAGTAGTAGTAGTAGTAGCTGCTTTTATTCCAAAGTGAATGAGAACACCAATTTATGTCAATAATTTACCTTACACATCTTTTGACCCTTGTAGGTTTCAAACACTTCTTCCTACTTTGTGGTTGAGCTTGTGCCTACTTGTGAATAGATGATCTACCATGCTGATGGTCCTCTCAGATGGTATGTCGATCTTGACAATATACAATCACTTTCAATTACCAAGATCAAGGTTCTAAATTTCAGCCTAACCCTAGGCGGCCGCACAGAAAATCTCCTAGGCGTCGGTTTTATGAGCTGTTCGGCCTAGGCAGATCTATTCGACCTGTTCGGCCTATATGGAAATTCAAAATTTTCGAAAAAATTCAAAATTTTCAGATTTTAAAATAAAATTTAAAAAATTCAAAATTGTATTCGGCCTGTTCGGCATCGCCCACTGGGTGCCTGATGGAGAGGAAGGAAGGGAAGGCGGTCCGTCACAAGGCGAAGGCGCTATAGTTGGCAGGCCATGCTGCTGTAGTTTTAGATTTTTTCGTTTAAAGGGACGAAATTTTTATAAATCGCGACTGAGTGGAAATGTTTGGAGAAATTACAAACGGGGGGATATCTCGCCAACTTAGTTGGCGGGGTCAAAGGGCTCGCCAACTCAGTTGGCGAGCTAGGGGTGTTGGGGGTAGCGCTCGCCAACTCAGTTGGCGGGCTAGGCTTTGGGGGCAGCGCTTGCCAACTCAGTTGGCGGGGAGGGGGGAATCAATACTGCCGACCCGAGAACCCCCCTCCTCTGCCCCCTCGAAAACCATCCCCCTCTCTCGAAGACACCCTCCCCTTTAAGACCCTCCTCCCTCGAAGACCCCCCCCTCCCTCCCTCTATAAATCAGCTCCCCACAATACTCTCATTTCTCACAACACCCTCCTCTCCTCTCTTTATACAACATTTATATTCACTTTCCTTCAAGCAACAAGATCAACCGGAAGGAAAAGAACCCAAAAATCTAATGTAAGTAAAATTATTATATTTTAGTCGTAAATGAAAATAGTTAGTTTTTTAAATCGTTGACAAACTTATTATATTTTAGCCGTAAATGATCATAGTTAGTTTTTTTTGTAGATGGCTTAACCAAAATGACGGTCGTATTCTTGGTGGACCGACTACCGACCTATTATTAAGCAACAACGTGAAGACCACATATCTAGTCGGATATTTACTGGAGATGTAATTTTTTAAATTATAAGTTTACAAGTTAAGTAATTTGCACATAAAATATAATACATATATTTTTTATAGTTATACGATCATGATCTTGGTTTACGAACCCGGATCCATGTACATTGACGGACCGAAAGAAACTATCATACGTGGGAGCTAAATTCTGTCCAAAAGGCTTTGGTAGAATCCTTTGGATTCCACTATATAGATCGGGTTAGATATTTAATCCACGATCTTCATCTAGTTGTAAGTCTTGCGAAACGTTGGTGGCCTGAACGCAACACTTTCCAACTCCCATTCGGCAAGATGACGATCACCCTATTTGATGTGGCAAATATACTAGGGTTACCTATTAAAGGTGACGCTATATATTTTGATCCGCACTTAAAGGGATATGATCTGATCATGATGTATCTCGGTGTTACCCCTCCATCTGGTATAAAAGAGGGCCATTTTGTGAAATTTACATGGCTTCGTGGCAACTTCATGGACCTACATCACACTATTGACGGGGTGGTTGATGTAGATGAAATGCGGATATGTATTTTAATTAGTAAGGTTTGTTTATGACTTAATTTAGTATTTATATAACACTTAATATTTTCAGGTCATTCGTTGCACTAGAACGTATGTGGTGCAATTCTATTTTCCGACGCATCAAAAAATATGGTAAATGTGCAGCTTCTACCATTCTTAGATGATTTGACAAAACCTACTCAGCATGCATGGGGAGCTGCTAACGCAAATTTAACAGAATTCGTGAGATCCAGTCGCAAGAGTATTTGTGGATGTATTTCACTGATTCATGTATGAATGAAAAACCTAAATTAGTTAGATTAAAATACAAATTTTGTTTGTACTAATGTCATATTTTTGTTTTATAGTTCTGGTCCTACGAGCACTTCTATATTGGTAGGCCTGTTACTAGCATTCTTGGTGATGTTGGAGTCTTTCCGGTTGCTATGCGATGACCCACAGATGTAGTGGATTATCAACACTACCAATACATGAGTGCAACTTTATCGTAGCCAATTTGATACACTGCAGTATCATTAGGTAATTGTTTAAATATCTTTAAATTATTACAGTTATGATCGTAGAGAAACATCATATCTATTTGATACAATGTCATTAAATAGGTTACCTGGTTACCTTACACATGTGAAGATGATGCTCCAGAAATCAAGAGGACATCATATTCGTTTACACAGATCTTATATTATACATGATCGGTTCACCATGTACCATCCGGCAGACCGTGTTCTTCGATAATTCGGGATGAGTCAAATAATTCCCGATGATCCACCGATTGTCGGTTATGAGCCAGCAAATGCAATACAACGAATCCTTGGTCTCGTTGCTGATTGGAATAATCGGTTCGAGAATTATAGTGTGAGGGACATGTCTCCTGGACTAAGATCTGCTTTGGAATGTAAGTTCTAAGTTACTTATTATTCGTATTGATTTAGTGTAAATAGTTTGCTCAAATTTTGTTTATATTATGCAGACATTGGTAACTTGGATTATGGGCAATGATGGGGATGCCCTCTTATGAGCAACTGAGTATACAAATATGAGGAGCAAAGGTTCAAGAGTAGATCCGTATATGATTCTATGGCATGACTTCATTACACTTTCAAAATTACATAGATATGATAAAAAAATAATTTACATCTTTCATATTTGAGAGTGGTGTATACCAACAATATTAGCAACAACATGAGATAAATCTTCCCCCACAAAGTCGATTTTTTTGTGGAGGAACTTGTGACTCGTGTTGATCATCTTGGTATTGGACGGGAACCTGAAATGCCTCCATTACAATCACGTCTTCCACCAGACTATCCGACCGGCTTTGTACGACAAAGACACTCTCGTCGTCGTAGGAGGGATGGTGCAGAGGGACCTATTCACCAGTATGCTGGAGCGAGCCCTACTCACCAATATGCTAGAGATATTTTCCAATACTATGCTGGAGCTGGCCCTAGTCACCAGTATGCTGGAGCGGGCCCTAGTCACGAGTCTGCTGGAGCGGGCATTAGTCACCAGGACGCTGGACTCGTGACTAGGGCCCGCTCCAGCATACTGGTGACTAGGGCCAGCTCCAGCATAGTATTGGAAAATATCTCCAGTATATTGGTGAATAGGGCTCGCTCCAGCATACTATTAGGGAATGTCTCCAGCATACTGGTGAATATGTCCCTCTGCACCATTCCTCCTACGACGACGGGAGTCTCTGTCGTACAAAGTCGATCGGATAGTTTGGTGGAAGATGCAAATATTGTTGGTATACACCACTCTGAAATATGAAAAATGTAAATTATTTTTTTATCATATCTATGTAATTTTGAAAGTGTAATGAATTCATACCAAATTATGCATGCCATCGACAAAAGCACGCAAAGTAGAATCATCTACGGATCTACTCTTGAACCTTTGCTCCTCATATTTGTATACTCGGTTGCTCATAAGAGGGCATCCCCACCATTGCCTATAATCCAAGTTACCAATGTCTGCATAATGTAAACAAAATTTGAGCAAACTATTTACACTAAATCAATACGAATAATGAGTAACTTAGAACTTACATTTCTCAGCAGATCTTAGTCCGGGAGACATGTCCCTCACACTATAATTCTCGAACCGATTATTCCAATCAGCAAAGAGACCAAGGATTCGTTGTATTGCATTTGCTGGCTCATAACCGACAGTCGGTGGATCATCGAAAATTATTTGACTCATCCCGAATTGTCGAAGAACACGGCATGCCGGATGGTACATGGTGAACCTATCATATATAATATAAGATCTGTGTAAACGAATATGATGTCCTCTTGATTTCTGGAGCATCATCTTTACATGTGTAAGGTAACCTATTTAATGACAATGTATCAAATAGATATGATATTTCTCTACGATCATAACTGTAATAATTTAAAGATATTTATCAGATATTTAAATAATTACCTCATGATACTGCAGTGTATCAAATTGATTACGATAAAGTGATACACTCCTGTATTGATAGTGTTGATAATCCACTACATCTGTGGGCCATCGCATAGCAACCGAAAAGACTCCAAAATCACTAAGAACGCTAGTAACAGGCCTACCAATAAAGAAGTGCTCGTAGAACCAGAACTATAAAACAAAAATATGACATTAGTACAAACAAAATTTGTATTCTAATCTAACTAATTTAGGTCTTTCATTCATACCTGAATCAGTGAAATACATCCACAAATACTCTTGCGACTGGATCTCACAAATTCTGTCAAATTTGCGTATAAAAATGCTAGAGTAGCAGCTCCCCATGCATGCTGAGTTGGTTTTGTCAAATCATCTAAGAATGGTAGAAGCTGCACATTTACTATATTTTTCGATGCGTCGGAAAATAGAATTGCACCACATATACAGAGCAAATACACTTTAGTGCAACGAATGACCTGAAAATATTAAGTGTTATATAAACACTAAATTAAGTCATAAACAAACCTTACTAATTAAAATACATACCCGCATTTCATCTACATCAACCACCCCGTCAATAGTATAATGTAGGTCCATGAAGTTGCTACGAAGCCATGTAAATTTCACAAAATGACCGTCTTTTATACCAGATGGAGGGGTAACACCGAGATACCTCCTGATTAGAACATATCCCTTTAAGTGCGGATCAAAATATATAGTGTCACCTTTAATAGGTAACCCTAGTATATTTGCCACATCAAATAGGGTGATCGTCATCTCGCCGAATGGGAGTTGGAAAGTGTTGAGTTCAAGCCACCAACGCTCCGCAAGACTTACAACTAGATGAAGATCGTGGATTAAATATCTAACCCGATCTATATAGCGGATCCAAAGTATTCCACCAAAGCCTTTTGGACATAATTTAGCTCCCACGTACGATAGTTTCTTTCGGTCCGCCGTAAACGGTGATCTTTTCTGTTGTGCTTGAACGGGGTTCATTTGCAAAAGTTGGAGAAGGAGCTGCTAGTGTTTTCGACGACTCAGCTCTTTGACTTGCCACATTTATTATCTAGATCCAAGCCAAGAATAAGTGAGAGCACAAAAATCGAATAGGCTGTTCGGGAGCTAAAAGAGATTGTCAATAAGAGTACAGAGGTGCCAATGTATATGGATCCGAGTTCGTAAACCAAGATCATGATCGTATAACTATAAAAAATATATGCATTATATTTTATGTGCAAATTACTTAACTTGAAAACTTATAATTTAAAAAAATACCTCTCCAGTAAATATCCGACTAGATATGTGGTCTTCACGTTGCTTAATAATAAGGTCGGTAGTCGGTCCACCAGGAATAGGACCGTCATTTTGGTTAGCCATCTACGAAAAAAACTAACTACGATCATTTACGACTAAAATATAATAAGTCTGTCAACGATTTAAAAAACTAACTATTTTCATTTACGACTAAATTATAATAATTTTACTTACATTATATTTTTTGGTTCTTTTCCTACCGGTTGATCTTGCTGCTCGAAGGAAAGTGAATATAAATGTTGTATACAGAGATGAGAGGAGGGTGTTGTAAGAAATGAGAGTACTGTGGGGAGCTAATTTATAGAGGGAGAGGGGGTTTCAAGGGGGGTGTCTTCGAGGGAGGGGGATGGTCTTCGAGGGGGCAGAGGAGAGGGGTTCTCGGGTCAGCAATATTGATTCCCCCCTCCCCGCCAACTGAGTTGACGAGCACTGCCCCCAAAGCCTAGTCCGCCAACTGAGTTGGCGAGCGCTGCCCCCAACACCCCTAGCTCGGGAACTGAGTTGGCGAGCCCTTTGACCCCGCCAACTAAGTTGGCGAGATATCTCCCTTTTGTAATTTCTCCAAACAGTTTTCCTCGGACGCGATCTATCAAAATTCCGTCCCTTTAAACGAAAAAATCCGCTGTAGTTTTCGTTCATATTCAGCTCATGTTCTTCACAAGTGATCGTCTGTGAAGAAATGATCAGTATGGCCCACAAAGAGAGTGAGAAGGGGCTACCAACTGCAGATGGTGGAAGGAGGGGCCCAGAAAAAGAGTGGGAATGGGCTGTTTTGTTTTCTTTCTTTCTATTTTCCTTCTTAATACTGTGTTAATACGTCAAGTATATCGAATAAACATTAATGGACGGTGTCTGTGGACATGTGGAAGCAGATGGTGATGATGGACACGTGGAAGCAGATGGTGGTGATGGTGTACATGCACTTGTCCCTTCTGGTGGCAGGTACATTGCTATAGTCCTGGTCTTCTTTCACACAAAAGTCTGAGTGGGCACACTGCCGTTTATTGCTTTTGGATTGTTGTGGAGTGATTTGGAGAACTTTTCTCCGTTAGGGTTTGACCTCAAATAAATTCAAAATGGAACTTGGCATGTGAGTACAAGTGGATGAACTTTTGCATTTATCCCCTTCTCATTCTCTTGCTTCTTTCATTCTTCTGTTTCTTTCTTTACCTTCGGATTTGGGGCCTGGGCAGTTTTATTGGCCCGATAAAAATCCTAAAAAAAAAAAAGAAAAAAAAAAGAGATTATTTACACTAACTACCCTAAGTTTTAAACTTATTACACGGAATACCCCAACTTTTAAATTAATTACACGGACCACCAATCACTTTAGAAAAAAAATTAAAAATAGGGATAGTTAGTGTTATAACTTTTCATTTTTATCTTAAAGTAGGAATATTCCGTATAATAAACATAAAACATAGGGATGGTCAGTGTAATTAGTTTAAAAATAAGGATATCCCGTATAATAAGTCCAAAACTTAAGAATAGTTGGTGTAAATAACAAAAAAAAAAAAAAAATCGACCCCTGCGCACCAAATCTGCCTAGTAAAATTTATAACATTGATCAAAATAAGTTACATTCTATGACACTCACTCTGAAATGCTAACCAATATCAGCACATCAACATTCCGACCTCTATCATAATGTTGGTGACAACCATATTATCTTGTAGGTTATATGCAATCCAACTTGAGCTAATTAACACCTTGAAAACAATGTTCCCTCATTCGCCAACACTAAGACCATACCTCTTTTGTCTGGAATATCTCCAGGGTAGCTACAGCTATAACAACCTAAGAAGAGCTCTAGAATACGTCTAACAAAAAAAGGGAAGGTAGTCTAAATGCATGTGGACATATTTATGAAAAGATAATTACCTCTATTCATGTATCTGTAATAAATAAAGTGAACAATATTGACATTTTTCAAGATATTTGATGAATAAGTAAAATGTTGCAAGATAACAGAACAAAAACTAAAATAACATAACTCATATGGAACTGAACAGATAACCTGCCTTCAGAAGTTCATAGATGTAGTATCTGACATCGTAGTCTGTCAAAGTTGGGTACAATACTTTAAAATCTGTATTGTTGACATATTCAAATACAAAACTGGGTGTCTTCGATTGTTTATCTCTGACAACATCAAGTAATTTCACTATGTTTGGTCCGCCACATAGGTTCTGCAATATCTTTATCTCCCTCTTTATCTGCATTGAAGTAGCAAATTGGAAACATGCACTTTAGACACCTCGAATGAGGACCTTAAGCAGGTAGAAGTTACAAAGAATGTTACAGATGAAATCACTAGATCACCATTCTTTTATAATGTACTTATAAAAGATCTCAGTCAGTACATTTTAAATAAGTGATAATGACAGAACAAAAATTTGTCCATAACCGAATCACACATTGATTGTGAATGTTACTGATAAAGAGTGTATAATACAGAAGATACATGCAAGGAAGACAGTCATTCTCCACAAGTGATTGTTTGTTGGAAATTTGAGCATGAAACCGAATCTTAGCAGGCGCTGCAATGGAGTAGAGATTAGAAAATGAACTTATCTTTTTCTAAAAAAGATCAATCCTTCCCAACTTTAAGGCTGTAAGCATAGTTTTCCAAAAGCAAATTTGTTACTTCTGGAGTTTAGAGGTATGAACTGTAGTTACATGAGACTAAAGTCCTTTCTTAGAAAAATGGAATTATCTTTAAGTTACATATTAGTTGAGATCATGAACATATAATTGGAGTTCAGAAAGGAAAAAAGAAAAGAAAAAACGGAGTTTACCATGGAGTTGGGGGGGGGGGGGGGGGGGGGGGGTTGAATTGGTCAACTTTCCATAACTTTGGTTTTGAGAGGTCTACAAGTTTGAAGTTTTTCTCCACTACAGAGAAGAAGAAAACAAATCAAAGCGTTTCAAAGTTTAAATTTTTCTGGAACATTTCAAAAAATATGACCAGAATTCCAGCTGAAGATTTAGTGAAATATTCAATTTATCTGTAAGTAGACTGAAGAGTCTCCTCTCTCCACATTGAGTGCCCTTGCCTTATTAGAGTATTTGAATGTTTATAATCTTGATTTATTATAAACGGTCCTACGGTGAATATTCCGTTTTTCACATAAACTTATTAGTAGGCTTTGTTGATATCTGAAATTCAACATGGTATCGAGCACCTTCATCTGAAGGCAGGGTGAAAGCAGGGCTAGTCCTGAGTTTTGGGTGCCCAGGGAAAAAAAATCAAAATTGTGCACTTTTATTAGACTTTAATTTTCGTTTAAATAAATATATAACTGAAAATTCGTAAAAAAAACATGGCCACTAGTCCTCGAGCTCGTGCCTCTTTACATAGGAGGCGTAAATGAAAATCAATTTCGCTAACTAAGTCAGTCTTTTATGTTGTGTGAGCACTATTTTAGATACTACCAAAGGTTATATATATAATAAAGGAACCTATTCAACTGCTCTGCATGCACTATGCCTAGGGGGAAGCAATTGTTGTGTTTCAAACCGAAACCGACCCGAAATAGCAATTCGGGTGTCGATATTCGGTTTCTAAGTGAAAACCGTTTATATTCGGTCTGCGTCTCGGTTTCAGGATTCGGTTCCCGACCAGACCCGACCCGAAAACCGAATTTAATATGTTATTACATTTTTACCCTCGCTACCTTATATAAACGATAAAAAATCTAACCTAACACACTCTCTCCTCTCCATTCCAAAGCGGAGAGCGTCACTTTCCATTCCCTCTTTCAAGTATGCAGCTCTTATCTCGTCAAAACCCTAACCTAACGTAGAGTTCTGACAGGCTATACCCCTAATTCCATTCCCTTTCTTCAAGTCAGAGCTCTCTCGAATTCGGTCGGACTTCCCTTTCTCCAAGTCTGAGATCTCTTTTCTCTCTCCTTGATCTGTCGACTCTTGACGAAGACTCAGAGAAAGGAAAATCTCGGATTAGTTTCTGACACTCCGAAATCTCGACTCTCAGTCAGAGCTTTTTAATGTTGATTTTCTTACAGAGGTTTGAGAGTCCGAGACTATGAGCAAATCTCGAATATTTGGATTCGGTTCCAGTATTGAATATCACTATAAGTCCCCTTCAAAATGAGTAAAATACTTCCATCATCACTGTTCTAAAAGGCGATCTAGGCGGTGCCTAGGCGCTAGGAGCCTGGTGGCCGTCTAATGTCCGCCTAATCCCCCCGACGTCCGACATGTTCGGGGTTTTATGAACTTTTTCTGCAATTTCAGTATCTTTTTTGGATTTTTTTAATATATATTTGAACCGCCGGCCGCCTAGATCTAGACGGCTGTCTAGGCGGACAAGACGGTAGGCGGTGGGTGCCCGTCCGACTAGTGTATATAGCTTTTCACAACCTTGCTTCCATGTTATAATTTAAAGTTTCCATTGAAAATTTTTAGAAGAACAAGCATGTTAAAATTTCAATTGTAAGTGTCTATCCAATTTGGGAATCAACAGTTAGTATAACGTTTGTTTTATGTCTGGTTTTGTTCTCTGTCTGGGATACTCTATGTTATAATTCAAAGTTCACCAATTCTTTAAGATCTAGGTATGATATTAATTATAAATTGGATTTGAAATCCAATTTGGGATCAACAGTTACTATAATGTTTGTGTTCTTTGTCAGACGCCTACTAATGTTCTGTCTGGGAATCCAATTTTGCAATTTTGCAAACTTGCATGTTTCAAAATGTGCTAATGCTGTAATATTGTGGTGACTGGTCACTAGTTCAGACTTAGTGCAACTGTTGTAATATTTTTCCTTACTGCCTATTCTGTCTATTCTGTTGTTACTGCCTCTTTGTATATGATTAGAACACGAGATTGTGTTATTTTAGTTTAATTCTCTTCCTCGGCCAGTGGCGAGGCATACAGTGTGGTGCTATTTCATAAATTCACATATTTGTTTAATACATTGAAATGTTACTAAAAAAAATTCATAAGAATTGGCGATGTGGATTTGGCATGAGATAAGAAAACATGTATACTACACAGCATCTTTAATTATACATAAAAAAAACTATTATGAGCCTTTCTTATCCTTTCTTTTAGTGATTGCATATGCAGCCCCCCTGTAAATGGAGGATTATGTGAACTAAGGAAGCTCTTGCTCTTGCTCCTGGCTTTAATGAAGGAGCAGTCAGCAGCAAACTTGGTTATTAAATTTTTGGTATTAAATTTTGCTATATGTGCAAGAAGTAAAATTCTTGGTAATAGACTTGGTTATTAAATTTTGCTGGATGTGCAAGGATTATGTGAAGGAAGAGCAATCAACAGTCAGCAGCAGACTTGGTTATTAAATTTTACTTGGTTATTTAATGTAAATTGCAAACTATAAAGGAGTAAAATTCTTGGTTATTAAATTCTTGGTAGCAGACTTATTCTTTGTACAATTTTGTGTGTGTGAGACTGTAAGATGTGGAAACTTATTCGTTGCGGTAAAATTTTGCTGGATGTGCAACTTTTGTTGGATGTGCAACTTGTTTTTTATAAAATTTTGTTAAGTGAAGGTCTGGCCCACTAACCCATGAAACCGAACCGACCGAAAACCAAAATGTTCTAATCCGATTCGATTCTGTTCAATTTTCACGAAAACGGGTCGGTTTTCGGTTTTCAAAATTGCGGTTTTGGGTTTGGTAGTTTTTCTGAAAATCGGTTCAGTGAACCGTTGCTCACCCCTACCTATGCATGCATTAAAGACAACGTAATCTTGTTTTGTTCTTTTTTTTTTCCAACATGAATTTATGGGTAACAAATGAAGTGTATAGTAGTAGAAAAGATAACAAATTACAATTTTTTTTCTTATTCTATTTTCTAATTTCATCCCCTCAACTTATATACAACCAAATATTTGGAACATAAACCAACAAAATCTCATTTTCCTACTTGAAAAGCTTCGAGATCTTCTTAATGCACTTTCAAGTAATTGAAATCAACAGACAAACAATTGAAATCAACAGACAAACAAATTGCAAAAGGCCTCACCTTTTTTTTCTTGACCGGCTTCAAAATCTTTATCACGCACTTCTCGTTGTCAGTACAGTGCACCCCTTCAAACACCTCGCTGTACTTCCCCCTCCCGACCTTCCGAACCACCTCGTACTCGTCCTGGTCCCTGAAAACCACACAAAAATCAACAAAACCCTAACCCTATTTTTATACAACCCCCCCCCCCCATTCTTGTTATTTGCTTAGACGCCCCTCTATTTTGCTCTAATAGCAATATTCCCCTTCTATTAAGTTAGCGGGGACTAATGACTTAATTATACTGAGTTGGAGGACTTTTAAGCAAATAACAATATTGGGAGACCCTAATTGAGAAAATCTAGGGTTCCGGCGTGAGGTTCGATAATCTCACCCCCACTGGAGGACGAGGGACTCGTAGTCGGAGTACTCCTTGGGCCTGCGGACGTTGACGTCGGCGTAGACCCTCGCCACGGAAGAGGCACCAAGGCGGCGGACGGCCTTTCCGATCTTCATCGCCATGGTCTCCGGCGAGGCGGCGGGCTGCGCAGCTTAACGGGTCGGGTTCGGGAAGGAAGGAGAGGGTTTACGAGAGGTTATGGCCATGTATTTATAGGGCTAGGGTTGGTACTCATTTCGGGATGGGGTTCGGTTAAGCATTTAGGCGAAGGTAGGGCTAATATGTGTTGGGTCGCGTCCAGGTAGTGCTAGTTATTGCACGGGCTAATTAGAGTTTAGATTATATACGAGTTTAGAGTTTAGATTCTGACTTGTCAACTTGATGAGTTTAGAATATAATTTTTTATTATTTAACTTATTTTTTAATTATATTTTTTTTTATTGTTGACGATAATTATTTTTATATATATAGACTATGAAGAATAAAAAAAAAAAAAAAAAAAAATTCAGAGTCTATAACTCTCTAATTGGACATGCTTGTTTCATACATTTTTTCAACACTCATAATCGGAGGATTAATAAAGGAAAGTGGGAGCTTGTTGTTTGAAAATGACATATCAAATAATTTTATTATCGAAAAAAAAGTTATTTAATAATTATAATAGTTTATGACATCTGATATTAATATATAATATTTTTTATTATTTTAATAGTATATATTATGTCTCCTCGACAGAGTCATGTAATGGTTGGGATTTTATGCGATCTCTATATATGTAGTTTTCTCTTGAGAATGTAAGGTATGAGACTTATGGAACAAGAGAATCGAGAATGTAAGGTATGAGACTTATGGAACAAGAGAATCGACGTATTCTTGTATTTGCAATTTTTTCTTTATATAAAGGTTATTTCTAAAGGCACATCCAAACTTTCAGGACAACCCATATTTTTTTTTTTTACAAGTTTGCCATCGAAATTTTTTACTCGTGGCTGTTCAAATTTTTTTAAGACTGTCAAAATCTTTGACAGTCAAAACCTCAAATATGACTGTCAGTTTTTTTGACAGTCCTTCTAATATAAATAATTGTCAAATTTGTTTACAGTCCTTCCAATAGAGTCATTCCAATAGAAATGACAGACAATTTTTTTGACAATCCTTCCAATAGGAAGGACTGTCAAAATATTTGACAGTCTGCCAATCATTAGGACTATCAAAACTTACGACAGTCCTCCTCCTCCTCCCTCCATCGCCTCCCGCCTCCGCCTCCTCCTCCCTCCAGACTCCTCCTCCTCCTCCTCCTCCTCCTCCTCCACCTCCACCCTCCGGCGGTTGGATTTGGGATTTGTGGGATTTGGGATTTGTGTTTAGGGTGGGAGAGAGGAGGAGTGCGGGCAGTCCATAGTAAATTTTAGGTTGTTCTGAGTAAAAGTTATTTCAGTTTATACTAGCACCAAGTAATGTGCTGTCCTAAGTAAGTTTGGATGTTCCTTTAGAAATAACCTATATAAAAGATTGAGACTTGTCCGGACGGTCATAAACCGCACATATTTTGTATTTTTTTTTGCTTTGTCTCGTAGCATATCGTGGTCCACGGCCTTGTTCCGCTGCACTTATCTGACCAGGGTCGACAATGGTAGCCCGGGTGACCTTTCGGGCCCACGGACTAGGAGGGCCCAAAAAAATATTTTAAGCATATATATATATATATATTAATAATCTTGTATCTAAAATAGAACTAGTATGTGCCATGAGTCTTTTTTTGTATTGAAACAATTGTGGTGTAGTGATTATATAGTCAAACTTGCATACTACAGATCCTAGTTTCAAATTTTGGTGACATTTTTTTTAAACTTACTTTTATTTCAGTTTTTAATTTGTTTACATTATACTAGGGGGTCCATTTTGAAAGTTTGCCTAGAATGCCAATGAACTCTGGACCGGCCCTGTCTCTGACCCTACATCATCTTGCTGGTTTTACAAACTTAGTGAATCAAGTACTCACAATGAAGGTGAGCAATTAAAGTACAACACCTGGAAATTCACACCAATTATTGTCTTTCATAGGAGGATGAAGTTGGATTGGCAGTAGAGAGGAAGAGAGAACATGCTTCTCCCGCCCTTTGGTCCTCCTTTCAAAATGGTGAAGAGTACTAGAGTGTATGTGCAGCACCACCTGGGTTCTTGGTGACGGGCAGATTGCCATCATAAGTGCACCTCAGAACGTCGGGCATCCTCTTCTCCACTCGAGGACCGACCGGTATTCTCCCGCTCGACTTCGGACGCACATCCTTCACTCCATTCACATTTGATAATTAGATTCCAGTAAAAAGAGTAACCCCAAAAAAAAAAAAAAGAGAGCCTAGATTCTTAATTAATTCACCTGATCAAAAATGGCGATCGGAACAGCTAGTGTAGCTACAGCATTAGGCGAATCGACGATCCCTGATATCCTTCCTTCACACGGACAACAAGAGAGCAAGAGATACACCTGCCCGAAATTTCAGTACCACATGTTCAAAGACGGAGTCAGAATTTTAGTTTACCCCGGACTTAACTTAAAAATGCCACATGTGACGTGCTAGATTTTTATAAACGAATCAAGAAGTGATTTAGTACTAGTTACTTGTTCTTTGGAGTAGCCAAACTTGGAGAAGTAGTCGATGGCGTTGAGGACGGCACGCTTGTAGGCTACCGAGGCGTCGAGGTAGTGCTGCCGGCCAGACTCGTCGACACTGATGCCCTCGAAGACCAACCACTCCGAGAACCGGGGCTCCACTGGACCGGTCTGGAAAATCGGATTGACATGGAGGGGCGTCGGACCCATCGGCGTCAAGTACTCCTTCATCCCTCCCCTTATGATCTCACACCTGTGCAAGTTTCATGAAGTAGTTAATATTTTCACTATCATACAGCTATATTGGTGCTTGTTTACTTTGGTTTAAGCAAACAATTGTAGTTGTTTTTCTCCAAGGTTTGCAGTATCAGGTCCTATCGTATCTTTTTTTGGCCTATCCATATTCCCATTCGAAACTAGCCGCTATCAATATTGGTCGACACCGACATCATAACTCTTTATCCCAGTCAATTCAGTAAAAAACAAAAAAAATATAAGAAAAAAGAGAAATATGAAAGAAAACAGTATCGACACAATGAGTAGTAAATAATACATTGAATTATATCTGTTGAAATTAGTTGATTATTTTATTGATTGTCTCATTGGCATTATATAGCCTTACAGTCATTAATACAATGATCTCAATCATTATGACAATAATCTCAGAATATCCTGTGACATATTCTGGCATCCCAAATATGTCCTCAGGATATTCCCATGTGCTTATACTATACTTAAATATGACACCCAACATACCATATCAACACTCCCCCTCAAGATGTGTGAAAGATATTCACTAAGCCAATCTTGTCACATCCTCTAATCATGCTCACTGAGGCGAGTCCCTTGGTTAGTCCATCTGCTACTTGATCCCTGGTTGGAACATGGCCAAGCTCCAGTAATCCACTATCCAACTTCTCTTTGATGAAGAATCTATCAATCTCGATGTGTTTGGTCCTGTCATGCTGTACTGGATTGTTGGCGATACTAATAGCTGACTGATTGTCACACCACAGCTTCATCTTGGCTCCTTGATCTAGCTTCAGCTCCACCAGCATATTCTTCAACCATAGCAGCTCTGCAACTCCCAAGGCCATAGCTCTGTACTCTGTTTCAGCTGTCGATCTGGCCACCACAGACTGCTTCTTACTCCTCCAGGAGACCATGTTACCTCCTACAAATATGCAATATTCCGAGGTAGATCTCCTGTCATCAGCACAACTAGCCCAGTCAGAATCACAGTAGCCCTCGATGCTCACGTGATTGTTCTTCCTGAATATTAGTCCCTTCCCGGGAGCACCTTTCAAGTACCTCAGAATCTGGTACGCTGCATCCATATGACCCTTCCGTGGGTCATGCATGTAGCGGCTCACCACACTTACTGCAAAGCAGATATCAGGACGTGTGTGGCTCAAATAGATCAACTTGCCAACCAGTCTCTGGTATCTGTCCCGATCAACTGGTTCTCCAGCCTTAGCATCAATCTTGAACCTCTGATCTATTGGTGTCGCTGCAGGTTTGCACCCCAACATCCCAGTTTCTGTGAGAAGGTCCAGTGCATACTTCCTTTGAGAGAGAACAATCCCCTCTGCTTCTCGAGCAATCTCAATCCCAAGGAAGTACCGAAGAAAGCCGAGATCCTTCACCTCGAATTCCTTGCCAAGCTTTCCTTTGAGTTGGGCGATCTCCTGCTCATCATCTCCTGTGATAATCATATCGTCCACATACACCGCAAGCATGGTGATGTGGCCTCCACTCCGACGGAAGAACACAGTATGATCAGCATTGATCTGCTGATATCCCATCCCTATCATCGCCCTTCTGAATCTGTCAAACCACGCTCGAGGAGACTGCTTAAGTCCATAGAGGGACTTCTTCAACCTGCAGACCTTGCCTACTGTCTGATTGGTGCCAAATCCTGGTGGTATCTCCATGTACACCTCCTCCACTAGATCTCCGTGAAGAAACGTATTCTTCACATCCAGTTGGTGTAGCTTCCATCCACCATTCGCTGCCAGAGAAATCAGAGTCCTGACAGTGCTCATCTTTGCAACTGGTACAAAAGTCTCGTCATAGTCGATGCCGTACGTCTGACTATATCCTTTGGCTACTAGTCGAGCTTTGTAGCGCTCAACCTGTCCATCTGGGTTCTGCTTCACGGTAAAGACCCACTTGCATCCAACTGCTCTCTTCCTCTCTGGCAGTTTCACAAGCTCCCAAGTGTGGTTCTTCTCCAGAGCTCCCAACTCCTCGTGCATTGCCGCTTTCCACTTTGGATCGTTCTTGGCAACCTGCCAATTGTTAGGTACAGTAATACTATCCAAAGATGCTATAAATGCTCCATGAGAAGAAGGGATATGGTCATAAGAAACAAACTGAGCAATATCCCAACCATATCTGTTTGGAGGATTTCCTGCATTGCTGCGAGTGGTCCTCCGTACAGATAGTGGTGTGGGAGGAGTAGAAATAGGAGGAATGATATCTTGTGAAGGAGGGGGTATCACCTGAAGGGGGGTTGGTGTCGGTGCCTCAGGAGTTGGGACGAACGCAGGCAAGGGACTTAGCACTGGCAATGCCGGTACTGGTCCTGCAGTTTGCTTCTCTCTCCTGCTGTAGGTAAGTAACTCTCCCTGAGCCGTAGGCCTAACACCTTCACCTTCTTGTCCCTTCTTCGTGCCTCCATGCCAAACTTCTAAATCGGTTACAACCAAGTTCTCCATCTCCCCCTCCCCCTCTCGCCTAATACTGGCAGTATTAGGCGTGTTGTGTGAAGTTCCGTCCTGGTGGTAGTATGGCTCATGCTCCCGAAAGTGGACATCCATACTGACAAACTTCTTCTTCTCTACTGGACTCCAACACACATACCCTTTCTGGGTCGCCGAGTAGCCTATGAAGATGCATTTGACCGCTCTAGGGTCAAGTTTCCCAACTGATGGCCTGTTGTCCTTCACAAAACACACACACCCAAACACCTTCAGTGGAAGTATCCCACTATTATTGCCTTGCAATACCTCACATGGGGACTTCCATCCGAGGACCTTCGAGGGCATCCTGTTGATGAGTTGAGCTGCTGTCAACACTGCATGCCCCCACAGACTCTGTGGGACATTCATGTCGATCATCATACTTCTTGCGACCTCCAGAAGGTGTCTGTTTTTCCTTTCTGCAACTCCATTTTGTGCTGGTGTGTATGCATAGGTGGTCTGATGCTGTATTCCGTGTGCTGACAAGTATTCTGCAAGCGTCCTGTTGGTATACTCCGTTCCATTGTCAGACCTCAGTACCTTCACAACTGCTTTGTACTGAGTCTGGACATGCTTATGGAAATCCCGAAAATAAGCAGGTACATCATTCTTATTTTTCATCAAATATAACCAGGTAACACGAGAGGCACACTCAATGAAAGAAAGAAAGTACTTATAACCATTCATAGTGTTAGTAGCACATGGACCCCAGACATCAGAATGTACTACCTCAAAAGCAAAAGTGCTCCTATGACCCGTACCAACATATGAGCTCCTAGTAAGTTTTCCTAACTCGTACGCATCACATACTAATTTCTCTTTATTTGTTTTTGCATAAATCTCTGGATACAACTTACTTAGAGTATCAAAGGAAGAATGTCCCATCCTCCGATGATGGAGTATCAAGGTATCCTCAGTCCTCTGCTGCAGTCCTTCCATGCCAGCCTTCTCTGCCATAGATACCAATACTGAGTCCAGTCCTTCTCGATCTAGGTACCACAGTCCCTCATGCCAAGTGCCAGTCCCAAGTCTTCGTCCTGTCCCTTTCTCCTGGAAGGTCACCTTAGGAATATCAAAAGAAATAATGCATTTAAGTTGGAGGATTATAGAACTAATGGACAAGAGACTGACTGGAAAGGATGGAGCATGTAAAACATTGGATAATCTTACTGAACCTGTACAATTAACAGTACCCTTACCGACCACTGGCTGGAAAGTGCCATCAGCTGTCTGAATACTGTCTGCTGATGCTAGGTGAGTGTAGGAAGAAAACTCACTAGCATTCCCCGTCACATGCCGAGATGCTCCCGAGTCGATAATCCAGTCTGATGATTTAAGGGAAGAGATAGACGCAAGGGCAAGTGATTCGTCAGTACCTTCTGATGGATGGGCATACATGGCAGTGTTGCCCCTAACAAAGAATGAGGTGGACGCCTCCTCTGTTCTACTCCTCATGTCTCCCAGTGCCTGGTCCTCCACAGTAAAGGTTCCATCAGCTTCTCCGTTCCCTTCTGATATCAGGAGGTTCGCCGATAACCTCCTCGGCCGCCTCGTCTACCCCCTCGGCCACGACCACGTCCTCCATTATATCCTCGTCCGTCGAAGGGTCCTCGTCCACCACCTGAATCTCCCTCCCTAGGTGGTTTGGTACAAGCATACCGATGATGACCCATCTCCCCACAGTTGTAGCACTGCCGGTTATGCTGCCAGGGCTCTCCCTTAGATCCTGTGTTACCTGAGCTGGTGATCGCTAGTACTGACTTTGCTTCGGGGGGACCACCTGTCCCGGCTTGCAGCCTGATGCGTGTCTCCTCCTGGATCATGGCTGAGATAGCCTCCTCAAGGCTAGGGATCTTTGGTTGGGCTAGAAGTAGGGCCGTCCTCTGTGCGAAAGCTGCAGTCAGCCCTTTGAGGAACTTCATCGTCCTCTCCTGCAGACACACCTGTCTCTCCTTACACTTAGGGTCCCCGCAGCTCGCCCGATCTGAGGAGTGATCATAATCCAACCACAGACGCTCCAACTCCGTGGCATACTCCTGCACCGTCTTTTCTTCCTGTACGGTGTCATCAATCTCCCCCTTTATCTGGAAGACCCGTAAGTTGTTCCCCACACCATCATAGGTCCTTCTCAACTTCTCCCACACATCTTTCACCATCTCAATACTGTCTACTGTGGCGGCAATAGACTGGACTAAGGAGTTGAGAAGCCAGATGTAGATCACCATATGAGTGGACTTCCACTCATCGCGTCCTGTCGAGCCCTCGTCCGGCTCTGTCGTCTCGCCCGTCAGGAACCCCTCCATGTTTTTTCCTGCGAGGGTTCTTCTCACCCGCCGTGACCAACTCAGATAGGTGGCTGGTCCATCTAATTTCAGATCGATGGAGGGAAGCTTCAACTCCGGCGATGTTCGTGTCGTGTTCTCACCAGCCGACATCGTCAACAACTTCATCAACGTCGCCACCTCTGCAGAATCTAGCTTCTTGATGATCTCCTCCATCGATGCGTCGTCTATCCAATCACGTCACGTCCGCTCCACGACTCACGCTCGTCCTCGTCGTCCGCTCCTAGATCCGAACATGTCCCCCCTTTTTTCAGATCTAGGCATCCCTATTAGGCGTTGTCTCGTGCTAGTGCGGAGGAGGCGGCAACATGCATGTCACAGCCGCCGTCGCAGTAGCAGCAGTCGCAGCAGCCGCAGCAGCAGTAGTAGCCGCAGCAGTAGCGGGACGGGGCAGCAACAGCGAAGGGCGGCCTGCGAAGGGCGGAGAAGGGAAGAAGGGGGGGGGGGCGTGGAAGAGTTCGGTGGAGGAGATCTAGGAAATCCTCCTGTAGGTTTGTGGAAGCTTGGTGACGGCTAGGGTTTGTGGAAACTTGGCTCTGATACCATGTTGAAATTAGTTGATTATTTTATTGATTGTCTCATTGGCATTATATAGCCTTACAGTCATTAATACAATGATTTCAATCATTATGACAATAATCTCATAATGGAATATCCTGTGACATATTCTGGCATCCCAAATATGTCCTCAGGATATTCCCATGTGCTTATACTATACTTAAATATGACACCCAACATACCATAAGTATATTAAAATATTCTAGTTTTTAATAACAATAAGTTTTAATTTTTTGACTTTATGAAACAAATGACTCCTATAATCTGATCCGAAACCTCCATGACTACGAAAAAAACTTTGATACAACCATCTGTATCAAAGTTTTTTTTTACCAAGACTAGTGATATAGATACTTATAAGATGGGTACAATACCAATAATGATATAGATACTCACAAGACTACTGTGAAGCTTGATTAATCTTGTTTGTTTTACATGAGAATCAGAAATTTAAAAGTCCACTCCATTCTTATGATGAAACTCATCTTCCCTTTGCTCTGAAGCCTGCACAAATCCATTGGAGGAAACTTCTTGAAACATTTTGGAGGTTCTTCTTTTTCTTTTTGTGAGACAAGGCTGGTCATTAATTTGGAGAATTGTATTACAGTTGTTCACATTTATCGAATATATCCATCTTGATTAATTATAATTTTTTTGTGTGGAAATTATTCATCAATAATTGTTGGTTTGAAGTTTTGAACAATTACAGATGGCCAAACAAATGTTTTACTCCAACTTCAAATTTTGATTCTGACATACAAGTACTTGCTCATTTCCCCCATGCTGGTTTAACTGTATTGATGTATACTTCTATAAGGATCCACCAACGTTGACCATGATATTTTACTATGAAGCACTGGTAACACATAGTTTTCCAAGTACTTTAGCTTTGAAATAAGGATTCACCAACAGTAAAGTACTTGTGAATTCATAAACGTTCAATATGCTCTTAGCAGATTTTAGAGAATCTCAATATGTGCTACATATTACAGGGGGGTGGGGGAATTTATTGTGGAAAGAAATTAAGGATGCTTACTTGAGTTCTAGAAATCCACTCATCTCAATCGCTCCACAGAATGAAACCTCACCATCCCCCTGAGAGAAGTGCATGTCGCCAGTACTAAGGTTCGCTCCATCAACAAATACAGGAAGATACACTTTTGAGCCTCTGCTGAGGTTTTTGATGTCACAATTACCACCGTTCTCTCTTCCTGGGATGGTCCTTGCAGCCTCACTCGCAATCTTCTCCCACTCCGTTGTTCCTTTCTCAATCTACAATTTGTCATAGATATGAGTACATATATATTCTAGATCAAACTTGTCGTTAGCAACTTGCATTAACCGTGAAAATGTTACAATGCTAGTTGCAGCATGAAATGTGTTATAGATACTTGATCATCTGAGAATTCGTATGCTTCTTAGCTAAAAAAAAAAAAATCCAGATATCTATTTCCTTTCCAAATAATTCTGCACATATATGCAGTTCACTTTTATTTACTTGATCTATAACTTGTTCCGTTAGTCATAAAGTACTGTCTTGGTAATTGGCATTAGAGCTGAAGACAATACCGATAAGGTTACTAATATTCTATAACTAGGTATTAAATCTATATAGCAACCTTTATATTACTTGAGTCCTATATGTTCATATTATATGTTGCATCTAGAAGACTAGAAAACTCTTATGACAAGTTGATTAAATCCTGATACACATATTAACTTGGGATATTAGTCATTCATGAATAATGCAAATTCACCTTGACTCTCAAACCGTTTTAGTAGCATAATAGTAATAGAAGAGTATAATAAATCACTAGTCCCTTACGGCGTATACAACTATTTTTGAACAAAGGGTTAATTACACCAACCTCTCCTATGCTTTACATTTATTACACGGGGTACCCTTATTTTGAAAATAGTGAAAAGGGGTAATTATACTAACCACCCTTATTTTTCCCACAATAAGGGTACCTTGTGTCAATATTTTCAAAATAAGGATACCCCGTGTAATAAACGTAAAACATAGAGGAGGTTAGTGTAATTAACCCTTGAACAAGTATGTCTTCCTTCAGGTGTGTCTGCTTACCCCTCCAAGAAGGCAATTTTTTGCTGTTGGAAGGTTTGCGAGTGGCCTCTGGTGCAAGACCTCACATAACTTAAGAGACTCGTGTCCATCTTCGACCAATTTCTTCTCCCTTTCGTTCCAAATATTTAAAAGTTCAACCGACGGAGCGGTTCCTATTATGCCTGGATGAGTTAGTCCAGGAAAACGTACCCCTGTTAAGCAAAGACCGGTACACATAAGGCTTCATTCTCGGTATCTCTTCACATATCACAACCAAAGCTGTTCTAGCGAAGTGTAAAAATGGTTCTACCTGGTATTTGTGGGGAGTACGCATATATTCCTTCGAAGTACCAAATAGCTTTTGTTGCACAAGGGAAGTGGTCTGTCAGAAAGCCGCCTCCGTTCTCTCTGTCGAATGTCCCCGTATAGCCCCATTCGTCTCCTGGCAGAGGACCAAGGTTACAGATTTCTACTGCAAGAAGATCACCAGGCCTCGCCGGAGCACCTTCCTTGTCTAGGACCCTTATTGGCCCACTGAGATAATGTGTCTGTGAGATACTATGTCAGTAGTTGTCATCAATGTCAAGAATTAATAGACACAGATGGAAGATGCAGCAAGTATTTTAGGTAATTAGCATACAGAACTCTTGATCCATGTGGTTCAAGTATATACTTTGAAACAAATCTTATGAAATTGTCTCAGGGTATGGTATTATTCATCATGGTCATCATCCAAGCCTTGTCTCATCGGAATGGGGTTGGTTATAGCATGTTGACCTGTTGTCAACCTATTATTTGTTGGATTGTATCTCGTTCCAGTTTAGTGCTTAAAAGGTGGTGACAATTGAGTTGATAGTTTAGTTCCACATTGGATAGTAAGTGGGGTCATGAGATGTAGATAATTGAGATTTGTTCAGGTCTTACATGAATATTTTCTTTTAAGGCATATGGGTCCAGTTCAATTTGACACCTCATGGACCAACTCTATTTTGGGTCACACCGCATTCCCAACAAGTGCTATAAGAGTCCATGGTTACGGGGCTGGTTTGGATGACTCTAATTAGTTCGAGATAGATCGTGTTGAACGTTCATGCGTATAATCGGAGCTGAGGAGCCGGAAGTGGGATCATGAGGTGAACCGAATTGTTCTTGTGTTAAAATTCCTAGCCGAAGTAACTATGAGCAAGACGGGACCTGGCAGAAAACCTATTAAGATGATTCCTAGCCGAAGTAACTATGAGCAAGATGGGACCTTGCAGAAAACCTACTAAGACGAGTTGACATGTAGGTGAAAACCTAAACTTTTGGTCATGTAGTTCAGGCTGATACATAAGGTACTGAAATATCTTCTACCCCCAGCCTAAGATGATGATTTTGCTTGACAACATGGAAGTTATCATGAACACAACTCTTAACCATTTTTGGTGACTTTTATGAAACTCAATATCACAAACTTACAATGGTGGGATCTATGTTTTTGATGTCCTCGGCGGAGTCGTTGTCTCCAACACTACCTCCGGTCCAGTCTACCATCTCGACCCTGAAAAGTTCTCCTTCGGTTACATCCGCAACAGGGGGTATGTGAGGGTGCCAGCGGTTGTGGAGGGGAAGCTCCTGTTCCCAGGGCTTCTTCTTCACATCTATGTTCACGACCACCTTTGGAGTAGTAGGAGCCATGGCTGCAATGGAGAATTCAACCTTAATTATTTTGTGTTCCTATGCCATCTATGGCGTTCTTATTCACTACTCTATATGAATGGTCCTTGTCATGGTGTCGTGGACTGTGGATTCTTTAGCGACTCCCACTCACTACTTCCAATATGGTGATTGTTCCATGTGGTTGTTATTGCTCCTGGTCACTATCATCCCTTGCTATACTTTTCCTAGGCTAGGTTGAGCGGCACATATGGTAGTGATTGTTACAAAAATTGATAACAAAATATATATTATTTTTCAGAGATTTATATGAGCACAAAAAAATAACAGAAAATTGTTACCGGTCTTCGGAAAAGTCGTGCACGAAACATTGTCCTAAGAGTTGATCCGAGGTCTATGTGCAGACGTTTCTCGAAATCTCCTAGCGGTAAAATCCCCTGACTACCAGGTTCTCTTCGTTGCACACAACTCGGAGAGAGAGACCGAACTTAGCTCTGCCCAGAGCAAGAACTTGGAGAACAGAATGTGTTTGAGAGAGAGAGTTTTCACGTAGTAGAATTTTTCTGTGTAAAAATAAAGAAGGAGAAGGCGACCAAATAAATAGGCTGAAGTTGTTGCAAGATTCAATGAATCTGGACATGAGCCACAGACATGGTACTTAATGGCTCATAAACATGCCATTAAGGAGCAAATAAAACGTGAAAAAATGATGTCCAAAGAGCTGTTGCAAGGTTCAATAAATCTGGACGTGGGCCTCAACGTTCAAATTTGAAAGAGCCAAATGGATTCAAAAAATAAAGAGCAGCAAAAAGATTTTTGGATCCCAGCCCGAAACCGAAGAGGAAATTGGATCGGCATTCGGCGCCCGCATGTGTGGGCACATACCCGCACCCGTTACGCGCGCCGAACCGAACCGAGACGAGCCGGGCCGGACGGCGGCGGCGGCGCGCGCGTGTGGCCCAAGGGGTTCCCCACTCAACAACTTTAAGAAAGCAAAGAAAAGGAACTAATATATGTACACAAGGAGGGGTTGGCCCATCCGATGTGGGACTAAAGGAAAGAAGGAAATTGAGCTTTTGCTCAAGCAAAGCTAACAATCCCCCCCCCCCCCAAAAAAAAGGTCAAGTTCCGAAATAGAAGTGACAAAGAATTTAAAAGGAAGAGTTTCTGGACAGTTATATACTATGCATAGATGAGATGGACTACAGCCTTGAATCTTACTTAGTGACTATTGTCTTTGTCTGAAGAAGTGCTTGATGGACCATGCCTTGAATCAGACTTCTTTCACCAGATTCAGAAAATAGCACACATAGTACGCTAGAGTTTCTGGGTCTAACGGATGGCGTTTTTGGTTGGCCATGCGCACTAATTCCAAATTCCTGAGAGTTGTCTGGGATTGCCCTATACCATAGTCGCGGCCTTCACGACCTCTCATATAGGTAAGTCCTTAAGGGTTGGTGATAGGTTTCAACCCCGCATATCAGCTTGGACCTATTAAGAGTTTTAAAAACCCATCCTAACCATATCACTCAAGAACACTGTCACCATAGGGATGGGGAATCATTATACGCATGTACAACCACTTGGGCAATATATAATAAGATTTTAATCTCGGGTCAGTGTTCCATAAAAGTCACCTAAGTCCAGCTTGTTCCTACCCATTGAACCGGCTTCTTGGGATCTCCAGTCAGACTCGGTTGGGTTGCCACTGCTGGTGACTTTACTTATGGGCTTAACCCCATCCCCCTCGATGATTCTAGGATCAAAGTCCTAGACAGACCCTTCGTCAAGTGGTCTGAAAGATTCTTTTCTGACTTTATATAGTCAAGAACCACATATTTGCCCAATAGGCTCTTTATAGACTTGAAGCGCAGCTGCAGGTGCCTGTTCATCTTAGCATTCACAGAATCTTGCTTTAGTAGTTCCATAACAGATTTATTATCACAGTTTATAGAAATTGCAGGAACAGGATTAATAGAAACAGGTATATGCATAATAAGGTTTCTTAGCCATTCGGCTTTTGTACATGTAGTGTCCAAGGCTATCATTTCGGAGTCCATTGTACTCCTAGCTATGATAGTTTGTTTACATGAGCCCCAGGAGATTGCAGCTCCTCCTAGAGTGAAAACATATCCAGTAGTAGATTTTACATCATGTGAGTCAGTTACCCAGTTTGCATCTGAATAGCCTTCTATGATATCAGGGTGTCTAGTATATTGCAACATATAATCTAGAGTACCCCTAAGATATCTAAATACTCTTTCTAATGATGTCCAATATAACTGATTTGGGTTACTAGTATATCTACTTAGTCTCCCAATAGCAAATGCAATATCAGGTCTTGTCATGTTTGATATATACATGAGAGAGCCTATCATCTGAGAATATATGTGTTATTCCATGGGAGAACCCTCATTCTTCTTGAGAACAACACTACTGTCATAAGGAGTAAGAGCACGTTTTTATCAAAATACTCAAATTTTCTTAGCTTTTTCTCGATAGAGTGTGCTAACGATAGAGTATAACCCTCCTTGTACTTGGACCGTTGCATGCCTAATATCAAGTTGGCTTCACCTAGATCTTTCATATCAAACTGGCTGGATAAATAGTCTTTGGTATTAGTAATCAATTCTAGTGATGATCCAAAAATAAGGATGTCATCTACATACAAACATAGGATGACACAACTTTCATCTAAAATTTTGGAGTATATACATTTGTCATACTCATTTGGCACGAAACCATATTCTGAGATGATTATATCAAATTTGTTGTGCCATTGTTTGGGAGCCTGCTTTAGACCATAAAGTGATTTAACAATCTGCAAACTTTATATTCTTGGCCTTTAGTAATAAAACCTTCAGGTTGCTCCATGTAGATTTCTTCCTCTAGGTCCCAATTTAGAAATATTGTCTTTACATCCATTTGATGGATTAGCATATTATGAATAGATGCTAAGACTAGAAGGGTTCTGATAGAGGTGATCCTAGTTACAGGTGAGTAGGTATCATAATCCCCTTTTTTGGGTAAAATCTTTGGCTACTAATCTAGCCTTGTATTTCTCTATGGTACCATCGGCTCTAAGTTTCTTTTTGAATATCCACTTACAACCTATGGGTTTAGTACCTAAAGGTAGGTCTGCTAGAAACCAAGTATTGTTCTCCATGATGGAGTTATACTCACTGTTAATGGCTTCTTTCCAGAAGGGGGCATCAGGAGAAGATATTGCTTCTTCATAAGTTAAGAGATCACCCTCTATCAAAAAGGTGAAGAAACATTCTCCTAAGTTTTTTTCAATTCTTTCTCTTTTACTCCTTCTAGGTTCTATATTTTGTTCGGATTGTGAACTAGATATTTGAACATGAGAGCTAGTGGACGGAGCAAGAGAGGAGATGGAGGAAGAGGAAGAAATTTTATCTTTAAAGGGATATATATTCTCAAAGAAAACTGCATCTCTTGCTTATATAATAGTATTGTTAGAGATTTTATTTACTTTTGAGTGAGTAACAAGAAATCTATTGGCATTGCTATCTAGGGCATATCCTATGAATACAGCATCTACAGTCTTAGGTCCAATCTTCCTCTTTTTAGGTTCAAAAATTTCTACTTTAGCCAGACATCCCCAAACTTTGAGATAATCAATCCTAGGAGCTCTACCTTTCCATAATTCATAGGGAGTCTTATCATTAGACTTAGTAGAAATTCTATTAAGGATATAACAGGCCGATAATAATGCTTCTCCCCATAAATTATCGGGAGCACCTGAGCTGAGGAGCATGGCATTCAACATGTCTAACAGGATACGATTCTTTCTTTCAGCAATTCCGTTGGACTGTGGTGAATATGGAGCAGTTACCTCATGGATTATTCCGTGTTCTTCACATAAATTGGTCATATCATTTGATGTATACTCTCCACCACGATCTGATCTAAGAATCTTAATATTTCTCTCTAACTGGTTCTCAGCTTTAGATTTATAGACCTTAAATCTGTCCAGAACTTCATCTTTGGTTTTGAGAAGATATGTATAACAATACTTTGAATGATCATCTATAAAGGTAAAAAATTATTTTCTACCACCTCGGATCAAAACCCTTTTTGAGTCACACACATCACTATGAACTAGCTCTAGAAGGTCAGAGTTCCTTTCTACAGATTTGAAAGGTAGCCTAGTATGTTTGGAAGCAGTGGTAGTCTATTTCCTTAGGTGTTTTGGGTTTAAAGGAGCTGGTAGATTTGGACACTCCTACGTCAGACTCGGTATTATCAGAATCATTTGTGTTGGGTGTGGAACCATCAATTGCTGAGATCAGCCCTAAAGTTGTGAGCCAAAACTTTATTTGACTCTGCCATCTCTTAAAGTAGGTCTCGTTGAACTTAGCAGGTTTAGCAGTGAAAGTCTCATCCTTGCCAGTCATGATTGCTATTGAGAAAACTGAAACTGAAAGATATGTATTTACTCAATAACAATGTTCAATGATTTAGAAAATAGTTCAAGTAATTTTGCTAATCAATCTTCAAATCTTTAGTCTATCAAGTGTAGATTAACTTGGGTTAGCTGTAGGGGCTGGTTCCCAGCTAGCGGTAGTCCGAAGACACTTAAATACCGTGTCGCTTAGGGCTATTTACACCCGGTTGACAGAATGACCCTTTCGGCTTATTCCCAAATTTATCTTTACTTTTAGAATTAAGACTCAAAGGAATTTGCAGTTTCACTTTAACTATTTACTTTGACCTAAATTGTTTAAAGAAATTAGAATTAACAATATGCCAAAATAGAGTGAGCCAACAACACAATTTGTTATGTTAATACACAACCAAATATGCCTATAAAAAAAAATAATAATAAATTTGCTTTAGCAATACAAATTAATACTACTCTTGCTTTGGCAATACAATTAAAAATTAATTAAGGAAGCTTATAGCGACTATTCTTTTAAAAACCGAAGTATAGTCGTTAAATGTCGCTATGTGTCACCAATAGCGACGTATAGCGACGTTTATTTTAGGAGTCGCTCAAGTCTTTAATATTAGTGACGTTTTATTATGACGTCGCTAAAAACGTCGCTATTTTATCATATTTTGGTAGTGGCTAGATAAGAATCGTGAACTTGTAATGTACCTATGACATTGTGAGTTGACCTAGCGAATAGGCAGACGACCCTATGCCGAGTGAAAGAATTGTGTAACCGACTTTAGACTATTGCTTGAACAAGCCATAGAACTGGGACAGCAAAACTTAGAGTTAGGCTTGGGTCGATAAATGTACACTATGTTTAACGTGAACGAAATAGATAATAAGACTTGGATGCTAGTCAGTTGATCGGATAGATCGTGCTTAACGGTAGTGCAATACTTGGTTTAAGGGAGATTGGAAATGACTTGGATTTTGATTGACATCGTTGGAGGTATCATTGTGATTCATAAGACGAGAACCCTTAAGATTTTTGCAAGTAGCTTGTCCGACTTCACTACTGCTAAGTTTGGTTGAATGGATATGTTTGAGGGACGCCTTGAACGTCTACACGATTCAAGAGTCAATGATATGTTGAACTCAAGTGCAAATACTTCATTATCGCTAAGTTGGTTGACATGCATATGTTTGAGGGACGCTTTGAATATGTGCACGATCCAGACTCGCGATGTGCTGATCTCGAATGCTAGTGCAAGTAAATATGTTAGATTCGCATGGACGAGTATAACGAATTGAATACGTTTGCTTCATCCCTAGATCATCATTTGTGACGGATTATAACCTACTCCGCGTTAAGCGATATATGTTCTGCACTAAGTCGTAGTAGAGACCGAGTCAGAACTTGGATTGAATGATAGAGCCATTCAATGAGGCAGACCCAGCACACACGTGACATGGAATGAGAAACGAGTAGGAAGTTGTGTTTAAATGGATCTAATGATACAGATCAATATGCTTGAGTTAGATTCGATAGTGTGTGATAGAACGATTTGTGCTCAGGAAGTCTCGAGGACGAGACTTATTTTGAGTGGTACATATAATGTAACGATCTGCTCCGCGTCAATGCGGATAGCCAATTCAAACGACACAAGTGCAACGACCCAACCCACTTTGCTCAGCGAAAAGACTCTTTCAAGGCAAAGGATTCTAGACTTGGCCCTTCAGGAGTTCAGACTTAGACTTTCAAAGGCTAGCTCGGAGTATCGCTCGACCGAGACGAATCATCGCTAAGGTGGGTGGCTACGATGAACCTGTCTATGCTTAGCCTACGCACTTAAGAATATGGTTGATATATGCTAGTCGCTAGACGAATTACCCCTTGCATGCTAATAAAGAATACCACATACACAGATAAGAGAATGATCCCATCTTATATCTCTTTACATAGAACATGAAAGTAGGTCAGTTGAACGGAATGGTATGCTCACTTTACAGTTCTTATAACCTCACCCTCGTAGTGTTACTTTTGTTCCTTATATGTTCCTTCAAGTATATTGCTTCATATGTCTTAAAATGCTCGTCACATAGATATTGCCTCGATATAGAAGCACAACATAGATCATGGTTCACTTACCTATGACAAGAAGATTATCAAAATAGTCGTTCCAAGCCAAATAATAGAAACATGGAAAGTCTTCGGGACCGTTGGGTCGCCAAGGCAATTGCCAAAACGGGAGCTGCTATAAGTAGTAAAACATCAGCATAAACGGTGCATTTAATGGAACACACCAGATCATGAGATCTCTAAATGAGTAAATGCATTCACACTATGTCAAGTAGCTATGTTCATTTAAGGCCTTAAAATGTTGCATATAATAAAAGCTTAGTGTTGATCGTTAATGGTCATGGACAACCTGTGCACAGGCTTATGGTTCCTGTGGACGGTATGTTGGTCGCACCGGGGCCGATCTGAACTGGTCAGGAATATTCAGATGGTCGTTTGCTTCAGACGGGAATGTGTGTAGCGGGGCTCGCTACCTGCGTTGCATCCCATTTTTGTCCCGAGACTATAACTTGTCCATAGCGCCTCGTCAGGTCATAAGACCAATTATGTATCATTAAGTATATCCCATGCGTTGCGGCAACCTGCGTATGAGCTCGTGTGAACTTGTGGCAACTAACAGATGCATTGCGCACTCTGCGTGCAGATCGTTAATTGAACCAAGTAATATGAAGCTTTGAACACATATGAAATATTCTGAGTATAACATGCCTATATAAGGATAACATGCCTGTGTAAAATAAGTATATGACATCTAAAAAATATGTACGGCCTGAGTATAACGCATTTGCACAACCTGAGTCACAAAGTAATATGAGTATCCTAATTTGTGAGTCACAAAGTAACATGAGTATCGTAATTTGCGTATATCGTGCACCTGACTTAGAAACATGCTCGTAGCATACATGTATTCGTTATGCGATCTTGGGATTCCTATATATATATATATATATATATATATATATATATATATATATATATTCGTGCTTGGTTTAACTTGATTTTATACTTGGACAGGGAAGGACAAATGGTAAGTTGGTAATTATCGTTGCGTTTTCCGTATATCGCACGACGCACTGCCACACGAGTTAGGCTTTGTATGTTATGCCATAAAATTGATCATAAGGCAAGACTAGAAATATGACTTAATAGTTGGTGAATGGAACTAATATAACATGTTGGATTTGTCAAGCGGGCGAGAAGCCTCCCCACCAGTGCATTCATGTACTGATGACCCACCAGATTGCTTGTAGGGTGCGGGAGAACCTCGTTCGGTGCGGATTGTCCCCTCGTGCGCGCTAAGACGTAGAGTTCGCTCTGGAGCCTTGGAGTGTTGTGTCCAGAGCTGGAACACATATACATGACATAATGTTGAAACATCGCCTATGTATCATCCCAAGTTGTAAGCCGCTTGGCACGCCTTTATTGTTTGAGAGAGAGAGAGAGCTTGAGCGACTTGTAATCTCGGCCTAGCGCCACTTGTAACCTTATTCATTATCAATAAAGATCTTGTTTATGTATTATACTTGTGTTTATTCTATGCTTCCGCTATATCGACTTGGTGAACTAGTTATCAACGGCCGTTTCGGTATTTGCCTCGCGCGGGCGCAACTCTAGGCTCATGCGGCATCACGTCCCAATGGAAACGATTGTCATGCGGGAGCGCTGGCGAGGAGATTCGCGCCTAGCAGGGACGACCGATTCCTGCGGGAGATCGGGGCGTGACATCTTCAACACTCCACAGTCGCATGTTGTGTAAGTAGCAAATAGTGCCTTGTTGTGAGATACGTGCGCTGAAGCACCTGAGTCCACCATCAAAGAGTTGTCATCGTAGGCGAGGTTCATAACTACCTCATCACCTAAAGAAGTAATAATTATTCTACTTGAAGGGACATGGAAGGGGTTATGTTGTGATCATACCGGAGAAGATGGCACGCAAAACGGATCGTCGAGGAGGGAGAAATCGCTGTGGAAGTATGGGGTCGCGGCTGTCGCGCCTGCACACGGTTGCGGTCGGGTTCGGCCGAGTTGCGGCATCGCTGCTGACGTCGGCGGTGGCGGCGACGGTCGTGTTGGTGGTGGATGGTGGTCGACTGGAGGGTGGAGGCGAGGTGTGATGGTTGTGGTAGGTCGATCTTAGGTTTAGGGTTTAGAATTTGATTTGTATATATATATATATATATATATATATATATATATATATATATATTCGAGATAAGGAGGGGGGATCGGCTGCTCAATGGATGCGGGAGGTCTTCTGTGTACGCATGGGCCTTATAGCGGGTTGGGTATGGTGGGGATTTTTTTTCCTCTTCATTTATATATCTATTTATATATTTATACAAAATAGGTCTGCACAAGGAATAATTTGTAGGAAAAAATTATAATACTTTTAACAATATTTTTACACTCCAAATAGTTTTGCAACTTAATTTAATTGCTAACTTAAATAATATTCATACAATTATTAGAAAGTATATATATCTCTACTTAATGTCATATTTAAATTAGTAAAATAAATTAATTAATTAATTAATTAATTAATTAATTACCAAATTAATTATATATAAAAATTGGGGTGCTCACAGGAACGACACTCAAGTCGCGTAGGTTGTGTTTACCGGTGTCGGTGTTTGGTCGTAAATCGTTGACAGCCGTGCTATGACTGATTATCTTTGAAGCACTCTAAAATCTTGTTATGTTTTACAAATTAGAATTTTTTTTCAACATTACGTAGTAATAACAATGGTATTCTTTAAAGTATCTTTTTGTACTAACCATTTCAGGAATAGTAGAATAGATCCTCTTTCTCTGATTATGAGTAATCCGTTAGCCATTTTTGCTAATAAGAAATCCCTTAATAAAGGTAAATCTATCAAGAACGCTCAAATGAGCAAATTTTTCTCTGATTTAGATAAATTAAACAAATAGACTATTCCTAACATTAAGCCTAAGGAAGTCTATAAGATTGGCTAGTTCGACTTTAAATCTGTCATAGCCATTAAAATTATGGAAAGAACTGTTCAGGTTAATGACACTGAACACTCTATTAAATTTATCTCCGATGAGGATCTTGAACCTTACATTGGAAATGATGCTTATAATTTCATCCATATTGGATTAATTCAAGTAGCATTAAAATATTTGACGCTTCAAGGGTTAAATGCTTCATTTATATCTTCTTTAAGAGATGTCAGATGTTTAGATTGGCAACCCTCTCTTATGGGAGTTATGCAGACTAGTCTTTATCATGGACCAGTCTACTTTAATGTTTATCATAATCTTAACATGTTTCTTACAGATACGAACTTACTGAATTCGGTAACGTTTAATCTTAAAACGTTTGGTTATAATTTTAAGTAAGGTTCATAAACTATTGCAATTCTTTATCATATTCACTTTGAAGTTCTGTCTACCTTGACTCCTAAAGTTAGACACCTTACCAAACCTGTTAAAACAACTTTGATTGAGACAAATGTCACGCTCCAGTCCCAAAATACCGAGGGACTGGACACGTGATAATGGCCAGCAGCACGCACCGATGGACAAACCCAATTTAATGGATCCATCGGGGCATACTTAAGCTGTATTACATCAGTCAGGGTTTTACTATTCCCATCCACAGAATAAAGATAGCAAAATCAGCAAAAGAAATATTAAACAACAACCAGTCAAAGTAAATAAAATCGGGGAACAACCCGATATAAAGTCTGTTACAATGTTCTCATCAACAGGAAATAAAGAGTTTAATTAAACAGGAAAGAAAGTCTATTTGTCATAATAACTGAGCATGAAGAAGCAGTTGTTCAGGAGAAGTCCTCAGCGATCACCTCGTCCTCAGGTACTGGTACTGTTCCGTGAAGTGCACCTGTTCCGTATACCTCTGGATAAACCTCGTCTGCAAATCCTGGGGACATAATCCGGATCCAGGTCCTCAGGGGACATAGCAAGGTACAAGAAAGCTCAAGCCAAAATAAATGAGTACAGCAAATAATGAAACAATAGGGTCAACTATATAACCATCTATGTGAAATACAAGTTGAGAGCATCACTAGAACTTAGGCTGATACCACTACAAGCTCTGTGTCGGAGAGCCGGTAGCAGTTATACTATGAATTTTACTATGTGTTTACTATGGATTTTATATATATATAATCAGCATGTAGCCTGTGTGTCTCTCCCCACCCAATGTAATCATACGTCTCATATCCACAATGCCTCATGTCCACGTCACGTAAGATCATATCTAATGCAGTGAGTCATACTATGTCTATGAATATGATGTCTAGGAATATAATGTCTAAGTCATAATCCTGAAACCTACTCAGAATCACCTTGAATATTTCAGGAAGATTCTGCGTCATGATTTGTGTCAGGTGTCCTGGGTATAATGTACTTGATATGTCAAGTACGAGAATGTAAATGTCACGATATCCATCTCTAGTTGACCTTACACAACCCCGCGTACGGTGTTGGCACCCAACTGTTAATCGGAAGCTAAGTAAGTCACACGGCCCTAGGTTTAAGCATGTACAACAGTTAATTAAGTCAAGTAATTAAGTAACAATACTGCAGAATTTTGGCAAGGTACACTTGTCTGGGTTTTTAGCTCCAAGTGTAGCTTTGGCTTCAGCGGAAATTGCAGGCATTACTCCGGTTGCTGAAACAAACATCACCATCAGATCCAGAAAATATTAATCAGCTAGAAACGCCTGTCCTTGAGTCCAATTTGGAGACAAGGACAAAAATGACATTTTCGGGTCAAGACGGGGTCCAGATGTGGGCTGCTTTGCACTGAAAAATGCATCAAGATCAAAGGTCTCCAAAATAGTCCAACTTAGTGTCAACAGGTCAGGAACGATGATACGAACCCAACGGAACTTCCAGAATTGGATTCCGATGAGCCGTTCTCAAAATCGCCCGTCGAGTGGAGCCTGTGGGGCCCACGACACGCGATTTTGCCAACGTTCTCAGAATCGAGCCAAACTTGGCTCACAGGACCAGCGTATTGCTACGAGTCTGATGGCGCAAGTTTCGTCTCGATCCGACGTGTGTACACTAAGTTACAGCGACAAACAGAAAAGTCAAATACGGGGCGTTGTCCGCGGATACGCACTGATTCCGGTGTGCACGCACATCCGAATCAGCTTCTGCGAAATTTCGCACGTCCGTATCAACGACGCGCACGCATCTGTGAAGACCGCACGCGACCAAGTCGTCCCGTTTGGCGTGGCATACTCGGTTCCGGGGTGAAACAGGGCGTTGGTTTTCCTGTTTTTGGATCGCGGTTCACGATCACCACAGGACGCGATGCACCGAGCGGGTTGCACGGGCACCGAGAGGGTCATACAGGCTACGCGATACAACTGACGGAATCGAAAACAGAGCTTTGAGGAGAGAGATACGAGTACCTTAACAGGGCTCAAAAATAGGGTATAATTCGTGTCCGTCACGTGTCGACACGATACACTGTGTCCTGTGACCGCCAAGTTAGGGTTAGGGTTTCGGTCCAAAGCGTCGGGGCTTGCCGGAGACTCGCCGGAGGGTGAATGGGCTGGCGACCGGTTGGGGTGCTGAGGTCGGCGTCGCCGGAGGCGGGCGGCTCTCGCTGGCGGAGGCGGACTGAGCCGGCTGCTGCTGCGGGGTTTAGGAGACTGGAGGGAGGCGGGTGGTGTTGGTGGCGGAGCCGAGCGGGGACAGCGGAGGCTAGGGGTTGCTGGGGACGGGCTCACCGGACGGACGGGAGGAGGGGAAGGCGTCGTGGCGGCGGAGGTGGAAGGGAGAGAGGGCGGCTAGGGTCACCGGAGGAGGGTTTAAATAGAGGATAGGGGAGAGGGACGGCCGGCGGTTGGCCGGAAGAGGAAGGGAGCGGTCGGACGTTGCGGGAGCGGAGGCGACGCAGGGAGGCGAGCGGCGGACGTTCCGGCGGCGGGGCTGAACAGTCGGACGGCTGCTGCGGTTTGGGAGAGAGAAAGGGATTTCGGGTTCGCGGTTGCGGGTCAGGTCGGGTCTGCGGATCCGGCCCGATCCAAATCAAAATACGGGTCGGGCGGGTCCAAGCGGGTCGGGTCTGACCCGGATCCGACCCGCTAGTTGAGCGGTTCCGGTTCGGATAGAACGGCCGGTCCGGTTCGGGTCAAATTAATTTGGGTTGGTTTATTTTAAAATAAACCCGGTATAATTTAATTTAATTAATTAATTAGTTTCTAGGGCTTTTAAAATCCATCCGGGTTCCAATAAATTCCCGAAAAATTACCCTATGTCTGGTTTTAAATTTTACACCATAAAATATTATTTTCATAACATTTTATTATTATTTATTATTATTTAAAAATTATTTAATAATTAAAACACCTGAATTTAATTATAGAAAAATTCCAGGAAATTTCAGAAAATTGTGAAAAATCTAAATTTAAAAATTCTTGAAAATCAGGGGGTTTACAACAAATTTGTTGACATCAAATGTTGCTGCTAATAAAATTATAAAATGGAACGAAATTCAGTTCCCCGATAAATGGGTTCTGAGCCAGGCGATTCCGCCTAGACCTATTCTGGATACAGAGATAGACCAAATTATTCAAACCCCAGATGGAGATGTGAAAGTTAGATTTATTCCACAAATAAAGGCTAGAATTTCGACTTCTAGTTTCAGATCACATTCTAGGAGATCCTCCTCTTATTATGAGAATGGAGAAACTTCTTCTCAGAATTCTGATAAAGAAGCTAAAATCAAAAATATAAAAATAAAAAATAACATTGTCAAACATGAGTATAGCACAGAATAGATTGATCCTACCGATCCAGTAGATCCTTTTGATGTCAATTTTGGTACACATTTTCTTAATGTTATTACTCTAACTAGTAATATTAATGATCATACTAATGACCCTGATTATTTTGATTTTACTCAAAATACGGGTGTCAGAAAAATTATAGCTGAAGCTTATAATGATGAAAAGGAATTCAAATCTTGGTTTGAAAAGAATTATACCGAAGAACAAAGGTATAGATTCCAAGATGAATATTATGCTCATCTCAAGGAGATAAATAAATTCAAGTGATTTGATAAATTGTTTATTGAGAACTACATCAACCAAGAACTTACTAGTCTTCAATGTGCTAGAAGAAAGTTATAAAAATTGGATAACCGATACTAGTAAACGTATACTGGTAAACGTATACGTTCTTTATATTCGTCTAATGAACCTTTAAAAATTACTGTCAATAATAATAATAATAATAATAATATTATTATTATTATTATTATTATTATTATTATTATTATTATTATTATTATTATTATTATTTAAAGAATTATGAAATATAGGGGGTAAAGAGAAAGAAGTTAAAAGTGCAAAAATTTTACAAGAAAAAAATAACAAAGTTAACAAAAGGTATAGAGTGAATAAAAATAGGAAATCATTTAACAACACCCAAGGAAGTATATAGCATACAAACCCTCCACATCCGAAAAGAAGTCTAATTAGTGTCCAAATCTCCGAACCAACCAAGGCCGTCAGAATCCGTTTGGTTGCAAGGTTTGATGCAAAATTGGACAACGTAATGTAATTGTCATTACGTTATAAATCTAATCCGGATGTTTGATTGAATAAAAATAATAATAAATATAATATAATCGCGATTGAAACATTGATTACATTATATCCCTTTATTTTAAAACCAATTACGTCATGAAACCCATGTACTATAACTTAAAAAACTTAAAATTTAAATTTGGCTTTAATTTTTAAAATTTTAAAAAAATTTAAATTTTAAATAATTTTTTTCGTATTTGGTTTTAATTTTTTTATTATATTACAAATTCAACTACATTACATAATAAACCAAACATTTGAATTCATTTGATATTAAATTACATGGTTTGATTACATGTTTCGAATAAAAAATGGTAATATATTTATAACTCCATTACATTACAAACTCAATTATATTACAAATTCAATTTCATTACGACTAATGTTACATTACAATGAACAAAACAGGTCCTTAATTTAAGAAACTCCAGCAAGAAATAGATATTTCCCAGATCTAAGTGTCGACCCACTAAATGAGCAAAAGGAATGTCTTTCACAGAATGCAACATTCATTGTGACAATAACCTTATGCGATACGTTACAACGTTCTGCATATCCCAGCTTGCCATTTGCAATACAGAAGAAAGAGTACCCAAGAAACCGATCAAAAAGTTGGAATCGGACCTTTTTTGAGAGAAATCTCACGTCTTTGTAGCAGGTCTCACCAGCCCCAAGCCTGACCCGCTCCCTAGATGTTTAAAATCAGTGGCCTCCAAGTGATCGTCATGCCCGGAGAATCCAGTTCCTCCTTTCTCCAAAGGAATCAAGTTCCTCTCCTTGCACTCCTTACAGCACACTAGACAAACCTTATCGGAAGCCAAGAACCTATCTGAGCATTTCTTGCAAAAGACATGACCACAAGAGCTGATTACCACAAGCGAGAGGGTGTTGGTAAGTGTGACCTTACAGCTTGGGCAGATATAGTTGCTCTCTAGTGACGATTTAGACTTCTTATGATCGCTGCTGTCTTCGGTGAAGTAGATTGGGAAGAGGTTCTTGAACTTGAGCTTCTCCTTGCCTTCGGGGCACATCGTGCTGGTGGATGGAGCCTCTACTTTGATGGATGATTCTGGAGTAGCGGAGGGGAGCCAAAAGGCTTTCATGGTGCGAAGAGCTTCCTCTTCATAGGAAGTCACCTTCACGCTGTTAGCCCCGTGGAAGCCATTCTTGTCACGGCTGTAGCTCCTGTCGCTGTACTGTGGGACAGCCCCGTGGTTTTGCTGATCGAACGCATCAAGCTCACGGGCCTTTTGTTGTGCCAACTTCTCTTCGGCTTCCTCTTTCTCCTGCTGCTGTTGTGCAGCATGGGCTGCTAACTTCCTGCTCATATGAAATTTACGTCATGAAAAGGAAAACAGCATCATGTCTTCAATAACAGTTAAACCGGATGCATAAACCTTTCCCTGTTATAGAGCACATGTTGCAGTGCCTCAGTGACCAACTAGGGAAGAGGCTAATAGCAACCAACAACAGTTTATTAGTTATTACAGTCGAGAAATAGCAGAAACTTGTAAAGCAAATTGATGCAGTGAGTCAGTATTTTTTTTTAAAGGGTGTGAGTCAGTATTTGGATAGTTGTCTTGAGTTCTTTTCTCATGAAAGAAAATAAAGAGGAATGAGCCACACAATTAGTGGGGTAATTAATGCATAGATCCAAATATTCTGACAATAAAGGAGGGTATAATGGTAAAGTAACATGATAGGAGGTCGGCAGTACAGCTTCAATTTGGAGTGGAAAGAGTTTTTAGTTATTTTATGAATTTTGAGGGACCATAGTCAAGTTTAAGGTCAATATGTGATCCCATCTTCACACAGTTGTCAGTATCGTCTTTTAAAGAAGGTATCAGTTAATTTGTGTCGAAAGATTTGATCTCTTCTTGGAAAAGGTTAGTCTTTCTATAACTTCCAGATAGAGATGCTAAGAGAGTCCAGTTTGAATTCAGCCTATAGAAATTTAATCTATCAAATAACTTGATGACATGTCACACATTCTATACAAATTTAATCTATCAAATAACTTGATGACATGTCACACATTGATATAATCAGAAGGAAAACAACCTAACTATTGCTTTATTAAGGTCTGCAGAGGGACCTTATGATTGAAATTGATTTTCTTGTTTCAGGGAAGAAACATACAGATGCAGAATGGGATTCTTGGGTGTGGATCAGATAAGATTCGTAGTTACGAATATGGCAAACTCATGGTCAATGTTTCTTGAATCTACTACACATGGCTCTGCATGCCGATGGTGGAATCAAATAAATTTACTATGAGAAGGTCAGTCATGATATTATCTAACACGTTCAATTTTATAATTCCGACACTTTCGGGTTTCTAATGTGCTTGGTCATTTTCAACCAAGCAAACGGCATAAACCAGGATGCTCTAGCAGCATACCAGTGAGAAACTTCCCAATCATGAAGCATTCATTACTGTCTAGCTAATCCCATGTTATCTCCTACGAACAGGCACCCAGTACGTGAACACAAACCTGGTGTTGACTGTTGAGTGCAGGAGGATTATGGACGGGATTTGAAGGTGCCTCATTAAACAGGGCAGTTGTTGCTTTTAGTGTCATAGAGATGAATGCAATTACCTACAAAAAATTGTATCATCTTACCTCTTTGTCTAGACTCTTTATTGTCTAGGGGAACTTATGAGGGTGATCTTGGCTGCTAGGTTGTCAGCTTGTGTATCATACCGTGTATTGTATAATACAATAACATTAGGAATAGAGGTCTATACTTATAAATCCATATAGGAATATGATTTAATATAATTTTTAGTTGTTTCATCTAAACAAGTCTATTTTCAAAATCCACATTCTTATATGACATTACATGACTTTAAGTGAAAAACTGTCACTACCCATCAGCCTATATGTACCAGATCGGATGAACCAATCCAGTAACGAATTGGTAGTATATCATATCGTATACTAACAACATAGCTTGGTTGCATGAGCTTAAATTGCATATCAAAAAGAACCTACTGGCCAACTGACCATGTAGGTTTTATGTTGCGACCCTCTCATGCTCATAGCTATCTTGACTATTAATTTGACACAAACACAGATGATTGATGTCAAATCGACAGGTGGTCATAAAAACTGTCAAATCTTTTATGAAGCTTTCTTGTGCTCCATAGCCGACCCCATTCTCTTGGGAGAAGGCAGAAGTTTAAAGTATGCCCTACACACTAAAATGCATTATTAGATAAATCAGGAGGGAAACAATTCTACATAAATATTCTCAAGCCTAAATTATCTTCTTTAGCATGGCACTCAAATCCAAGCCAGCTAAATTATCAGGTTATAAAAGGGCTTGGGCCTAAGCCAGACCTGATCTTACAAACTACAGCATTACGTGTCCATATTTAAACAAGCTTGTTTCCTAACTGTTTAAACCCGCTTTATTTAATAATTAAATTTCACAAGTTTTTAAACCAAACCAACTTGAGAATTGAGTAGGGCTAATCCATATCAACAGTTGATGGCTCGATGGGCAAGAAGTCTAATGCTAAGTTCATATATAAATAAGACTTGAAACTTGAGCCAATTCTGCAGATGGGCTCTATTTTGTCCATACCAAGTAGAAACTACAATAGGCCTACAAGTCCATTGAATCTGACTGGCCTAGGCCCCTACCCCAATGATGCATAAGTTTCTTATTCTAATCATTTCATGTTTGATGCATAATTTTCTTATTCTTCTTACCCCCCTCACCCTCAACACTAACATCGTAGCCACAACTTTGCAGCTGAAACCATAATAAACTGAAGAAAAGTCGGAACCACAAATTTCACTTCTCCCACTGTAACCCCTAGAACTATCAGCAAACATACTCTGTTATATTGCTTGAAGCCACCAAAGTCAGGAAAGAAGCCCATCCTTGCAGATAACTGATTTTGCTAAAAGACTAAGGATACATTCTCAAACACAAGGCTAATAAATTAGTCTTCCACTCATGGAACTTATCAAAAGGTATACAGTTTTTCCCTTTTCTGTTTTATTTTCTTTTAAAAACTTGTATGGAATGTTGTTTTAATATTTTCATGATCATATTCTTGTTCTTTGAGATCCTTATAATTAGCACCAAAGTCCAAGGAATACGATATAAGTGTCGGTCAAGGGTCACGAGAACAATATTACAACTGATATTAATCTGTCAAAGTAAGGCTTAACAAAACCTTTCCCCAACAGATGTGTAATAAGCAAGGCTCTCAAAAATACCTTTCCAATTAGACAATAATGCCAAGCAGTAAAGCTTTATTAGTGGATCTATCTTTGTATACTAAATTAAAGGCTTGGAAACCTCTACAATATGAGCAGTTTGTGGGGATGCAGAAGCTCAGATTAGTCAAACTATGTTAAGGAACAAAAAGAAAAGATTAAGCAGCTGTTGATGGAGGAGCAATGCAGTATCTGAGATCATTATAAAACGCCAGCTGTTGCCTATGCCACAAAACATTGGACAAAGGCTGTCTTAACCAATAACTTGTTGACTGTTGAGTACTTGGGAGTTGAGAGAGATACAAATCTTGGAACTGGACCATTGTATTTACTTCAAAGTTCAAACATAATTACTGAAAAGTTACCTCCAACTTTGGACAATTCATCTTTCATCTATTTGAAACAATCAAGTTGAAAGTCACGCTACAAGATGCATAACTGTGTTGATCCCTAATCTAATAGAGCATGTTTCCTGAACATTTCTTAAGCTAAAAAATAAATCCTTAAAATTGTGGTCGAATATATGGGCACACGAGTTCTTGCAAGACAACTAACACAAAAACTTAAGTGCATATAGAATTTGTACAACACGGAACATAACTTGAACAAACGAAATTGATTCGTGTTTAATTGTTCAAAGGCACGGAAAAGTCTTACAATTGATCATGATGCCATACAACTTAAGAGAATTAGATAACCTACTTATCTCAAAGAATTTTTTTAATAACCTACACTGAACAATCTAAACTAAGATCAGAATGAGGATCATTTGGTCATGATGCTAGATCGTTTCATGCACCAACAGTAAGCTCATAATACAACTATATTTAGAAATATGAGATAATGTCAACCATAAAATCTTCCAAGTTAGAATCACCATTGACCATGGAACAAGAAGATATTTTAGCTTCAAGAAGCACTCAAGAAAATGAACCACCCCATTAATGGCCTGGGACCTCATCATATGAATGCACCAATAAGCAGCTTTACATCATCAACATAACCCTAACCCTAACTCTCCCAAGTTACAACCATCCAACCAGTAAGCTGCAAGATGATGACATCCCTTCCGTATGTTCGCTAGCAGAGTATGAGAACCAAGTTTTATTCTTCTTTCCCCTAGTTCAAATTACCCTTTCTGGAAATAATCTTGAAGATTGTGATGCCAAAACTGTAAAAGTATCAGTATTGGCTATGATGGACAAACCTGAAATCCATTCAGGACCGACCAAGATATCAGCTTTTTCCCTCATTAGTAAAAATGTGGTTGAAATCCCAGCACACCACCTCTGGACATCAGCATTGGAATGCCATAAGCATCCAGGAGTATATCAAACAGCTTGATGACCCCATGCAATCTCTCAATAGCTTGTGAACATGTCAGATATGAGAAGTTTTAAGAGACATTTACTACCTCTTCTTCCACACTGGAATAGCAGTAGTACTAATGTGAATAGCATGTACTCATATACCAGCAGCTATCTCCCTTAAGAGAAAAACCCCTCTCAAGTCAAACTAGGTCAACATGTCGTATTATTCCAATTTGGGCTCACCTAGGTACAAAACTGTGTCTCCCCTGCTGAATTCCTTCGAACTTCTTCACAACCAATCTGACGCCTCCTCCCAAATTCTTAGAGCACGCTGCAAAGTATCATATATCCAAATGTTATGAAACCAGCATCCACTGCCTTCAACTTTACACAACAATATTCTTCTCCTCCTCTCAATTCCCAATTTCATTTCTTTAATTCACATTTATTTGAAAATTAGATTGGGCAATCAACTCTTCTGTCTTTTCTTCTTTGTTGGACACTCTAAGCAAACACAGTGTTGTATAGTTCTGGACAAACATGGATTCCCAAGGCCTTTTCCTTATTTCCATCATGGTGTTTATAGGAAAACTCAGCAGACCGCAAAATAGGGATGAAGGCTTTGTTGTTGTATGATTAAAGGATTAGCTATCATGATAAACATGAGTTTATTAGGGTTTTTATTGAAAAGTTAACTAAGAATTATGTCACGAAGTATCATGATGGAAATGTCCAACTTTCAAGCTTCTATGTGGATCAGCAATGTGACAAGGATTCAACATTAGTCAGTATGAATAAGGGACTTGATCTTCTTAACCTGATCTATCCAAACGGATCCACTCCCCAAAGATCATAAAGACATAAGGACGATCCAAAAAGAGAAGTTGGCAATATCACCATGACACCTCATCCTGTTCCTAGTAATCCATAGCTTCAAGGTGTTAGCAGGTAGGAGCGCAAGTCCCCTTCAGTGAGACTTAACGACTTAACCACCAGCAACAGCTTGCCCACAGTTTACCCACAACTATAGTAATTTGTTATTAATACCACACCATAACAAATAAATTGTCACCGACTGTATAGAAATTTATTGTGGCTATAGACATTCCACCAAATTTGTCATCGGTTTCTCCATCCTTTGCTCTTTTACAAACATTGTGCTATACATAAACTGCCAAAAGCTAGTTCTGGTATTACTATTAGCACCAACCTTTACCCTCAAAATTTACCCCAAAAAAGAAGAAAAACTCCGGCTTTATCATATTACTATTTCTCTAACAGGATCCCTTTCCATGTCCTTTTGCAATCAGCCATGGATAAAATCTTGGTATGTGACAAGACGATCATCAAAAGAAAAATATCATGGTTCTTCTAAAGTATACCCTCTACCTTTCCCTCAACAGAAATCTCAATTGCTTGTAATTCTACACCATTACGTTATAACCATCATAAACTGCCAAACACTATTTCTGATATCATTACTAACATCAGCATTTCCCCATCAAAAATTCCCCTTCTAATTACCTTTGCATCCAACCATTGACAAAAGCATGGTATGTTCAAAGCTAAGATTGTCAAAGTAAAGCATAGTTGTTCATAGAACATGCTCCTTAGAACGTGGACAGAAATCTGGATCTCCTTTTTATTTCTTTCCCAGTTCAGCTAAGAGTACCCACTATCACATATATTGAATATTGCAGGACTTCGTATGCAAATAATAAGACTTGGGAGTTGGGAGAGCAAAAGTCAAAACAGAAAAAAAAAAAAAAAAAGTGACCTATAAGGCTATATCCTAGGAAGCATGGACACGTCAAAACTTGTCATTTTGAATGTATTGCATCGTGTAGGAAACATATTAGACACGACACAGATTGGTGCCATTAGGATGCTCAAAAGTCGGTGCCATGTCAGTGTCTCATCATCCGTATTGTGTGTTGACGTCTTCGTGCTCATGAAATATAGGTTATATCTAAAAACAACTTTATTTTACCACCAATCAAAAATCCCAACTTCATTTACTACCAATCCAACCTATGCAGTATCCAAAATCAACCAGAATCCACTAGCACATTTGTTAATTGGACTTCTGCATGCAAATAACAAGACCTTTTGGAGCTATGTTATATTGGACAAAATTAAAGTCACTTGTATCCTAGGAAACACAGACACTTCAAAACTTGTCACCAATTCCATATCCTATCGAGTCAAGCAAGTATTAGACACGAAACAGACAATCCAAACTACAGAAGAACGATAAAAAAAAAATGGTGCCATGTTGGTGTTGCCTTGTCCTTATTTTTCCGTTTCGTGCAACCTCTCAAAATCCCAAGTTTATTCTACCGCCAAATATCCAAACATAAACCAGATTCCACTAGCAGATGCATTAAATCTTTCAGGATTTTGTATGAAAAGAAGAATGCTTTGGATATAGTGCATGAACAAGAATACAGCATGGCACGGATTTGGGTGTCTTAGTGTGTTTTGCAGCATCCGTATCACGTCTAACAAGTTGTAGCTTTAAGGAGTAAAAAGGGTTATTTGGTGTGTGCTACTGTTTTAATAAGTCATAGCTTTAAGGTGTCACGGGCACAACATTGATTTTGGTCTCCTATCATGTTTTAAAGTTTGTGTCATGTCCAATGCATGTCCGACACAAGAACATGGGACCAATTTTCAGTGTCATTGCTTCCTAGGATTTTGGAATCTAGTTCATGATGAGAAAATTAGATCTATTTATGCGACTAATATCTCAAAGATCCCAACTTTATTCTACCACCAATAAAATCAAACCAGAATCTAGGATTTAGGTGATCTAGGTTATAATGAGAAAATTAGATCTGTTTATGCGACTATTATCTCAAAGATCCCAACTTTATTCAACCACCAATCAAATGATTCAAATCAAACCAGAATCAAACAAAATCACATCAACTCCAACCAAAATTGAAGGGAAACGAAGGGGGTCTTCACCTCTTGATGTCCTTCTTCTGGGAGAGGAGGCACTGGAGTATGCACTCCTTGCAGAAGACGTGTCCCTTGTTGCAGCAGAGGGGGTCGATGAAGGGCTTGAGGCAGAGGCAGCACGCATCGAACGGCTTGATGGAGTCCTTCCCGAGCCTCTCCCTCTGTGTCCCGTAGCCTAGCTTCTTCTTCTCGTCGTACGTGAAGAACGCGAGGTCATTGTTGTTCTTCGAGTGCCTCTGCGGCATCTTCTTCTTCTTCGAAACCCTAACCCTAGATTTTTGAGAAATCGCAGCTGGTGGAATCAAAAGAGGGAGAAGAAGCAAAAATGTCAGAATAGCCGCAGGTATTAATGGTCTATGATTTGTGAATCCGAAACTCGTTAGAAGGTTCGGACTACAATCCCAAACCCGTCAGGATATTGGATCTTGGGGGAACTTTAGGTCCTTAGGGGATCGTCCAGACTATCTATAGTCAACACGTGGACCCAAGCTGAACCTAAACTCACTCTGTAACTCAACCAAAATCTGATCCGACTAAAACAAAACTAGACCAAAATCTCACCCGGACCCATCCCAATCCTGACTCAACTTGAACCCGAACCATAAATTTGACCCGGCCCGAGTCGCCCAAAACTCTATCGGAATCCGTTAGATTGTTATAATCAAGTTTATAAGACAGGGACACTTTAGAAAAAATATGCTAAAAAATATTATATTCTTGATAATTGTTTATGCCAAATACGAAATAGTATATATTATATCAAATACTAGTTGGTATATATTATATCAAATACTAGTTGGTGACCCTTACCCACTCTCTCGACACTCAAATATTTATTTTACCAAATAAATTATAATAAACAAAACATCAAATACATTCTTCTAAATATTTTTATTTTATCCAGTAAACAACAATAAACAAAACGTCAAATAAAGTACGTTCTAAATAATTCATCTTGACCATCATTTGTCTTAACGGAGTGTTCACCAAGTATTAATCACGATCATTATATATGTTTAGATATTTTAATTATGACCATCATTTGTCTTATATTACGTAGATAGTCAAATTAAGTACCCATGATTCATGAATTTGCTGTCCACGGATAAAATTTTCAGGAAAATGAATTCTCTGAGGATACTGCAATAGGTGAAAAATGAGGGAGTTTTACGGATAAAAACAATAATCGCATTTGCAAATTTTTTTCTCAATTACTTGGCAACCAAGTACAGTTCCTCAACAAGGTTCCTGTCTCTGGTATCATGTAGGTAGACAACCTCTTCCTACTTCCATTTGGTTTTGGCAGGAACTTGAAAAAGTGATCGAACTTGTTACCCACCGGAGAGTTTTCTCGAGTTCTCATACCAAGTTCTCAGGTCAATGAGAAAAATTAATAATGCCCAGACTACAAATTTGGCAGAAAAGTGGACCATGAGCTAGGCAAGAACTATCAAGAAGGAGAAAGATCATGAAACAACCCCACGAAACATTTTGACAAACTTGCTATAGCAAACATGAAAGAGAATCGCCAATATACATCAGACGCACAATCAAAAATGAACTCGTCCAGGAGGGTTTTTAAAAACTTATCTTGAAAATCTTTCTGAATGCACAAACAAACATGTTGGGCTTACTATTTCAGGGTACAAGCAAACAGGTTGGAGAGAGTTTTCTGGACGCACAAACAAAAAAGTATTTCTGAAGGGAATTGCCACTTCCAACATTTCTACATTTATATGCACATACACTGTTGCAATCATCTCTAATTTGAATAGTAACCAGTAACCTATTTCCAGGTGAAGAGTAGTTGCATCATGTACAACCAAGCACATAAAGTAATGTCTACATGGAGGTTTCAATCAGTCTAGAAGAATGCAAAGTCACATATGAAACAACCATGAGAAAGAAAATCCACCACTAGATACCACTTAATAAAATCCAATCTTCAATAATTAATCTGACATTGTTCAGATAGAAGGAAATTGTCCTGTTGACATAATATTAGAAGCCACCTCAGCTTCTAAGAGCAAAATTCATTCAGGTGGCAGAATAAAGACATCAAAATAAGACTTCCATTTCATGGTGCTGCCATTCCCTTTAGCAAAGTCCACTCCTTAGCGATACTGTCAAACAAGTAGAGAGGAAAGCCAATGAGAAACATACTTGGGTCAATCACTACAAATATACATATATAGTATCAAATGTTACATCAGAATAACCATGACTTGCTCAAGTGGGCAAAACTTGGATTCCCACCTAAGTTGGGACAAAGAGGAGAGAATCTTATATAAACCCCAAAGAATATAAAGAATTAACTACAGTTGTTTTTCTCATTTTTTATAGCAATTTTAGTATATATATAAAAAAAGGGAATTGGTATACTCTCTTCAAGAGGCATGTAGCTTTCACATACAGTTTTACCCAATATCGGTAAAGAATATCATAAAATCATACACCATTGCCCGAAGACCCTTCCAGTTCCCAAACAAACCAGCCGAACACAATTTGGTATTAGCACTCTGAATTGATTTTAGGCAATAAACCGATAGGTGTTGCAACATTATTTTATATAAACAACAAAAATGTGATTGCAAGAATCTTGGCCTTTCAGATTTAACTAACAACAATTTTGCAATATTATAGATTGAATTTCATATCAAAGACCAGGTTCAACCAAAACTGTGTAGCTGAAGTTCTAAGGCCCAACCAAAACAGCGATGCATTATTATTCCACAAATTTTTCAGTCTTCCATTCGACCCTGCTAATGTAGGAGAGCATGACCAAGATGCAAGGTAAGACTTTTCGGGATTCAATCATAGTGCAATAAAGGCAGCCCAAACCAATGATGTAGGAAACACTTGATCAGATAAGAGTTTTACTTCATAGCAAGGTAGCCAAAGAAGCAAGGCACAGTCAAGGCGCAAAGGGTTCATATCGTCCGAGGTGCAAGACGCACTTAAGGCACGCAAGCGACGAGAGGCACAAAAATTAAAAATAATAAAAATATACATAAAAAAATTTATTAGTAATGTAAGAAATAAAACCAACTAACATAGGCTAAATTATTCTAATGCCCCCCAACTATAGCGTTCGAACGTTTTTGGCACATTAACTTTCCACTATTCGATTTTGGCACCCCAACTTTATAAAATGCTCTTCTGAAGAGTCTTTCATCAATTTTGAAGCACATCGAAAAAATATGACAATAAAAGTATTTAAATTGCGCTTTTGTACTGCAACATATGCTTTTGAAGTGGTTTCAAAGATTTTGAAATTTGTTAAGACATATAAGAAAATTTGAAATCTCGTGGAGAGGTAATTGTGTGACTAAGACACAATTTTGAAATTTTCAAAATTCAGATTTCTTACTGCAACAAATAATCCAACAAAATTGAGATGGCAGAATTAGAGATAATCCCAGTAATTCTTATTGTCAGAATTAGATGTTGGCCCAATAGCCCACCTATTAGGATTTTCTTGTTGGTTTAAGGTTTACTCGTGTGTTGTACTTATATTCTCTTATCCTAAATAAAGTTAGGTTAATGAATCATTCTCTTAACATTTTAATGTAAATAAAGCATCTGATACAATGTCAAGATAATGATTCAATAGACCTAGCTTCATTTAGGATTCATTTATGATAACAGCATATATATATATATATATATATATATATATATATATACAAACAACACATGACTGAACCCCAAATAAACATAAGAATGGCATTCTCTCTAATCCAAAGAGGTTTCACTGGAAACCAACTTTAAGGATCTTCGGATATCAAAGGTTCTCCTAAGAAATGGCTTCTTTATCAGCATCAAGGCATGGCCATCTCCAGATTGAATCATATTATAATGCAACCTATGCTAAGTTGAACATTTGGCTTTTGCACTTATGTCGGTGACAATCTCATCAACTGAAGGAGAGAGCAGCCTGTTATAGCCCAGTCAAGTGCAAAGGCAAAATACCAAGTGACAACTCTAGAGTTTGTGAGATGATGCGTCTTAGAACTCTTATAGCTACAACCATGCTAAGGACCATACCACTTCCCATATTCCCATTCTATGTAGAAAGATAGGCACGCACGATATATATGTTCCAGCTTGGAGAGTATTAGAGTTAAATATTAGCCCAAAGCCAAAGGTCTACCCCATCTGTTGGGCTTAGGTTGCTTATGTGTTGCATAAATATACTTTTATCCTAAATGAATATAGGACTATTGAACTATTTTCCCACTTATAATGGTTTACCATTGTGCATTTCTCCTAAAAGAATTCGTTATCTTTAACTCTATATGCCTATAATTTCTTTTCTTCTCAGAATCATTTTTTTTCCCCAGTACTTAACATGGCAGTACTTAACATGATTACCAACTCATTGATATGTAACATTTACTGTACCAAAAATGCCAAATCACATAGTACATATAAATCACACCTTATCTGCTATGAACCTGCTTGCTAAACATTACTATACTTGCTCTAAATCCCAAACATTATGTGCTTAAAATACAAACTTCTGCTAAACAATACCATGAGCAATTAGTGCCTCAAGATGTTCTCTTCAGATCTCTGGAACAAACATCAACTACTTTATAACATTCTCCTGCAAAATCTGATCTGTACTGCAAGCTCCAAATACAGATCAGCACCACTTGTAACAAAAGGTCTTGCCACTATATAGTCTGGTTGCATTGTGACGTTACACAATATTATTGCACAATGTTATTTAAAAAAGACATGGTTAGCAATTTGAGTTAATGGATTGTTTGGTGATGTTGATGCTGATGAGACAGACTAGTAGACGATTAAGTATTCATTGAAGTTCATTAGCACATCTGATGAGATTGCAAAAATAAGAATGTAACAAATTTGGACACAACTTTACTTACAGTTTGTGTTGCATTGAATACAAAAGTAATGAATATTGCAACCACAGAAAACCAAACAACCTAGTTCATGTCTCTTTCTTGAACACAGCTGCATTGGGACTTCAATTGCAAAAAAACCAAATAGGATGGAACCTTGCAGCCATAGCTGCATGCAGCTCCACTTGCAGTGGACCAAAAATGATTTATTCAGTTCACTCCAAATGTAGGTACATGCAGCCAAATAGCTACAAACATTGCAAGCGCAGTGTTTGATTTGATGTTTTTCCAACATTATTGCAACATAAGATGCAAGTAAAGCTATGTCCAAATCGGTAAAAGGTTCGCAGTATCGGAATCGGACCCTTCCTATGAGTATCAGGATCGGCGATATCAAAATTATCGGCGGTTTCAAATAAGAGTATAGGGTTTTGGTATCGAAAAACAAATAATTATTAATAAATTTTGAGAAAATATTTTAGACATTTAGGCATAATTATAAGTATTTTCTGTGTTGTTTCATAGTAGTTTTGAAATTGAATGAAATAATAGTTACCATTGTTGATTGGTTTACCTACGATAGATAAGTTTTCTTCGTTTACATGATTTTACAATCTTACTATGTTTTTATATCCTTGTTGGTTAGTCTTTTTCGTTCAAGTATATATATATATATATATATATATATATATATATATTCTTGATCAAGATACAAATTGAACTCATTACTTTTATCAGTTTCTTTAACAACTAGTAATTATATAAGATTTATATAAATATGTTTTCACCTAGACAAGAAAAGGAGAAGAACTGTGCAACTTTGTTGGGAATTGGAACTAGATAGATCAAGAAACAATTACTTAAAATTCTTTTTACATAATCATTAACCCAAAAATACCGCATATATCGACTTTAGTTGTCAGAATTATTTCATGTACACATTTCAAACGTTTAAAATGAGTTTTGAAACATAATCACATGCTGGTCAAATGACTTCTTTCAAAATTACCCAATAAAATTTTCATACTACTACTAAGAATTCACTTCTCCTTTTTTCTTGATTGTAGGTGATAACATATTTATATATATATCACATTTAGTGTCGAATATTAAGTCTAGTGCTCCTCTCGAAACAGTTTTTTTTTTTCTCGACAATCATTTACAACTGAACTGATGCTATTTCTTGACGGTAGGTAATTAAAAGTAGTTCAAGAAACTGATAAAAGTATTAAGTTCAATTTGTACCTTGATCAAGAATATTTTGATAGGGTGATGGGCGACTATTATCTTTACAATCTTACTAACAATACAACACTAGCAACCTTGCTAGAAGGGTACTTCTGCTCTGTCTGCCACATCAAAAACAAACTCAGCATGGCCAACTAAAAACTCAATAATAGAAGAGCTAACATCAGTTCTCATTATTACAATGTATCGATTTAGTTCCTAAATGGAACCAAACAATGAACTGTAACAACACTAAGCACTACTACCAATGAATTTGTACACTTTTTACATAAATGACTACATCCAGCAATCAGAATTGACTATTGATTAATTGTGTTTCTTACTTTTTAGGTCAAGGTTCAAAGAACATAAGCGTGGAAAGTTAAATAGTCATAGATAGCCTCATGTTACATCTGATATTAAGTTCTATGACAGCCATTCAGAGTCAATAGCCAAGAAAAACTAGTTGCATTGCCACATGATGAAAATTAAAATTCAACTTTATCTAGCATTTTTTGATACAAATGCATTCGGGCTCATTCATGAAAGATTTATTATTTGTGAAGCATATGCTTCAGAGTTGAGGTGAGCTTGAAGCATACACCTATAGTAACTGTACATACTCAAGCCTTGTGACACACCTTTTAAATGAGAAATGTTAACTCTGTGACACTGAGAGTCTTATGTTCTGACCAATTCTTTGAACTGTAGGGGGGGTGCGGTAATATGCATACTATTCCTTAAATAACTTAGAAAAAAAAAATAGTACTAGCAAAGAATAGAGAGGAACACAGTGTTACTAAAATAACTTACCTTAACAAAGCCAATCTCCTTGGCGTTGCTGCGAAAGCACTGCCTGCAGCACATTAGCCCGTACTTGCGAATCAATCCATGAGGATTGCCGCACACACGGCTGCAAAAATAGAACAAATGATGCAAAAGTGTGAAATAATTTACAAAAATAAACAACCAACCAAGTACTTTATTAGGGTTTTACAGATATCTATATTAACTCTGTCTAAATGCTGGGAACCACAGAAACTCCAAAAGACGGTGCAGAGTTTGTGAGACAAGGTATTGAACACATTTTGGGCATGACACAGACACTCAAAATTAAGCTATGCAAGATTGCATGTCCATGCCATCATGTTTGCATAGAATCATGTCATATAATCATATTCATGTCCACACAATGTAGTCTACAAGTATATACATAGCTAAAAGAAAATAAGAAAATAAGAAATAACATTTTTTAAACAATAATGATCATAGATAATAAGAAGCCTTAGATTAATATTTAAATAAGAAATAACATTTTTTAAACAATAAGATCATAGATAATAAGAAGCCTTAGATTAATATTTAAACAATAATGATCGTAGATAATAAGAAGCCTTATATTAATATTTAGGGATATAAGACAAAACTATTATTATATGAATGAATGAAAAAAATTAATGAGATTCAAAAAATTAAAGGAAATTATTCTTACATTCCTAGATTGATAAACATATTCCCGTAATTAAACATAAAATATAGCTAAAACAAAGTATTTTTCATTGTTGTTACATAATTTAACTGGTAATTATGATTAGATAAACTATTTGGAAACTAACAAAAGTGATGCCCAACGTTAATCATTAACTTATATGTAATAGAGTTGTATCATGAATAAAATATTGACTAGTAAGCAAGTACTGCACAACTACGACTAAACCAAAAAAGTACTAAAGTAGAGGTATTTTAATTATTGAACTATAACCTTTAACAGGTAAAATTGGTGGATTTGCCCTTTTACCCATTTAGAAGATAAAAATCATTTCCTTAAATTTTAATCATTATATTAAACATAACAAAGCCTTATAGAGCACGAAAACTTGACTTAGAAGCGAATTTGGTCAAACATAAAAATAACATACACAAATTCGACAAATTGGGGGCGATTTACACTACAATCTCTGAAGTACAACAAAAAAAGATGCTTGTTCCTTCTTCTTTTTGGCTAATTTTAACAGTGATCAGGAAGGGATCAAAGTAATTCCTCCAATTGTAATCATCAAATGATAAAATAAACAATTTTCGATGAAATGAAATAAAAAAATCGTTCAAATAATTTATAGATCTAAATGAATGATACTATAGAATCAAAATTACTGTGAAACAAATATAAATGAACTGAAAAAGAATCGAAGAGAGGTTGAGGAATAGGAAATCAGGTTACCATGTTCTTGATCCAGGTCCGTAGTTCTTCGGATGCGAATTCCATACGTTCGAGTGCCCCATCTCTCTCTTGGGTTTTCTCTTTCTCTCTCTCTCTAGAATCGGCTAGGGTCTCTCTCTCTACTTTCTTGGCTAGGGTTTCAGAAGGGCGGCTGGAGCTGGTATTTAAAGCAGCCAAATTTGCGTTTCATTTTTTAGATAAAACCCCTCAAATCTTTCATATATCTCTACTATATTTATCTCTACAATTATAAAGAGACTTGAAAACAAAATACTCTTATTGCATGTATATCCTCTGTGTATTTAAAAAATAATCATAAAATCCTTCAAACTATCTAGGATCATTTAACTAAACATTATAGCAAATTAATTAAAATAAGTTTAATATTTAAATTATATTAAACTAACGATCTAATATATATATATATATTTAAAGGAACACATTGGTACAAAATAATTAATTCTTTCCACGTTCCCACTGGGACTCGAATTTTTGACCTCTTGGATCGTAAGTAAGGAAACGATATAAAAGAACTCGCTTTTTGAACTGATACTAGAGATAGAAAACGACCTAGGGGACTGGAATATATATATATATATATATATATATATATATATATATATATATATATATATATATATATATATATATAATCCTAAAATATATATCTATCAAAAAATTTAAATAAAATATATTCAAATTATATTTAGAATATTTTAATATAATCTAAATCGATATCTAATTTTTCAACAATATAAAAAAAAACATGTTAAACTAACTAATAGTGGGTTAAAAATGACTTTAAATTACATGTGGTTTCTATGTATATCATTGTGTATCTAAGTATACCATTGCATAATTAAGAAAAAAAAAATCTAAAATTTTATTATTATCTAAGTATCTAGTATTTTATATATATATATATATATATATATATATATATATATATATATATATATATATATATATATATATATATATATCCAATGTCCTAAAAACATATAAAATTTATAATTAAAATATATTTAAATTATGTTTAAACTAATTATCTCGTATTATCTAATTAAACATATATTTAAATCCTAGAAACATTTATATAACAAATCCTACTAAAAATATATTCCAATTATATTTTAACATTTTTTTATAATTTTATATTTGATATATTTTTTAAACAAAGAAACTTTCTATGTACCTATCATGTTGTCTATAAAAAAAATTGATAAAAATTGCTTGCATAAAGAACATGGGTCTAGTTTTATGTAAGCCTCCAATTTAAATATTATTAGTAATATACACGTGCGTAAGTTTTTTTAATTAATATAAATTATTATAAATAATGTCATCTATCATGATTGAACTCAGCAAAATACCTCTCACGTTTACCACTAGGGATAGCAATTTTCTCCGAATCCGACTGTGACCCCAGTTTTTCCTTCGTCGGGTGGGTGGGGGGGGGATTTAAAATGAGGGACGGAGATGGGGATTAAAAGAATTTTTCGGTTGATTTCGGAGCCGGATATGGGAATAGTACTCTCCGGCAAATTTTCGACCTTGATTACTTATACTCGTATATTTTTTGAAAATGTAGACCTCTATTTGTAATTTTTTTAGCATTAACATTCGGGTTTTTTTTCTATTGTAAACTTCTATTTATTAGTTGTATATTTTTTTTAGATTAATATTCTCTCTTTTTTATTGTATCATTTTCTCTATTTATTAGTATATTTGTTTTATGGAAACAAGATTTTATTAACATTTCTTATATATAATTTTTTTGAATAAAATTTATTTTTAAAGCTTATAATGTATAGAAAAATTTGTTAACTTGGCATGAGACGGGGATGGAGAAACTCGAACGAAAGTAATAACGGGACGAGAGCGGGGATAGAGATGGGGACGGGGAGTGTATTGTTTAACGAGTACGAAAATGTGGATAAAAAATGCGGGAGCGGGGATGGAAATGGAAACGGAGAGTGGATTGCTTAACGGGAATGGAGATAAAAAAATTAAATCCGAACGAAAACGGAGATGGGGATGGAAATGAGAATTCGAATACTACTCGAAAACAGGAATGGAGGATATGGTCTCTGATCCCAACATGTCCTGTTGCCATCCCTATTTACCATTTAAGTTAGAGTTATTAATTTTTTTTAAAATAATTAATTGAATATTTATAAACGACTTAGACGGTTTAATTTTGAGTCGTTTTCAAGTCACCTTATATTAGTAGGGATGTCATATGCAGGATTTATTTCATACTCCTTCATCCTCCGAGTAAATATTAGTAGGATTATATTTCGCTTTAAATAACTAATTATCTATAAATTCATCTATGTTATTTAGATCAAATTAATTTGCATATAAATAATAATAATTTTTTAATTTATAATTTTAATATATATTTTAGAATTTCGTCATGGGGTCGGCAGACCATCTGACGGCACCTTTTTCTTTCCTTATTTTTTGAAATTTTTTTTTATAACTAATTTCTTACAAATGTATTTTGTTTTATAATTTTATGTAATTTATTGGTAATTTGATGTTAGAAACGACAAATTATTTTAAAGAAGTACTTAAAAATGATTACATAATGTGTTATAATTTATAATAAAAAAATCTCCGAATAGTTGGAATTAGGTTCCAATACAACAGCCAACATAACTAACAAAGTTAATTTGTTGGATTATTCTTATGTTGCCAAATTGCTTGAGTTCTACGCGTCCTAATTTCTACGGAGACTGTGTTATTTTTTTGCCCAATAATCTTTTAATTCGATAATTCGTTTGGCTTGTAACAACAAAAATTGCTCAATCATCTACTGAACTAAAATATCATGCTGATGATGTACATTTGAACTTATTTGGCTTCGTTCTTAAACTTCACATTCCTCTGAACTTTCATTTGAGCTTGTGGTGCAATAAGTTGGGAGCTATCTACCTTACTAATAAGTTGTTGTTTTTCTTCTAACGTTTTAACTAAACAATTGAAGTGAATTTCCACTTCGATCTTGTTGCAATAAAATATATACATGCTTTTGTTATACATATTCCGTTACAACTAACAAATATTAGTAAATTGAAAGATATTAGTAAATTGTTACAACTAAAAAATACTAAACAAGTAGTTTTTGTTATGTGTATTCCTGCATAACAAGTCGTAACAATCTACATAACCTTTTTTTTCTTTTAGTTATTATTTTTTGTTTGGTTTGTAGTTTTATATTTTCAAAGGACAATTAAGTCTCCGTATTATATGATTGGATGAAAAAGTGGAGGAAAGAAAAAAATAGTAGAGATGTAAGAAAGGAAATATTATTTCTTTTATTTGTGTTTGGTAGGAGAAATAGAAAAGGAAAGAGATGTGCTTTGGTATAAATGAATATATATATATATATATATATATATATATATATAGAGAGAGAGAGAGAGAGAGAGAGAGAGAGATGAGTTTTACTAATTATATTCTTAACTAAAAATATTTATTTATCATTTGACTTTACGAATATATTTTTAACAATACAATTCATATGAGATATAATTGTGAATTAATATAAGTCTTCACATTTTCTTTCATTTTTTCTCACTTTTTTATGTTAGAAGGAAAAAATAATCTCTCTGTTTGATAATAAACGGAAGAAATAAAACTAGGTTTATACAAAATCCTTTCTTAGGTTTACAAACAAGAAGTACTATTAATCATATACAAGGATGTTAAGTACAAATTTTAATCTGGGTAAATATTGCTATAGGAGTCTGATCTGCAGTCGATCACTTTGTCCCTTGGACCACAAGATGATGAAGAAGTGTTGTAGAAGACAAAGAAGCTTCAAAGATTGCAAGAAGGAGTGGATGCTCGATGCCAAAATTGTCGATCACTACTCTCTGTTTGTGCTCTGGATTCTTCTCTCTCAAAAATCAATTTCCGACATTTCGACCTCTTTCGACCCTGGACCTCTGTCAATAGAGGTCTCTATTTATAGGGTTTTAGTGACAGTAACCGTCAAGTCGGCATAGAAGTCGGATAGTGGAGAGTATGGCACTTTTTACGCGGCGGTTATAATAACTGTCACCCACGTATAGATGATCTTCTGAATAAGCGTGTGACGCGTGTCCCATTAAGAGATAATGCGTATAACTGCTGCGAAGATCACGGCATGCGAGGCACGTAGGTAACCGCCCCTTGCGTAAATAAGGTTGGCGTAGAAGCCAATAACTGTCACCATGGCGTAGAAGCCAAATAGTTGTCAGGTTGGCGTAAAAGCCAAATAGGCGTAGAAGCCTTATAGGCGTAGAAGCCTGATGTTGTATGGATAGGTAGCCAGCGTAAAAGATAGTTGTTCCTCCTTCTTTGACTGAGTCCTTGAGCGTATTTTGGACAAAATAGCCCTATCACGCACAAATACAAATATAGCCTGAGTTGACGTATTCCAAGGAGATAGCGTACAGCGTGCTCCTTATAGCTGAAAGTAGCCCGGTGGCGTATTCCAAGGAGATAGCGTACGGCGTGCTCCTATAGCTGAAAATAGTCTGATGGCGTAATGTGCAGGGGTGATGATGTAGACGTATTAGCCGTAATTATGACTTGTCCAGTCTTTGGAGATATAATCAAATCTCGTGCATTAAATCTAGAGATCTGCCACCATTCTGAGCATTTAAATGCAGAGACGTGCCTCGAGCTTTGTACGAAGATCTGCCACCATTCTGAGCATTCAATGCAGAGATGTGCCTCGAGCTCTGTACGAAGAGCAGCTTTTGACGTGGCAGCTCGTTTTGTCTTATGTTGAGCGTAAAATCTCACATCTGCCTGTGTAAAACTAGGCAGCGTATTCCCTTGTATGCGTAAAAGCACTTTGTATCAGGAAAACGTCACTAAACGACGGTTTGGGTCTCTGTGCCGTACCATCATTACAGCCGTCGTCTGGATAGCTGTGCAGTACTCGTTGTCAGGAGTCAGGTTCACTACATGATCTGACAGATTCATTCGAGGAATACGAAGCGTTCCTCGTACACTTCCATGCTGCATTAAAAGCGTATGAGTTTTACGCCATAGAGGCGGTATAATACCCTTTTTACGCTGAAGCAGCCTGAAAATACTGCTTTAAGCGGATTGTCCTTGAGCTTATATTTTACGCTGTACTAGCGACAAAGCTCTGTTGTACGCCGATGGCTTTTAAGTCATATTTTACGCATCCCAGCACTAAAATGCTGCGTATAACTCTTCGGCGTATTTTTCATGCTTCTACACTCTCCACTTTTACTTCCATATCAAACAACAACAAAAACTATTTCCTCCACTTTTTTCCCCTCCATTTTACTTTCTCTCTCTTTTCCCTCCTACCTAATGACTTGTCTATAATTCAAAAAACAACCATAGTCAAAAATTTAAATATTATATAAAATTCTAAAACTAAATAACTCAATTATTTGGTAATTTTTTTTAAAATCTTCCTTAAATAATCTATTTCGAAAAATAAGACCTATTAGACGTTTACAGTAAATAAATTCTTTCGCAATATTTTTTTATATTAAAATGTACCCTCGCGTCAACTAACTGTTTTGAGTGAAGGTTAATGGTTGTTTTTAAGAAATATAAAATATCTAAAATACCTCTCCCTCTCCTCCTTCACTATCTTCTCTGGCTGTCCGGTCCCCCTCCCTTCTCACCCTTGCTGGCTGTCTCCCTCTTCCCGCGCCCCTATCTGCTGCGCCGCAACCCATTCCCCCACCCGCTGCTGAACTGTTGCCGTTGTTGTGCTGCCGTCACTGCGCCACCACCGTCGTCTGAGAATAAGGGGGACTTCTGAAGAGAGAGAGGAGGAAGAGAGAATGGGGGAAGACTTTTTTTTGCATGAATATAATTGTCATTTTAGGCATAAATTAACGTCTATTTTCGGTAAAAATTAAATTGGATATAAACAGAGCTAAAATTAAAGCACGAAAATAAATAAATTTTAAACAAGATTTTTTATTTTCGAAAGCTGATAATGTAAGGATTTTTTTTTAAAACTTTACCCCAACTATTTTCCTTTCAAAGAATCAAATCCAACCATCGTGACCATCCTAATCACAAAAGTCAACCAATACATTTTTTCTATGACAAATTCTATTGACCCTAAAAAAGTTATTTATAACATTTCATTACTTTAGGGCAGTGATATCTCAAAATTTACTCGGAACAGTCTAACCCTTCAAATCTTTACAAAACCTTTAATTATAAATTTCTACTCTCTCTTCAAATTTTCAAACCCCTAAACCCTAACCCCAGCCTCAACCCCAACCGCCAGAGGAGCATGAGGAGAAGGAGGAGGAGGCGGGAGACGGAGGCATGCGCTCGCGGGGAGCTGCGTGCGACCGAGGTCGACATATCGGCGACGGAGAAGCTGATTCTCCAGCGGGACCCCACCGCGAGCGCGCCTCCGCCCCATCCCACGTCCGCCCCGCTCGCCGCAGCCCAACGCCGTCACCACCCGCCCGCGTCCGCCTCTGCTCGTCGTAGCCCCATCTGCAAGGCAGCAGCAGGAGCAGCCTTCCCGCGCGCACCTCCGCCTCGCTTCGTCCCTGCTGGCCTCCGCCCCACACTGCCACCCCCGCCAGCTTCCGCACTGCATCCCGCACCTCAGCTCCCGCTTGCCGCAGCACCGCACCGGCGCTTGCCCCCGCACATGATGCTTCTTCTTCTTCTTCTTCTTCTTCTTCTTGTTAGGACTGTAAACGAAATTGACAGTTTTTTTCCAAAATTTTTTTTACGGCCATAATTATTTAGGACTGTCACTAAATTGATTGGAAGGACTGTCACAATGTTGACAGTCATTTCAATTGGAAGGACTGTCAACATTGTGATAGTCTTGGAAAAAAAAAATTGGACTGAAAATTAGAAGTTATTGAATTTTATATAAGGATTTGGACTGTCCTCAAGTAAAAAAAATTGGATGACAAAATTATAAATAAACTAAAAGAAAATTGGACACAATGGACAAATTTTATGTAGGCTGATGATAAACACTAAAAAATACACTCAGGCTGGCCCAATTTTTTTTTCTAAATATTTCACTTAAAATTTTACTCAGGGCTATTCAAAAATTTATTTAGGACTGTCAAAATTTTGACAGTCCTAAATAATATATACAATTTAATGGACGGTTTGACAGTCCTTTCAATATGTTGGACTGTCAAAATTTTGCCGTCCATTAAATTGTATATATTATTTAGGACTGTCAAAATTTTGATAGTCCAAACTATTGGAAGGACTGTTAAATTTTGACAGTCATAATTATTTTTGGATTAAGTAAAAAATTTAGAAAAGAAAATTTGGGATAGCTCTGGTCTATCTTTGCAGTTCCTTTATAACGATCCTTTATGTAGTGGCCATAGATCCTTTGCATGAATTTTTTTTGCCTTTCTCCACTCCCAGATCAGAGGGAGAAGAAAGACCAGTCCAAGCACAAATCCATGGCGGATCCCTCCCGAAAAAGCCCTAACCCTAATTTCCAGACATAGAAGCAAGCACTTCCCACTCCCAATTGATCCATGGCGTCATCCTCCCTAGAAAACCCTAACCCTAGCCCCCCGAAGCTGGGCCTCCTCCCCCTCGTCGCCCTCATATTCTTCGACGTCTCCGGCGGTCCCTTCGGCGTGGAGCCCTCCGTCTCCGCCGGCGGCGGCCCCTTCCTCGCCCTCGCCGGCTTCCTCCTCTTCCCCCTACTCTGGTCCCTCCCGGAGGCCCTCCTCACCGCCGAGCTCTCCTCCGCGTTCCCGTCCAATGGCGGCTACGTCCTCTGGATCTCCTCCGCCTTCCCCACCCTCCCCTCCCTCACCCTCGCCACCGGCTTCTTGAAATGGACCTCCGGCACCATCGATAACGCCCTCTACCCCATCCTCTTCCTCGACTACTTCCCCTTCCTCCCACGGACCCCCTTCGCCTTCCTCACCACCGCTGTCCTCACATTCTTGAACTACCGCGGGCTCCACATCGTCGGCCTCTCCGCCGTCCTCCTCACCGCCTTCTCCTTGTCTCCGTTCGTCGTAATGTCTCTGCTCTCCGTCCCGAAGCTCAGAGCTGCGCGCTGGCTCGAGATGAGAATTGAAAACGTGAATCTGAGTAACTATTTTAATTGCATGTTCTGGAACTTGAATTACTGGGACAAGGCGAGCACGCTGGCCGGGGAGGTGGAGGATCCAGGGAGGACGTTCCCGAAGGCGGTTTTCGGGGCGGTAGTTTTGGTTGTGGGGTCGTACCTGGTGCCCCTGCTGGCGGGGACGGGAGCCACGGAGGCAGGCAGCGACGGGCAGTGGACGGACGGGTTCTTTGCGGAGGTGGGGACGGGGATCGGCGGGGCGTGGCTCGGGTGGTGGATACGGGCCGCAGCGGCGGTGTCGAATGTCGGGCTTTTTGAGGCGGAGATGAGCAGCGACTCATTTCAGTTGCTGGGGATGAGCGAGATGGGGATGATACCGGAGATCTTTTCGAGAAGGTCTGCATGTCTTCTTATACTTGATTTATGCTTCATACTAGTTGTTTCTTGATTTGTTAGAGTTTCCTTGTTAGATATGCATGTGTCGATGCGATAAAAGATGGGATAAGGTAAAAAGAAAGAAAGAGATGGTTAAAATGAGAATGTTGAGATGAATGACTAGCAATACTTTTCAAATAGAGAACAAGGAGCAAGTGCTTTAATGGAAGGTAGAAAGTTGAGGGAGGCATCAATTGAGTATAAGAGAGAAAAATTGAGATGGTTTGGGCATGTGGAAAAGTGATCAATAGGTGTTTTACTTAGGACTTAGGGGGAAATATAGACATTAATTAGTTAAAGGAACTTATAGGTGTATAGACCTTTGAGAACTTGGATCAAGTGTCACACCTGAAACCAATTATAAAAAATAATATGGAACTGCGATATAACACACCATAAATCTTCTAGTTGTAAATCTTAAGTTCCAATACCTCAGCTAACAACTCTGACCAATTGATCATATTTCAACAACTGTGCTAAAGAACCGTTTAAAAATCCAATGATCTTCTTGAGAAGGTCATCTAGCTCTACTTGATTTATACTTTGTTCTAGTATGTACTTGTTGATTGATAAGTTAGAGTTTCTTTGATAGAGATGAGTGGCAGTACATTACAAGATAGGATAGGGAATGAGTGCAACTTTACATGTCCAAAAAATGAGTAGCTAAAATTAGAATGTTGAGATGAATGAGTGGCAATGCATAAAATAGAGAATAAGGAACAAGTGGTTCGATGTAATGTAGAAAGTTGGTGCTGGCAAGGGGGGCATCAATTGAGTATAAGATGAAAAGAGAGAGAGATATATTTTGACTTTGGGTCTCGAATAAGTTAAGAAATTTGCATTTGGGTCTCCATAGTATACGTATTTAGTGTTTGGGTCATGGACACCCAAATAAGTGTCATATTTCAGCTTATTCGAGACCCAAATGCAAACACTAATTTTGTGCCCAAGACCCAAACACTAAATTTGTGTATTATGGAGACCCAAATGCAATTTTTTTAACTTCTTCGAGACCCAAAGTCTAAATATCCCCCAAAAAAATTGAGATGGTTTGGGCATGTGGAAAGGAGATCAATAGGTGCTTTACTTAGGACTTGGGACGAACGTTAGGCCATTAATTAGTTAAGAAGCTGCTAGGTATAGATCTTAGAGAACTTGTATCAAGTGTCAGACCCAAAACCAATGATAAAAAATAGTTAGCGACCTTGACATGACAACTTAAATCTTCTAGTTGGGTACCAATACCTCAACTAATAACTCTTAACTAGTCGATCATATTTCAATAACTGTGCTACAGAATCCTTTAGATATGATCATCAATATGCTTAGATATATTTAAAATCAAAGTGACAGCTACAAAATTTAACAATCCGAAGACCATCCTTAATAAGAATCTTTTTCTCTAAAAGTCAACAATTCATAAGTATAATACCTTCTCAATCAATGTGCTAAATCAATAATACCTGCCTACCACGGCAAAATGATGTTTGTATCCGTATCTTGTATGTACCCGTTTCCATGTTTGTACTCATGCAACACAGATACTACCTTTGTACCTATTTGAAAATGTCTCAATCATGTTCCGATTCTGAATTTTGTTATTATCATCCATTTCCGTATTCGTCAACATAGATACCTTCAAAGAAATTCTGGTGTTTGGGGTTTAGCTCACTGCTCATAAGAAGATGATAGCATCAACAGGTAGGTAATTCCTATTTAAACATTCCAAAAATTGAAAAACATATATAGAGTATCGGTGATGTGTCAATATCATATCATCATAGTGTCTCATATGGAGAGATCTCAAGTTTTGAAATTTCTCAAATGACCATTTAAAATATTTTTGAAAATTATGTAGGCCCTAGGAACCATTATGGTGCATAATTAAAGTGATGCACTAACATCCTAGTATGTCACAATTGGTTAGTCAACTGAGTCAAGTTTCCTAAATACATGACCGGATAAGAAGACGGTACATCATGACAGGCGATCTACAACGCACAACACTTCTCACATGGCTCTACTGAAATCCTTCGACTTACTTCATGATAGCAGTATTTTACAAACATGCAACATGAACCAACGGTGGAGAAAGCTTTCCTTTACACACTTTAAGAGCAGCAGTAGGGTCTTAGTTGAACGAGTTGCAACAACCGCCAGAACTAGGGGCCACTAGGCCTAAAAATAGGATCAATTGTTAGATCTAGGTGAGAATTTGGATGTATGGGACTTCACACGACAGTTTTTGTTTTAAATCGCATTTCAAGAGAGCTACTATGTGACTTGGCACAACGGTTTAATGATACGGATGATCTAGGTGAGAATTTAGATCTAAGGAAGCAACTATTTTATTGTATAAACTATGAGAAGATCGTATCATTGGTATGACTGATATATCATCTATGGTTTTCTTGATGAAAATTCAAAATGATATAAGCATCTTTATATCTATATCTATGTTCTCAATGGTTCAAAATGAGGATGTAGCATGATTTGTTGAAGTTCATTTAGGAATTTGCTAACAATGATAGATCCCAAGAGATATTGAGACGAATTATAAGTTTCTACTCGATTAGGTAGGGGAGGACAGATGTTTGAAAAGGCTGTTGAGTAGTTGGAGAAAACTTGAAACAAATGATGTTTTAATTACTAATGCTTTGTCGCTATTCTTCTGGAATTTGATACAGCAGACACTTGTAAAATGAAAAATAAAAGCTTTGGCGTGACCATATTTTGTCATCATGATGCTTGTGTAGATCAAAGTATGGAACGCCAACCATCAGTATCCTATGTTCTGCGACGGGGGTGATCATCTTGTCATGGATGAGCTTTCAGGAGATTCTAGAAATTCTCAATTTTTTATATGCTCTGGGAATGCTTATTGAGTTTGCAGCTTTCATAAAACTCCGAATAAGGAAGCCAGACCTTCATAGACCCTATAAAGTTCCTGTAGGGACATTTGGGGCAATAGTTCTCTGCTTGCCACCTACTTTCTTGCTTATTCTAGTTATGTGTCTGGCCTCTGTCAGGACATTAATTATAAGCGTTGTTGTAATTATACTTGGATCTCTTCTGTATCCTGCAATGCAATACATGAAAGAAAAGAAATGGGTTAGGTTCATAGACACCCCATTCCCCGCCGAGAGTTTTCCTGAAGTTTTTCCAATAGACTGCACAGAAGAAGTTGATGATGCTCATGCAAGCCTTTTGCCAGATCCTTCTTCAATCCAGGAGGGACAACACAGTGAAATCTGTTTGGAAGAGGTCTCGGAAGTGGAATAGAGAAGTTCTGTATACTTACACGTAGCAATATTTCTTTAGTTAATAAAGTTTGTAAGGAAATGTAATGTGTATATTACACATTTTACAGTTAGGGGAAAACTCCACTTAAAGTTGGATTCTCCCATTTACATCAGAAGTTAAGGTCTATTGTTGTACACAAATTTGTGTTTAACATTATGTTTCATTTATTTACATATTCACTTCATTATGTACATTAGCATTGTATTTTAGTTCAAATTTAGTGCTGCAGCATTTAGGTAAGGATTATATTTTAGTGTGTGACATAGATAACTGTTACATGTGTTTCAAATATGGATTATTTGAGAACTTTTGTCCAGTTCACATATAAGATCCAGTATTTGATCTTGATGAATTTAACATCTAAAATGATAATCCTTTTAGATTTATAAGCAATGGGTTCATTATTATTTCACACACATGCACAGAGTATTAATCTTGTGAATGGACTATTGCTTGTAGGAAGCTATGGACCACCCATCTATCTTCTAATAATCTGCTAGTTCTGATGGTCGACCACATGTTTAGTTAAAATCCAAATATATATATATATATATATATATATATATATATATATATAATGATTGGCGCCAAGGTTATGTTCTATGAAGGATGAATTTGAGCACCCAATATATATATATATATATATATATATATATATATATATATATATATAGAACATATGCTTGGCGCCAATCATTAACCTAAACAATCTATAGTTTGAGGTGCTTGGAGGATGCCGGTTTAAAGGATAGTTTTATATTTCATTACATTTGTCCAAATATTCATTTTTCATATGCTCGTTCGGCTAGCTATTTCGTCCTGAAATGAATCACACTATAAATAACACCTTTGAAAAAATGTTCATTCATAATGGAAGCCATTTGAAACGCTAGGGGCAGCCCTGATCTTTTTTGTACCCAGAGCAAAAGTTAAAAAAAAAAGCCCTTCCTAAAAAAATTCGGAAAGTAAAAAAAAATGATAACAAAGCATCTAAAATAATCGAATATCGGACCCCCAAAATTGAAAGCCTCTGATGTTGTTGTGTAAAAATTATCTACTCTCAAGTTTGTTTATGAAAATGCAACTCCATATTGTATAGTTAGTACTGGTAATAAAGGAATTAACATTCACTAGCTGAAGCGTTCTTAACAAAGTAATAACTTGCACTACTGATTTTTCACATGCTACTAGCTCATGACCAAGTATAGTAAAAGACTGCAAAGAGTTTGTGCCTCTTTAGCTATAGCTAGACTTTGATTTGCACTGCAAAATATAACATTGCAAACCTTTGTTTGCATCACTTTTGTCAATGAGAAGTTTGTGTGCAAGTTTTCTTCTACAGTTCTACTCCATCCCATTCACAATAAAAGGATGTCCTAATCTCTCCTATTTTATGTATGTAGATTCAGAATGAACAATTAAGCAGTAGAGAGAGTAGCAAAATGAAGCTTCAATACAATTGGTATAGCATAGTATATGTAAGAAGAAGTCTGCAGTACTGATTTTTCAAATGCGTTTACTCATTCCTCATAAGTGTCATAGTATTATATTTTATTTTCTGTTGTCTTCTTTGTGTCTTCTTATTATGACCTTGCACATAATGCAGTAACCTCAAGATCAGCACATACTTTATACATTTTCCTCCAGAATGTATATACCTAAAGTTAACACAAAATTCACTTGTGTCATAGTTCTAACTTCTTTAAGCATAAAGTCTTTCTCAAGTAATTGAAACTTGGGAACCCCCGAAATCTTGGTGAGCATGTCATTTGAAACTTCATTGTCAAAAGCATGACCAATGCTTTCATACCCAGTGATTAATCAAGTGAACAAATTCAAAACATAAACCAAAAGAAGAAGAAACATGTCAACATATCATGATTTTTTTATTGTTGTTGTTTTAAATTATGTTTGCATGCCTCGTGACAATGATGGACTGTGCTTCTAGATAAAACAGGTGAAACCAAGGAATTTCTTGTTCTAGAACACTTGCATATACACTAAACATTTTAGAGTTTTAGAAAGTAACAGTAGAAGTAGGGCCGTCCCTGACTGTAAGTAATTGACAGTAACTAGGCAACAACATTAATCAAAATTTTTACTGTAGCAATACAACAAATAGTTGGCAGACATTAACAATACAATCATCCTAAAGTTGACAGTAGCAACAGTAATCAAAATTTAAATTGCAAAAGTACAACAAACAGTTTACAGATTAACAACACAATCATACAAATGAATAACCGATTGCTACAACGTTGATAAGAGAAATACAATAAAAGTTCCGATTTAATTATCAAAACATATGACCTCTTTTAAGAGTTGAAAATTAATTGTCAAATTTCTTGACAAATCGTCTTGACTCAAAGTGTCAGACTTCGATTACCTCAGTGACAAAATCCAAAACTTTCTCTACTCTTTGACTTCCGTAAATTAAAGAACATACAAATAGAAATGTAGATTGGAGGAGAAAAATATAGTAGATGTGAGAATGGATTGAGCCATCAATTTTGAAAACGTCTTTATCAAGGACGTTTTGAATTTATTTAATCTTCATATTTTTTAAAGAGTTATTTGTATTTATCTCACAATTGCTAATCATCTCTCTACAACCCCCATTTTTATTTTAATTAGTATTACCCCACCAAATTCTAAAAAATTAGGCATTAAATTTTTTTTAGCGCCGGGAGTTGGGGGGGGGGGGGGGGGGGGGGGGGGGGGGGGGGATGAGGTTAACTACAATTACAATTAATATATTATTAAGGAATGAGGGGGGAGGGTAAATACAAATAACTTTTTTTTAAATATCTAGGAGAATAAAAATAAATTAATTTGAAAATGTCCTTAGTAAGGACGTTTTTGGGTTTTATATTATTTAAAATCTAAAAAGAACAAAAAACGCTCTTGTTAAGGACTGCTAAGGACGTTCTGTTCTCTCCATGTAAATATTTCATACTTTTTTTTTCGTAAATTTTTCAAACTTCGATGCTCTGTACCAATTTTTTTGTATATTTAATATATATATGCAAGAAGAACATCATTCGAAAGGACTTTTTTTGCACATTTTTTATTTTTTACGCGTTAAATAAAGTATATTATAGTCTGGAGAACTATATTTAATTGATATATTGGAAAAATGTTCATCGGAGTGACATTTTTTTGCTAAAAAATGTCATTCAACGTTTTTCTTGATCAATTTTTTTTTTGACATTCGGCTGTCATTAATCGGAACGACATCTTTTTTATATCATAATTAATAAATGTATTTAAAAAAAATTTGTATTGTGGTTGAAATTTTATTTAAGCTATTTGCTTTCTATGCAATTTTATGTACATTATTTGACAGTGAGGGGAGGTGCAGACAAGAGTGGCGTGAAGGAGATGATAGTGTAGGGGATGAAAGGAAGAAGAAGAAGAGAAAAGAAAATGTTGATCATGTAATAGGGAGGTTTTGCAAACACACCTATAGGACAAGCAAAGAGGCCATGACCCATGCTTTGCAACAGCTAACAGAACTTAAACTTGTCCTTTCTTTCACACACACACTGTCCATCCTTCTTTTTTTTTTTTCGTTGGTTGGAGGAAAGTACAATTGGAGGGAAACATGGGCCATGAGGTGACTGGAATAGTGCTATGTCTACAACCCTATGCTTACAACCTTCTTACAATCGTTATGTGGCACTCATGTGACGGCCGTCCATTGGAGGAGGGGATAGAGGTGGAATCCGGTGACTGTCTGGATGATCGCTACGTATTGGAACGCCACCTGGCGATCGTTCATTGGGGGAGAGGTGGGGCCGAGAGTGGCCCACATAGCAAGGGGGGTGAGAGGGTTGTAAGAAGGTTGTAAGCATTTTATAGTAAACTTAGCATTATTGGAGGTGACTGTCGGTGTAACAGTGGCGTAGGGACAATAAATGCCAGCTTTTACATAAGAATATGACCTGCTCTAACAGTGGCGTAGGGGCAATAAATGCCAGCTTTTACATAAGAATAATGTTTGCTCTAACCGTGGCGTAGGGCAGTAGTAGGATAAAGTGCAATTTTTTTTTTTTCGTAATTTGTCTCGTTAGCAAATTAAGACTACCTAAAATTATTGTTCGAAATAGTCTCTTCCGTTCATTTTCCGTAAAAAATACCGTTAAAAAAAACGAAAATCCTAAATTATTCTTCCCCCACTCCCCCTCCAGCTCCTCCTCCCCCACTCCCCCACATCCACCGCGTTCCCCGTAGCTCCCTCGTAGCCGTCTCCCGTAGCGCCCCTGCGGCCGCCCCCACGCGCCCCTGCGGCCGCCCCCATGCGCGCGCAACTCCCCCATGTCCGGCCCCTGGCGTGCACAGCTCCCCCGCGCCCCCCTCCCCGCGCGCAGCTCCTCCGTGACCGACCTGCGCGTAGCTCCTCCGCTCTCCCCCGAACTGGCCCCCAGGGTAGCTCTCCCGCGGCCGCCCCAGCGCCGCCCCCCCGAGCGCAACTCCCCCGCTGTAACACCTGGGTATTTTCAATTTAAAAAAAAAATAAATTTCTGGATTTTTCGGTGATTTTTTTTTATTTATTAAAAATGTCCTTCATGGATTAATATTTATATGTATTAAATTAAGTATTAAAATATTATAAAAAATATATTTTTGGGTGTATTATTAATTATTGGTTGTTGTGTAATTTTTTTTGGAATTTATTGGACTAAAAAACTATTTTTATTAAGCTAAATTTTTTTGTTTTAATTAAACCAGTTTGAACCGGATTAAATCGAACCGGTTAAACCAACTCGACCTGGACCCTAATGAACCGACCCAAACCCTAACCTAACGAGTCGGATCCTACCAGAATCGACCCGACCCGACCATACCCGACCCGCACCACTGCTACAGTGGTTACCCCGTTCTCCACGAACCCCTCCCCCGCTTCCGTCGACCCCGCGACCAACCACCCCCGCCTCCGCCGCTCGACACCGTCTACAACCCCACGACCCCCCGCTCCGGCCTCCCCGCTCCACCGCCTCCCCTTCCTTCTCCTATTTAAACCCCACCCCGAGCCCTAAACCACCGCCATCACCATCACCGCCAACCACCGTGTAAGCCCCTGATTTTTCAAAAATACTAAAATTGGGATTTTTCACAATTTTCTGGAATTTTCTGGGAATTTTCTGTAATTAAAATCAGGGTTTCGAATTATTTCACGATTTTTAATTAAGGATAAACAACATTAAAATATTATAAAAATAATATTTTTGGGTGTAAAATGGAAAACTGGACTTAGGATAATTTTCCTGGAATTTATTGGACCTCGGACCTATTTTTAATTACCTAAAGACTATTTATTTAATTATCACTAACCCCTAAACTACCGCCATCTTGTCCGATTTTCACTAACCCTAAGTTTGGTTGAGTGCATCTATTCGAGGGACGCCTTGAACTAGTGCACCATCCAAGACTTAAGAAAAGGTGAAACTCGAGTGCTGAGACTTCGCTATCACTAAGCTGGTTGACGTGTTCACACTAGAAATGCACGTCGAAGGTGCGCACGATCCAGTCTAAGCGATATGCTGATTTCGAAGCTTGTGCAAGTGAATATCCAAATGAACAAGTACAACGACTTGTCTAGGATTGCCTCAACCCTAGAATACTGCTTGTCCTCAGTAAGTCTCGAGGACGAGACTTTTTCTAAGTTGGGTAGGATGTAATACCCCGTTCCGCTCAAGCGGACTGCCGACTCAATCGGCAATAGTGCAACTGTCCCGACCCGCTTTGCCTCGATCAAGAAGCAAAGGATATCCAGACTTGCCCCTACAGAAATCCGGCTTAGGCTTTCAGAGGCTCGCTCAGACGTATCGCTCTACCGAGGCGAATCATCACTAAGGTGGGTGGCTACGGTGAACTTGTCTTTGCTTAGCCAGCACACATAAAATCTGGAATATTTATGCTAGTCGCTAGGTGAATCACCCCTGCATGCTAATAAATCCAACGCACCTAGCTAAGGGAATAATCCCGACTTGTATTGCTTGCTAGAACATGGAAATGAAATACTGCTTATGTACAGACCCTCGCATGCTAAGTCCCTTAACGGTTTCATTTCTCGGCTTACCTTCGGGTCCGAGCAAACGTGCCTGTTTATGTTCCTTAGAAACGCATGCTTGTCTGCTTGAATGTTACCGTGTTTTCATGCAAACCCCGGAAGACTACTACGTAGTCGTTCCGTGCCTGAACGAACCTGCAAATATCCGGGACCGTTAGGTCACCAAGGCAATTCCCGAACCAGGGAATTTGCACCCTGACTGAATAAATCACTGAATCACAGCTCGCGGAGCAAACTACTGAATCAACTGGCCTGGCAAGCCCTACTGAATCACTGAATCCTGCCTCAACAAGTTCTGTATATATACTGCATCGAACTTGTTCCATACCGGACTTGTTCAATATATACATATACTGCATCGAACTTGTTCCTGTACCAGACCGAGACCCTGACCTGCATGTCGCGGACAACTCGAAAACGAGGTATAGTTCCACGGGCGGTCACCGGGGCACTGGGACCGTTCCGATCCGGATGGAACTGCACGATAGTCTACTGCATCTGGACAGGATGGTCTGCAACCACCACTGCATCTTTGTTGCTTACCATCCTCGTTCAAGACTATAACGAACTGCACGATAGTCTACTGCATCTGGACAGGATGGTCTGCAACCACCACTGCATCTTTGTTGCTTTCCTTCCTTGTTCAAGACTATAACTGGTCCTTTATGGCTAAGCCAGCGACTCATGTTCATGTAGATAGGTTATCCTCGCTTAGCGGCTATCCGCGTGCGAGTCACTGCATCGCATAAATGTACAATTGAACACCTGAACGATCATGTTTAAACGACCCTCGTGTTTGCATATGCTTGCCTCCTGAATGTTATACATGCCTCTGCTCGAATTAACAAGTTGCCTCAATGTTTGCCTTGGACAGGGAAGGGGATGGTAAGTTGGTAAGTCTCGCCGTGTTTCCTCTAACATCGCACGGTGCACTGCCCGACACGTTAAGCTATTCAATGTTTGCATGAAACTGATCCTAAGGCAGTTAGAAAGACAACTTAATAGTTGTGCACATAACCTGTATTACGTGTTTGTATTTGTCGAGCGGGCGAGTAGCTTCCCCACCAGTGCATTCAATGTACTGATAATCCACCAGTTTGATATGCAGGGTGCGGGAGAACCTCGTTCGGTGCGGATGCCTCCTTCGTGCGTGCTAAGGCCAGGAGTTCCCTCTGAAGCCTTGCAACGGTGCGTCCGGGACTGAAGCGCATATACAAGACATAATGTTGGAGCGTCGCCTGACCATCGCCTGTACAATCATTCTACAGTTGTAGCCACTTGGCACGCTTTTACTGTTTCAGAGAGAGAGGCTTGAGCGACTTGTAATCTCGGCTATACGCCGCCTGTAATACATGTTTCATATCAATAAAGAGATTACTTTACTTGTTTCGATGCTTCCGCTATATTGTCGACTCAGTGAACCTGTTACCGATTGCTATGCGTTCCTAAACTCCGCTGCACTCGGACAATCTGTGCGACTCTGTGGCTTAGAACTCTTGCCGCCAGCCAATGAACCATGGCCTTGCACGGGCGTGGATCACGCTCGTGCGGCATCACGCCCGGATAGGTTAAGCGATCGTTCCGCGGGAGCGCTGGCGAGGGTGATTCCCGCCTAGCGGGAACGGCCGATTTGCCTGCGGGAGATCGGGGCGTGACATGTTGGTATCAGAGCCTGGCTTCTACGCCTTTGGACTTCGATTCGATATCTCTGTTTCGAAAGCTCGTTCGTGGGTTATGTGCACGCTCTCTCTCAATGCCTCGATGGGATGTTCCAACAATAAGTCTAAATACTTTCAAAATGCGTTTTGAATGTTATGCTGGCTTGTCTGGTTGTATGCTGCGAGTGGCCTTTGTGCCAACCTGTGCGAACCCTTGAGAGTATCGCTAGTAGCTTGTCCGATTTTCACTAACCCTAAGTTTGGTTGAGTGCATCTATTCGAGGGACGCCTTGAACTAGTGCACCATCCAAGACTTAAGAAAAGGTGAAACTCGAGTGCTGAGACTTCGCTATCACTAAGCTGGTTGACGTGTTCACACTAGAAATGCATGTCGAAGGTGCGCACGATCCAGTCTAAGCGATATGCTGATTTCGAAGCTTGTGCAAGTGAATATCCAAATGAACAAGTACAACGACTTGTCTAGGATTGCCTCAACCCCAACCTAGTAATTCTTGACCTCAGCCCCAACCTAGTAATTCTTGAACTTGCTAAATAACCTAGTATGTTTTTAAATTGATAACTGTATAGATTCTTTAGGCTTTTGCTATTGTGCTTATTTTGTGTTATTCTGTGGACTTCAATAAATTTGTACCTCTTTTTATCATCATCTAGCGCACTTAATTTTTGCTGAACTCGACTGATGCTGCCATTTTATAGCCTAGTTTTGCAAGCTTACTCTTTATCGGGCTTGTTCGTGACACCTGTATTATTGAGGCCTGAATCAACCCCACTAATACAAGTGTCTACTTAGAATCAGTGTACTACGGTCTGATCAACCTTAGTGCATTTCGATTCGCACTTCGCACGACTACTTTATGTGGATTGAGATATATGGTTGACTAGTATACTTGCCCCTAAATACGCCCGAGCATATCGTATCAGTTACATAACCGTACTAATACGAGCATGCGAACAAATGATTACCAGAATAGAATCTCAATCCATAACCGCCTGACAATTTCCATTAGAATTCCTTAAACGCCTTGATCCCTATACCTCTGTTCTACCACCTCGCCCTTAAACTCTTTATTATTGATCCTCGTCTTCCCTTATTTCAGAAAGACAAAAACCTGTGGTTGGTATAAGTTGATTTGTAGTGCTAGACATACCCCTCAGACCGGTCGAATTGATGATAACCTCTATGACTAAGGGAATACCATAGGTGGTGTATTTGTATTGCAGACTTGAAGATTCAATACCATGATTTATTAAGTTGAGACCTAGCCTCACTAGTTGTACAGCCTTAGAGGATATGGGTAAAATTCTAAGTTGGGTAGCAACCGCAATGTTCACCTGAGAGAAACCCGCTAGACTGTAATCAAGTGAGTTTGGACAGAGAGAACCCTACCATAATTTAAATTTCGAGGACGAAATTCTATAAGTTGGGTAGATTGTAAGCCCCTGATTTTTCAAAAATACTAAAATTGGGATTTTTCACAATTTTCTGGAATTTTCTGGGAATTTTCTGTAATTAAAATCAGGGTTTCGAATTATTTTACAATTTTTAATTAAGGATAAACAACATTAAAATATTATGAAAATAATATTTTTGGGTGTAAAATGGAAAACTGGACTTAGGGTAATTTTCTTGGAATTTATTGGACCCCGGACCTATTTTTAATTACCTAAAAACTATTTATTTAATTATTTATTTAATTATTCATTTATTTATTTATTCATTTATTATTATTATTATTATTACTATTATTATTTTAATTTTTTTCCGGCCCAGCCCAGCCGCTCAGCCCAGCCCGGCCCAACTGCAAACCGGGTCGGGTCGGGTCAGACAACCCGACCCGCTAGCCGCCCGCACCCGCAACCCGGTCGACCCACTCCCCCGCGTCCCTCGTCCCGCCCCGCGTCTCCCGCCGGACCCGCCGCCCTCCTCCGCGCTGCCCGCGGCCACGCGCCCACGCCCCCACGCTGGCCGCCGCCTCCCTCGGCCCCTAACGCCACCGCCTTCTATTTAACTCCCCCCCCCCCGAGCCTCTCCGGCACCGTCGACCCCCCCTCTCTCCTCCGTCCGACCACCTCGCCGCCACCCGAGCCACCACCGGCTCCGCCCTCGGCCGCCCGCTCCTCCTCCTCCCGTCTCCGCCCTCCGGCGCCCAGCCAGCACCCGCCTCCGGCCTCCCCACGAGCAGCCGCAGCCAGCAGCTAGCCCGGCCGTCCCCGGCGCCTCCCCGCTCCGCCGTCCCCGCACGCCCAGCCCCCGGCGAGCCGCCCTCGGCCTCCCAGCGCGCCGCCGGCCAACGCCCAGCCCTCCTCCGGCCGGCGTCCCCTCGCCAGAGCAAAACCCTAACCCTAACCCTAATTCCCAAATTTCCGTGTCGGACACGACACGGACACGGTGAAGACCCGATTTTCGGATTCCCTTCAGGTGCGTGTATCTTTTTGCTCGTAGCTCCGTTTTCGATTCCGTAAATTGCGTTGCGAAGCCTGTATGACCCTCTCGGTGCCCGGATAAACCGCTCGGGGCATCGCGTCCGGTGGTGATCGCACACCGCGATCCAAAAACAGGAAAAATCAGACCCTGTTTCACCCCGGAACTGAGTGCGTCCCGTCAAACGGGACGACTTGGTCGCGTGCGGTCTTCACAGATACGTGCGCGTCGTCGATACGGACGTGTGAGTTTTCGCGGAAGCTGATTCGGGTGTGCGTGCACACCGGAATCAACGCGTATCCGCGGACATCGTCCCGTATCCGACTTTTCTGCAATTCGCCCTAACTTCTTGTACACTCGTCAGATCGAGACGAAACTTACGCCATCGGACTCGTAGCGATACGCTGGTCCTGTGGGTCAAGTTTGGTTCGATTCTGAGAACGTTGACGAAATCGCGTGTCGTGGGCCCCACAGGTCCCGCTCGACGGGCGATTTTGTGTTCGGCTCATCGGAATCCAAATCTGGAAGTTCCGTTGGGTTCGTATCAGCGTTCCTGACCTATTGACACTAAGTTTGGTGAATTTGGAGACCTTTGACCCGGACACGTTTTTCGGTGCAAAGTGGGCCACCGGCGGACCCCGTTTTGACCCAAAACTGCCGTTTTTGCCCTTGTCTCTAAATTGGACCCAAGGACAGGCGTTTCTAGCTATTTGACATCTTTTGAGCATGATGGTAATGTCTATTTCAGCTTTTGGGCTCATCTCTGGAATTTTTCCCCAAGAACTAAATTAATCAGATCCAAACAACATGCAAGTACCTGCACTTCAAGTTAAATCTTTATATTGTGATAATTAATTCCCTGCTTTACTAGTACCCTTGATGATTACACCTAGTGTTAGAAATGCTGGATTTTCATGTCTTGAATATTGAAGTTCCTGTCTTGTTTTTCATGTCGGGTGGGAGAATACTAGAAGGCATGTAGTTTACCCTTCCCCTTGTCATGTTTAATAGCTGTTGGTACGCGACTGTACCTCAGCCGGATCTCAATTTTTTCTGTTTAATAGCCGTTTATGACGGCCGGATTAGCCTTATAAACCCCTACATGCCAACTATGTATTCTAAAAACAAACACAAGTTCACACAGATAGTTTCTGGTCTTGTTACATATATCTTGCTGACTGTTGTAGTTTCATTTCCTGTCTCATTTATTTCTGCTTTCTCATATCCCTGTTTACAGCTTTAACTTTGAGATAATGATGTTCTGCTATGCAGTTTCTCAACCTGATATTCAATATTTAATTGTCATAAATATTTAGTTTAACCTTGTTGTGCACTGTGTACTTTGCTCCTTTCCTGACTGGATCTGTTGATTTAGGTGATGATGAGGATCTTGCCCCTACTTATTATGGTCCCTATGAGGGTACTGATGATACCTATAAGGAGCCAGAACCCACCCAGGAGACCCCTGCTGCAGAGTAGCTAATAGTAGCTATCTTTTATTTCTGTTCTTATCTTATTAATCGGGTTTGTCCCCGATTTCATTCTGATTTTCTGTACTAAATATTTGAATCTGTTTTCACATTCATTTCAATTGCAATCTTAAGTTTCTGTTCTCATTATTATCTTGCCTATGTTAATTGTGAATGAGCTAGTTTAGTAAATATGGATTTGACCTAGACAGCGTACTACCGCCAACTCTGCGGCGTAGGCTGGACGTACCCACGCACTCGTGCCCGAATTTCCGGGTGCGGGTCGTGACACACCGCCCCGACTCCGCCGGCCCACCCCGACGCCCCCGCCGACATCCCCGTCCGCCGTCGACGACTCCCACGACCACCCCGAGCAGCCGTCGCAGCACAACAACCACCGTCGTCGTGCCCCACCGTCGTGCCACGCCGCGCCACCCTCCACGATCAGCAATAAGGTATACCCCTTTCCAGCCTCGTATCTCTCTGCACATAGACTCGTATTCCGTTCTGTCGAATCCTGCGCGTAGACCTCGTGACCCTCTCGAAACCCGTACAACTCGTTCGGGGTATCGCGTCCTGTGTCGGTCGCAAACCGCGACGCAAAAACAGGAAAAATAACCCTATTTCTGAAAATTCAGAAATCGTCCCGAACTCACAAGTTCACGGCCATTTTTCTCCCAACCTGTGTATTATTTCTGAATTCTATTTGAACAGTTAATTAGACAACGTAACCGAGATTGAAACCCTGTAATTAGATTATTTTAGGGTGCTGTATGTTGTGTTTTATTGGCGGGTGAAATTGACCAAAAACTTGGTTATCTAAAAACCTATTTTTCTCGGAACTGGGTGCGTCCCGCTAAACGAGGCAACTTGGTCGCATCCGAATTTCATCGAATGGTGCGCATCGTCAATACGGACATGTGGGATTTCGCGGAAGTTAATTTTGATGTGCGTGCACACCGGAATCAACGCGTATCCGTCGACAACGTCCCGTATCGGTCATGTTCTGAAACTCGTTGTAACTTCGTGTGTGCTCGTTGTTTCGAAACGAAACTTGCGCCATCGGACTCGTAGTGATATGCTGGTCCTGTGACCCAAGTTTGGTTCGATTCTGAGAATGTTGACAAAATCCCGTATCGTAGGCCCCACGGCTCCACTTGACAGACGATTTTGTGACCGGCTCATCGGAATCCAGTTCTGGACATTCCGTTGGGTTCGTATTATCGTTCTGGACTTGTAGACACTAAGTTTGACAAATTTAGAGAACTTTGTCTCTGGCACGCTTTTCGGTGCGAAGTGGGCCACATGTGGACCCTGCTTTGACCAAAAACTGTCAATTTTGTCCCTGTGTCCAAATTGGACTTATGGACAGGCAATTCTAGCTATTTTATGTCTTCTGAGAGTGATGGTAATGTTTGTTTCAGCATCCGGAGGCGTTCCTGGAGATTCCACCTACACCGGAGCAACCGCAGGAATTCAAACCCTAGGTAAGTGTACCTTGTCATACTTGTAGCATTTGTATTATATTATTCCCTTGAATTATTTATATGAAGTATCTGTTCAACCTAGGACCGTGTGACATTGCTTAGCATCCGAATAATATTCGGATGTCAACGTCGTACGCGGAGTTGTGTAACGTCACTAGAGATTGATATCGCGACCCTATATATCTTCGTGCTTTCATTATCAAGTACGTCATACCATAGGACACTTGACACTGTTCATGAGATAGAATCTTCTTGAGATATTCATGGTAATTCTGTATAGGCTACATATAAACACCCTGATTTTTTCAGAATATTTTTAATATAATTTTCCCCAAGTTTTCGGTAATTTTTCTAGAATTAAAACTAAGGTAATTATGATTAAAAGATTTTAAAATGCTGTTAATTGATGTTAAAATATTATGAAAATAATATTTTATGGTGTAAAATGGAAAATCGGACATAGGATAATTTTTTGCGAATTTATTGGACTCCGGAATCATTTTTTAAGCCCTAAAAACTATTGTAGAATTAAACTAAAATAAACCCTGCCTGAACCCGGTTCACTTGAACCAAAATAAACCAAACCATAGTGAACCGAACCGGACCAACCCATCCTTAATGGGTCGGGTCGGGTCGGATCCATGAAACCCGACCCAAACCCAAACCCGTCTAAACCCTAACGCTACCGGATTCACTGTAGCGGCCCCATTTATTTCTCTCGACTTCCGTGCCCAGCCGCCGCCAGACCTCTCTCTCTCATCTCCACAGCCGCTGCCGCCCGCGAGCGCCACCGGACCCCGTCGCAGTCGCCTATTCCGACCACCGACCTAACTCCTCGTCGAACCCCGACGCCCGGCCACCCTGTCTCCCCTCGGCTTCGCCCTAGCTTCGCCATCCCCGACGAACCTCTTCCCGCAGCGCCGCCGACGAAATATCCTCCTCTTCCCACAGCCCCGCACCGCCTGACCCGCTCCGCCTGACCTCGCCGCCTCTCCCTTCGACAGAACCCTAGCACCCTCAGCAGCCCACGAGCCCCGGTCGTCTTCTCCAGCAGCCGCCTCAGCTCCTCCGTCTTCCATCTCTCCGTCGCCTACATCAGCAGCAGCCCCGACGAGCTCGCCTCCGCCGGCCACGACAAGCAGCAACGCCTCGCCGACAGCAGCCCCTGACCCGGACACGGTTGACGCAGGACACGAAGCAGACGACACTGACACGTGAAATTCAGATTCACGAAGTCCTGTTCAGGTAGCGTTTTCTTTCTCCTCGTAACTCCGTTTTCCTTTCCGTCAGTTGTGTCGCGTAGACTGTATAACCCTCTCGATGCCGGTGCAACCCGCTCGGTGCGTCGCGCCCTGTGGTGATCGCAAACCGCGATCCAAAAACAGGAAAACCAACGCCCTGTTTAACCCCGGAACTGAGTGCGCCCTGCCAAACGGGACGACTTGGTCGCACGCAGTCTTTACCGAAACATGCGCGTCGTTGATACGGACGTGTGGGACTTCGCAGAAGTCGATTCAGATGTGCGTGCACACCGGAATCAACGCGTATCCGCCGACAACGCCCCGTATCCGCCTATTCTGGAATACGCTGTAACTTTGTGTACATACGTCGGATCGAGACAAAACTTACGCCATCGGACTCGTAGCAATACGCTGGTCCTATGACCCAAGTTTGGTTCGATTCTGAGAACGTTGACAAAATTGCGTATCGTGGGCCCCACATGCTCCACTTGACGGGCAATTTTGTGATCGGTTCATCGGAATCCAATTCTGAAAGTTTCGTTGGGTTCGTATCGTCGTTCCTGACCTGTTGACACTGAGTTTGACAAATTTGGAGACCTTTGACCCTGACACGCTTTTCGGTGCAAAGTGGCCCACATATGGGCCCCGCTTTGACCCGAAAATGTCATTTTTGCCCTTGTGTCCAAATTGGACCTAAGGACAGGCGTTTCTAGCTATTTGGTATCTTCTGAGACTGTTGGTGATATTTATTACAGCTTTTGAAGGAGTACCTACAGGATCCACTGATACAGGGACAGCTGTTGGTATTCAAACCCCAAGCAAGTGTACCTTGCCAAACCCTGCAGCTTTGCTACTTATTTCCTTGACTTATTTATACATCAGTGGGCCAGTATACCTTGCCAACTTTACAGTTCTTGTTGCATATTTTCTTGCTTTATTTATATTGCTGTGCATGTTTAACCTAGGACCGTGTGACTTACTTAGCGTCCGATTATTAGTCGGGTGCCAACACCGTACGCGATGTTGTGTATGTCATCTAGAGATGGACATTTGGGACCCCTTTACATTCTCGTACTTGTCTTATCAAGTATCTTATACCCAGGACACTTGACACTATATATGAGACATGATCTTTCTGAGATATTCATGGTGATTCTGTATAGGATACAGACTTCTGACATTGACATTATATTCCTAGATACTCTATGACTTGCTGCATTAGCTATGATCTTGCGTGCCATGTACATGAGACATTATGGACATGAGACGTGTGATTACATTGGGTGGGGAGAGACACACATGCTACAGGCTGATTACATATATATCCCCTACTATTGTGAGGCACAAGACTCTGAAACCCGAGCTTGGCCCATTACTCATTATTACTGCTACCGGCTCCCCGACACAGAGCTTGTAGTGGGTCAGCCTGAGTACTCGTGATGCTCTCATCTTGCATTTCACATAAATGGTTATATAGCTTACCATATTTATTTCATTATTGCTGCACTATATTTATTTTGGCTTTTATTATCTGTACCTTGCTATGTCCCCTGAGGACCTGAATCCGGATTATGTCCCCAGGATTTGCAGACGAGATTTATCCAGAGGTATACGGGACAGCAACAGTAGCAGGAGCAGAAGCAGATACAGGAGCTGTACCGGCACCCGAGGACGAGGTGTTAGCTGAAGACTTTTCCTGAGCATCCATGTTTCATGCTCAGTATTTATTTTATTCAGTCATTTATATTCTGGTCTGTTGAACCATTGTATTAGATTTTATCGGGTTGTTCCCCGAAGCACTTTGTTGAGACTGTTTGATGATTTATATTTCTTATATCTGTGGATCATATTTTATCTTGTGTGGATGAGATTAGTTGTGCCATGTTGTCGTAGACTTTGTTTTACAGCTTAAGTACGCCCTGATGGATCCATTAAATTGGGTTTGTCCATCGGTGCGTGCTGCTGGCCATTGCCACGTGTCTGGTCCCACGGTATTTTGGGACTGGGGCGTGACACTACATGATTCGTGACATAGATATTACATATGCTTAGCTATCATTATGACTCGCTGCATCAGTTAGAAGTTATGATCTTGCGTGACATGGACATGAGACGTCGTGGATGTCACGACCCGCACCCGGAAATTCGGACACGAGTGCGTGGGTACGTCCAGCCTACGCCGCAGAGTCGACGGTAGTACGCTGTCTAGGTCAATTCCAGATTTACTAAACTAGCTCATTCACAATTAACATAGGCAAGATAATAATGAGAACAGAAACTTAAGATTGCAACTGAAATAAATACGACAACATATTCAAATATTTTAGTACAGAAATTCAGAATGAAACCGGGGACAAACCCGATTAATAAGATAAGAAACATAAGTAAAAGATAGCTACTGCTAGCTACTCAGCAGCAGGGGTCTCCTGGGTGTGATCTGGCTCCTCATAAGTATCATCTGTACCCTCATAGGGACCATAATATGTAGGGACAAGGTCCTCATCATCGCCTAAATCAACAGATCCAGTCAGGAAAGGAGCAAAGTACACAGTGCACAACAAGATTAAACTAAATATTTATGACAATTAAAATGAATATCATGTGAGAAACTGCATAAAAGAATATCAATATCTCAGAGTTAATGCTGTAAACAGGAATATGAGAAAACAGAAATAAATAAGACAGGAAGTGAACTACAACAGTCAGCAAGAAATATAACATGACCAGAAACTATCTGTGTGAACTTGTGTTTGTTTTTAGAATACATAGTTGGCATGTAGGGGTTTATAAGGCTAATTCGGCCGTCATAAACGGTTATTAAACAGGGAAAATCGAGATCCGGCTGAGGTACAGTCGCGTACCAACAGCTATTAAACATGGCAGGGGAAAGGGTAAACTACATGCCTTCTAGTATTCTCCCACCCGACATGAAAAACAAGACATGAACTCCAATATTCAAGACATGAAATCAAGCATTTCTAACACTAGGTGTAATCATCAAGGGTACTAGTAAAGCAGGGAATTAATTATCACAATATAAAGATTTAACTTGAAGTGCAGGTACTTGCCTGTTGTTTGGATCCAATTAATTGTACGCGGGGAAATATTCCAGAGATGAGTCCAAAAGCTGAAATAGATATTACCATCACGCTCAGAAGATGTCAAATAGCTAGAAACGCCTGTCCTTGGGTCCAATTTGGAGACAAGGGCAAAAACGGCAGTTTCGGGTCAAAACGGGGTCCGCCAGTGGGCCCACTTTGCACCGAAAAATGTGTCCGGGTCAACGGTCTCCAAATTCACAAAACTTAGTGTCAACAGGTCAGGAACGCTGATACGAACCCAACAGAACTTCCAGAATTGGATTCCGATAAGCCGATCACAAAATCGCCCGTCGAGCGGGACCTGTGGGGCCCACGACACGCGATTTCGTCAACGTTCTCAGAATCGAACCAAACTTGACCCACAGGACCAGCGTATCGCTACGAGTCCGATGGCGTAAGTTTCGTCTCGATCCGACGAGTGTACAAGAAGTTAGGGCAAATTACAGAAAAGTCGGATACGGGGCGATGTCCGCGGATACGCGTTGATTCCGGTGTGCACGCACACCCGAATCAGCTTTCGTGAAATCTCACACGTCCGTATCGACGATGCGCACGTATCTGTGAAGACCGCACGTGACCAAGTCGTCCCGTTTGGCGGGACGTACTCAGTTTCGGGGTGAAACAGGGTCTGGTTTTTCCTGTTTTTGGATCGCGGTGTGCGATCACCACAGGACGCGATGCCCCGAGCGGTTTGTCCGGGCACCGAGAGGGTCATACAGGCTTCGCAACGCAATTTACGGAATCGAAAACAGAGCTACGAACAAAAAGTTACACGCACCTGAAGGGGACCCGAAAATCAGGGTCAAAATTGTGTCCGACACGGTTCGACGTGTCCGAGTCCAAAATTAGGGCTAGGGTTAGGTCTGGGAGCTGCGGCGGGGCCGGCCGGAGGCTGGGGCGGCGCTGGCTGGCCGGAGGCACGGCGGAGCGGGGCGGCGCCGGGGACGGCGGCTGCTGTTCGTGGGGAGGCCGGAGGCGGGTGCTGGAGGAGAGGGAAAGAGGAGGAGGGGCTGGCGGCTCTCGACGGGGTGCGACGGAAGCGGGGCTGGGCACGGCGAGGCGGGGCGAGGGTCAGGCGGGGGTGTCCGGTGGGGTTTCGTGGTGGCCGGAGGGTTTCGGTGCGGGGGACTTTATAGGGTGAGCTGACCGGAGAAGGCGGAGGGGGGGGCGCCGGATGCGGGCGACGTGGGCGAGCGGGACGGGGTGCGTGGCCGCTGGCGCGGCGGACGCGGACGGCGGCGCCGGACGCGGGGGGGAAGAGCGACCGGGTCTGCGGGGGAGGGCTGGGTCAGCTAGCGGGTCGGGTAGGCGACGGGTCGGGTCTGACTGACCCGACCCGACCCGGTAGGAAACGGGTTGGGGAAATGGGCTGCTGGGCCGGTCCACTGGGCCGGGCCGGCCGAAGAAAAATAATAAAAAATATTAATAATAGTAATAATAATAATAATAATATTTTAATAAACAGTTTAATTAATTAATTAGTAAAAATAGTTTTTAGGTATTTAAAAATAGGTCTGAGGCCCAAAAAAATCCAGAAAAATTACCCTAAGTCCAGTTTTTCATTTTACAACCAAAAATATTATTTCCATGATATTTTAATATTATTTATTAATAATTAAAAATTATTTAATAATTAAGAACCTTGATTTTAATTTCAGAAAATTTCCAGAAAATTCCAGAAAATTGGGAAAAATCTAAGTTTTAATAATTTTGAAAATTCAGGGGGTTACAAACTACCCAACTTATAAAAATTTTGTCCTCAAAATTTAAGAATAATAATGGCACGAAAAGAAGGGCCGAGAATTAAATATACCTCAGGGTTCAAAAAGATAGGGGTATCGCTCTCTAATCTCGTCTTCTCGCTCCCAGGTGGATTCGCCGGAAGAATGGTGCTTCCAAGCTACGCGAACCAGGGAAATGACCTGGTTCCGTAGAACTTTCTCCGATCGATCCAGTATCTCCACGGGTTGCTCTTGGTAAGTCAAACTTGGGCCTACTTCGAGCTCTGAGTGATCCAAAATGTGGCTAGGGTCTGACACGTACTTTCTCAGCTGCGACACGTGGAAGACGTTATGGACTCCATCCAGAGAGGGTGGCAATGCCAGTCGGTATGCCACTTCTCCGATTTTCTCCTGAATGTCAAAAGGTCCAATAAATCTTGGGCTGAGTTTTCCACTTCTTCCGAACCTAATGGTGCCACGTGTCGGAAAAATCTTCAAGAATACCAGTTCTCCAACCTTAAAATAGAGTCATAATCAAGTCTTAGTTGCATAATCATAATGTTTAAATTGACTTGAATTTCATAAATTTAATTGCCTCAAATTCCAAGGGCCTTCGGTGGCTATTTGCCCAATGTCGTTGCCTGTCTTGAGCCACTCGAAGTCTGTCCCTTATTTGCTTTACCTTCTCAGTTGAATCGATCACCATCTCTGGTCCCAGCAAGGCTCTTTCTCCAACGTCGTCCCATGATAGCGGGGTATAACATCTTCGTCCATACAGAGCTTCAAATGGAGTCATCTCAATACTTGCTTGATAACTGTTATTATAAGAGAACTCCACAAGATGTAGGTAGTCTTCCCAGGATCCTCCAAAATCTAGAACACATGTACGGAGCATATCTTCAAGTGTCTGGATTGTACGTTCCGATTGTCCATCTGTTTGGGGATGATAAGCTGTGCTGAATTTGAGTTGAGTCCCCAAACTGGCTTGTAAGCTCTTTCATAAGTGAGAGGTGAATTTTGAATCTCGGTCGGAGACAATACTTACTGGAACTCCATGCAGCCTGACAATGTGTCTGATATATAAATCTGCCAGCTTCTCTGTAGATAGCCCTACTTTGAAGGGTAGAAAATATGCAGACTTGGTCAGTCTATCTACTATCACCCAGATTGCATCCTTTCCACTAGGTATCCTTGGAAGTCCAGAAACAAAATCCATTGTGATATGTTCCCACTTCCACTCCGGAATGGGTAGGGGTTGAAGCAATCCTCCAGGTCTTTGTCTTTCTGCCTTGACTTGCTGGCACACTAAACAACGAGATACGAACCTGGCTACTTCTCTTTTCATGCCATGCCACCAAACATGCGTCCTCAGGTCCTTGTACATCTTGTTGGCTCCTGGATGTATAGAGTATTGCGATCGGTGCGCCTCTTGCATAATTTCTTCTCTTATGTCTTCTTGAGGTACGCATAATCTATCGCCATGCCTCAGTGATCCATCTTCATGAATTCTGAAATCTTCCACTAATCCAGCTTGCACTTGTCCTCGAAGGCTTCGCAGGCCTTCGTCTTGAAACTGAGTCTCCTTGATCTTGTCTATTAAAGTAGACTGAATCTGCAAGTTCATCATTTGGCCTTCTTTTCCTGGGATAATTACTTCAATACCTAAACTTTCTAAGTCCTCTAGCAGGTGTCTGTCCATAGTCAAGTACATCGCCATAGGATATCTGCTTAGAGCATCAGCAACTACATTGGCCTTCCCAGGATGATATTGAAGGGTGATATCAAAGTCTTTAATTAGTTCCAGCCACCTTCTTTGCCTCATGTTCAGCTCTTTCTGAGTGAAGATATATTTTAGACTTTTATGGTCCGTAAATATTTTCACTCTTTCTCCATAAAGATAATGCTTCCATAGCTTAAGAGCGAAAATGACAGCTGCCAATTCTAAATCATGAGTTGGATAGTTCTTTTTATTAGGTCAAAGCTGTCTAGAGGCATATACTATTACTTTCTTATTCTGCTCCAATACACAACCTAGACCTTTTCCAGAAGCATCACTATAAATAGCGAAACCTCCGGTTCCAGAAGGTAAGGTCAGAATAGGGGCAGTAGTCAGCCTTTTCTTCAATTCCTCAAAAGTATGCTGACATTCATCAGTCCAGGTGAACTCTTCATCCTTCCTTGTTAATTTTGTCATGGGTTCAGCAATTCTTGCAAAGTCCTTCACAAACTTCCGATAGTAGCCAGCTAGTCCCAGGAAGCTTCTAATCTCTGCTACCGAGTCTGGAGTGGGCCATAATTCTACTGCAGCTATCTTCTTAGGATCTACTGCTATTCCATCTCCAATCACAACATGTCCCAAGAATTCTACTTTGTCTAGGAAGAAAGCACATTTAGATAATTTTTCATAAAGTTTTTCCTTCCTCAAAGTCTCCAATGCTAGCCTCAAATGTTCTTCATGTTCTTCGGGGGTCTTGGAGTAGATCAAAATATCATCAATAAAGACCACTACAAATTTGTCTAGGTATGGCTGGAAGACTCTGTTCATTAAGTTCATAAAAACTGCTGGAGTATTCGTCAACCCGAACGGCATTACTAAGAATTCGTAGTGTCCGTTTCGGGTATTGAAAGCAGTTTTAGGGATGTCTTCCTTCCTTACCCTTACTTGGTGGTAACCAGACCTCAAGTCAATCTTTGAAAATACCCGAGCTCCACTTAATTGATCAAATAAGTCATCTATCCTGGGTAGGGGATACTTATTCTTAATTGTTAAGGCATTCAAGGCCCTATAGTCAATACACATTCGGGATGTTCCGTCCTTCTTGGGCACAAATAATACTGGAGCTCCCCAGGGTGAGACACTAGACCTAATAAAGCATTTGTCTTCTAACTCTTTTATTTGCTCATTTAGTTCTATTATCTCTTTCTTGTTGATTCTGTAGGGATTTTGAGATACTGGCGCTGCTCCCGGCACTAAGTCAATAGAGAATTCAACTTCTCGGTCTGGAGGTAATCCTGGGAGATCCTCAGGGAAGACATCAAGATATTCAAAGATGATAGGCTATTCTTCTGTTACTAGGGCTCCACAAATTTTGTTACTACCCATTTTTCTAGAACCTCTAGCAAATTCAAATTCTGGCTTGCCAGGGGGCCTGAAGATTACACTACCTCTGTGGCAGTCTATAGTGGCATGATGTTGACTCAACCAATCCATACCCAGTATAATATCAAAACTGGAAACTGGCATTACAAGTAGCCTAGCATACAGTTCTCTTCCACACAATATAATAGGATAATTGTTACAGGCATCACTAACCGGGATGATTCCTCCACCGGTAATGATCTTATAACAATTCCTAAGGGGTTTAGTGATTAAGCTATGCTTCATAAGGAAATCTACTGACATGAATGAATGTGAAGCTCCAGAGTCAAATAAAGTAATAGCTGGTATTGAATTTATAAGCACAGAACCTGTGATCACGTCTGCTGTGGCTTCAGCTTCTTCCAGAGCATTGCATAAGCACGGCCTTGCTGCAGTGCACCCCTCTGTTGCTGCTGTTGGTGCTGAGCAAAGCGTTATTGTTGTGTTGGAAGCGGGGGTCCCCTCTGTTGTGCTGCTGGGGCCCTGGCCTGGGCTGGAGCCTTGGGTGTAGCGGTGCGTCCTTGAGCAGCTGGACAGTCCCTCATTTGATGCGCTGCTGAGCCGCAGTAGAGGCAGGCACCTAACCTCTTCCTGCAGACTTGCCAAGTATGACCTAGTTTTTGGCAAAAGTTACAAGCAGCGGCTTGTTGGTTCTGTCCTTGAGCCTGGTGTTGGGGTGCTGGAGCTCGAGGGAGAGGACGCTGAGTTTGCTGCGGGGTCCTCTGTTGTTGTTGTTGTTGTTGTTGTTGAAAAGGGCGTTTGTTGGGTCCCGCATTTCCGGTATCTCTCTCTCATTTCAGTTTATGCCCCATATCTCTCTCAACGCCTTGTGCCACGCTCAGGATTTCCTCATAGGTGCAAGCTCGGCTGGTGGTGACAGCAAGGCGAATATCCGGAGATAGCCCCTTCTTGAATCTGCGGGCTCTGTCCTCCGGGGTACGAACTATGTACTCCACGAACTATGTACTCCGCAAAGTGGCTCAACCTGCTAAATTCAGCAGTATACTCATCAACAGACAGGTTACCTTGTTCCAGTCTCTCGAATTGGCTTTCGAGAGCTTTCCGAGCTACTTCGGGGTAGAATTTCTCCTTGAATAGCCTTTTGAAGTCCTCCCAGGTGAGGTCAGGAGCAGATAGTTGGGGTTCATCTCTGAACCAGGTTCGAGCAATATCGAATAGTTGCAGGCTTGCGGACTCCACTTTGAGGTCATCAGGGACCCGAGCAGTCTTCAGGAGTCTCTCGACATTCTCTATCCACTCATCGGCATAGAGAATGCCCTCAGTTCCGTAGAATTCCAGGGGTCTAAGATTCTTGAAGTCTTTAGCACTCCCTAGCCTCTTGAGTGACGACTCCTGGGACTTAAGAGCTTCTGAGAGGCTGGTCCGCAGAAGTGCAGTCTGTTCTTTCTGGGATTCTACTAGTCCCTGGAACACTCCAAGTAGCTGTGCCCCATCCAGAGTAACTGCCGGAACAGATGGAGGCGACGGGAGTGCAAGAGTCTCGGGCACATTTTGCTCAGCTGGTTATGATGTGCCTCCTACTGTGTTCCTTGTCTGGACCATTCTGAAAGATTAAGGGATAGGAAGATCAGAATAAAATACTTGGAAATCAAAGGCGATAGGAAAAATTGAGCAGAAATGATATCAAGATTTGAAATAAGGACCCTATACTGTGAATGAGCTTTTCCTAGAATCCTCAATCTTATTCCATACCCTGTCCTAGGGTATTATCCTATTTAAGGATAGGACTTGCATGGGCCACCATAAAAACGTGTCACGACCCGCACCCGGAAATTCGGGCTCGAGTGCGTGGGTACGTCCAGCCTACGCCGCAGAGTCGGCGGTAGTACCCTGTCTAGGTCAATTCTAGATTTACTAAACTAGCTCATTCACAATTAACATAGACAAGATAATAATGAGAACAGAAACTTAAGATTGCAACTGAAATAAATATGACAACATATTCAAATATTTTAGTACAGAAATTCAGAATGAAACCGGGGACAAACCCGATTAATAAGATAAGAAACATAAGTAAAAGATAGCTACTACTTGCTACTCAGCAGCAGGGGTCTCCTGGGTGTGATCTGGCTCCTCATAAGTATCATCTGTACCCTCATAGGGACCATAATATGTAGGGGCAAGGTCCTCATCATCGCCTAAATCAACAGATCCAGTCAGGAAAGGAGCAAAGTACACAGTGCACAACAAGATTAAACTAAATATTTATGATAATTAAAATGAATATCATGTGAGAAACTGCATAAAAGAATATCAATATCTCAGAGTTAATGCTGTAAACAGGAATATGAGAAAACAGAAATAAATAAGATAGGAAGTGAACTACAACAGTCAGCAAGAAATATAACATGACCAGAAACTATCTGTGTAAAACTACAGTCAGCAGTGGACATGAGACGTGTGATTACATTGGGTGGGGAGAGACACACAGGCTACAGGTTGATTATATTTATTACGGTGCCTTAGCCACTACAGTGCTAGGCCCACTACATAGTAAAACTACATAGTTAAACTACATAGTATTACTGCTACCGGCTCCCCGACACAGAGCTTGTAGTAGTCTCAGCCTGAAGTCCTAGTGATGCTCTCATTTTGCATATCACTTTGTCACTACCCAATTCTAGAAAATAGAATTTTATTTTTTTTATTTTTTGGTAAATTGTGTATTGATTATAAATAATTATATTTATATTTAATTAGTTGGTTGTATTATTTTTATTGGTTATTTTAGGATTTTGGCTAGTCTGGACCCATGTCAGACCCTAGTGGACCCATGTCAGACCCAACCAACACCCTTGGCAGACTTATTTATGGGTTTAAAATAGCTATTATATTTTTATTTAGTTAGTTGTGTTGTTTTGGATTAGTTAGAATGGTTTAAGGAAATCCTAAACCCAAACCCTATTTTAGCATGACTTATTAGGAGGGTATTTTGGACATTGTGTTATGTTCCTAACCCTAACCCTACTAATTCTTCACATGGCCGGTCCCTCCCATTCCATTTCATTTCCTCTTCTTTATTTTTCTTCTTCCCTTCTCCTTCTTCACTTCCTTCCATTTACTTTTCTCCAAATTTCAAGTAAGTTCTTTACTTCCTTCTCTTCCTTCATTTACTTCTTCCATAAATGTAAACCCTAACCTTTCTTTTTCCCCTAACCTAGGTGTATAGAGCCTAGACTTGGTGTAGAGGCTTGGCTTGGAGGCTTGGAGGCTTGAGAGTGGTGATTTCTAGGGTTTTGGAGACTTTGGCATTGGGATTCCAACTTCCAAGAGGTAAACTGTCACGCCCCAGTCCCAAAATATCGAGGGACTGAGCACGTGCGCAATGGCCAGCAGCACGCACCGATGGACAACCCAATTTAATGGATCCATTAGGGCATGCTTAAGCTGTAGCCTAGCAGTAAAATGTTACAAGTCTCATGTATTTCTAATCTCATCCACAGAATAACGCAGAGTAATGCCAGAAATAATGTAATGGAAATAAATGAGCAATATCAAATAAGCTTATCTCGGGAAACAATCCGAGAATTAGTCTGTTACATTTAATGAGAATAGACAGAAAATAAAATACTGAAAATAGAAATACTATGTAGATGAAGCCGGTGCTTAGAAGAAATCTTCTGCCACTATCTCGTCCTCTGTTCCTGGTTCTGCTCCAAGGAGTGCTCCTGTATCGAACACCTCGGGGTAGTTCTCTTCAGCTATACCTGGGGACATAGTCCATTCCAGGTCCTCAGGGGACATAACAAGGTACAGAAAATACAAGCCAAAATAAATAAGCAGTGCAGCAATAAATGAACAGCAGGGTAAACTATGTAACCAGCTAAGTGATATGCAATATGAGAGCAGCACTAGAACTCAGGCTGAAGCCACTACAAGCTCTGTGTCGGGGAGCCGGTAGCGGCAATAACTATGAACTACACTATGATATATACTATGTTTTATATATAATATCAGCCTGTAGTCTGTGTGTCTCTCCCCACCCAATGTAATCCCACGTCTCATGTCCACGATACCTCATGTCCATGTCACGCATGATTATAACTAATGCAGCAAGTCTGATAGCTATGAATCAAATGTCTAAGAATGTAAAGTCTATGTCATAAAACATGCATCATATACAGAATTACCTTGAATGTCTCAGGAAGACTCTGTCTCATGAAATAGTGTCAAGTGTCCTGGGTTCTGGTGTACTTGATAGGACAAGTACGAGAATTATCGAGTCCCGATATCCATGTCTATGTGACGTTACACAACCCCGCGTACGGAGTTGGCACCCGACTATGATCGGACACTAAGCACGTCACCCGCTTCCTAGGTTAAGCAGTTAAAACAAGTTTACATTTAATTCCACAAGAAATCAAGTAAAATATTATGTCAAGAATTACTGAGATTTGGCAAGCTTTACTTGCCCACTAATGCATAATTAAGTCCAGAAAAATAATTAGCAAGCTGCAGGGTTTGGCAATGTACACTTGCCTGTGGTTCCGGCTCTGATTTCGGCTCTGACTTCAGTTGGATTTGCAGGCGGTACTCCGGTTGCTGAAACAAACATCACCATCAGATCCAGAAAATATCAATCAGGTAGAAACGCCTGTCCTTGGGTCCAATTTGGAGACAAGGGCAAAAACGGCAGTTTCGGGTCAAAACGGGATCCACATGCGGGCCCGCTTTGCACCGAAAAATGCGTCAGGGTCAAAGGCCTCCAAATTCACCAAACTTAGTGTCAACAGGTCAAAAACGATGATACGAACCCAATGGAACTTCCAGAATTAGATTCCGATGAGCCGATCACAAAATCGCCCGTCGAGCGGGGCCTGTGGGGCCCACGACACGCGATTTTGTCAACGTTCTCAGAATGGAACCAAACTTGACCCACAGGACCAGCGTATCGCTACGAGTTCGATGGCGCAAGTTTCGTCTCAATCCGACGTGTGTACACAAAGTTAGGGTAAAATGCAGAAAAGTCGGATACGGGACGATGTCCGCGGATACGCGTTGATCCCGGTGTGCACGCACCCCCGAATCGACTTCTGCGAAATTCCGTACGTCCGTATCGACGACGCGCACGTATCTGTGAAGACCGCACGCGACCAAGTCGTCCCGTTTGGCGGGGCGTACTCGGTTCCGGGGTGAAACAGGGTCTGGTTTTTCCTGTTTTTGGATCGCGGTGTGCGATCACCACAGGACGTGATGCCCCGAACGGTTTGTCCGGGCACCGAGAGGGTCATACAGGCTTTGCAACGCAATTTGCGGAATCAAAATCTGAGCTACGAACAGAAAGTTACAAGTACCTGAAGGGGACCCGAAAATCGGGGTCTAGATCGAGTCCGACACGTGTCCGACTCGTGTCGGACACAGGGGAAGAATCTAGGGTTAGGGTTAGGGCTTTCTCGCCGGAGATGACGGTGCTGAGGCGGGGAGCGGTCGGCCGGGGGCAGCTCGGCGAGGCGGCGGCCGGGGCTTGCGGCGGCGCTGGAGGCCGGAGGCGGCCGGAGCAGCGGGCGGAGGGGTTGCGGGCTGCTGCTGCTGCTGGAGGTGGAGGAAGGAGGAAGTCGGCGGAGAGGGAGGCGGCTGGGCACGGCGGCGAGGCGGCGAGGCGGTGGTCGGGGTGGAGCGGCGGCGGCTGAGCGGGTGGTGGCGGTTCGTGGAGCTGGAGGCGGCGGGGGAGATTTTAAAGGCAGACGGCGGGTGGTCGTGGGGCCGAGGGAGGCGGCCTGGGCGGAGTCGTGGCCGCGGGGGAGGCGGAGCTCGCGGGGACGTGGCCAGCGTGCGGAGCGGCGGGCGGCCGAGGGGTCGTGGGTGAGCGGGGAGGGGGCTGGGTCTCCGGGTGCGGGCTAGCGGGCGGGTCTGGCCGACCCGACCCGACCCGCTAACAGCGCGGGCTGGGCCGGCCCAAGGGGCTTGGGCTGTTGGGTAATGGGCCGGGCTGAATTTAAAAAAATAAAAATAAAATAATAATAATAATAATAATAAATCCATAAATAAATAATAATTAAATAAATAGTTTTAGGTGTTTTAAAAATAGGTCCGGGGCCCAATAAATTCCAGAAAAATTATCCTAAGTCCAGTTTTTTATTTTACATCCAAAAATATTATTTTCATAATATTTTAATATCATTTATTATCATTTAAAAATCATTGAATAATTAAAACCCTGTTTTTAAATTACAGAAAATTCCCAGAAAATTCCAGAAAATTGTGAAAAATCCAGATTTTAAAAATTTAAAAAATCAGGGGGTTTACAATCTACCCCCCTTAAGAGGATTGCGTCCTCGCAATCAAAGAATAACCGGTCAACAGAGATGACGCGGTCGCAATCATCGTTTGAAAATACATCACAAGATACTTAGGGAAGTACCGTTTCCCTAAAAATTGAAAGTTATACACTTTCCAAGAAAATCTAGTTAAAGCAAGAAAATTATAACTTTTATGAAAACCAGGTTATTATTAACAAGTTGCAAATTACTAGGTTGGGGCTGAGATCACGAACCAACGGGCACGAGCTACAACAAGACTAAAAACGGATAACTACGAATCACTTACTCGTATCAGCGTCCTGCACAGTCAGCGCATAAGCTTGCCCTCGTCCTTGAGGTAGATTCCTCTGCTGCGGCTGGGCTTGCTGGAAGAGTGTCGCCTGAGGTGCCAGAGGTGGCCTCGGTACTGGTAAAGCTGGTTGGTTTGCCCTTGGTGCTCCATCTCGATGCTGGGGACAGTCCTTGGCTATGTGTTGATTGGTGCCGAAAATCAGGCACAATCCTAACTTGCGTCTGCAGTCCCTCTCGACATGGCCTATCTTGCCGCAGTAGTGACAGGTAGGAAGGGTCTGCGAAGCTGTCCTGGGTGGCTGGTGCGTGTGAGATCTCTTTGCAGATTCTCCCGGTGATGTTCTGTCTGGTGCTGAGGTGATTGGCCGCTTGTGGCGAGACTCTCTCCTGGTGACGCGTTCCATGCGTCGGGCTGCAGCGAGAACGTCTGAGTAGGAGGTAGGTACGATGGATCCGATGAGTCTCTGTAGCTCGAAGTTCAGTCCGTCGAAGAACTTCTCGGCCTTCTCTTCCTCTGTCGGGATCAGGGTTGGGGCGAAGCGGCTCAGACGAATGAATTATGCGTTATACTCTTCCACCGTCATAGAGTCCTGAGTGAGGCGATTGAATTTGTCCCGCAGTTCGGATTATGCGATAGCCGAAATGTACATCTCCTGGAAGAGCCTGGAAAACTCTTCCCAAGTGACTCGGTCTGGTCCGAGTCGTGCCTCCTCAGACAACTACCAGTGGTGCGCGTTGCCTGTCAACTGCATTCGGACGGCCATCATCCAGCGTTCTCGTGGAAGCTCAGCTACTTCAAGTTGATGCCGTATGTTGGTGAGCCACTCATGAACTTCTGTGGGCTCCTCTTTTCCAAAAAAGTGCGGGGCTTCAGTTGGCGGAAGTCAGTGATAGAGCCTGTAGATGGCCGTCGAGCTGGTAGGTTGGCCTGCTCCAGTACAGTTATGATGCTGTCCCTCCAGAAGTTAGCTTCGCGACGCTGAGCCTCGTGTTGGACTTGTTGCTGAGCTTGCATCATCGCGTAGATCATTTGGAATATCTGATGTCCGTCAGTTGGCTGTCCTTGTGGGAGTACGGGCGTTGGTGGAATGAACTGAGGCGGAGGTGGGATGTCATCGTGCCGGAATCGGGAGGTAGGTTGACCTGCCTGCTGGCTCTGTTGAGTTGATGGGACTCCTCCGACTGGTGTCACTTCGTCGTCATAGGTGACACCTGTAGCTTGTGGCATTCCGGCGGGAGTCTCGTTGCATTCTTGTGGGTCCATTTCCCTGTATCCAAAATAAACAATAAGAGGCGCACAGGAATCAAGGCAAGATGCAAGTCAAAATTAGTTCGAATACGATACAGATATCAAAAATGATTCAAGCAAGTGGATGAGATCCTAAAACTTATCCTACCTTATTGCAGGCCTGTTCGGTCCCTAAGTTGAAACCGAACAATTTAGTCGTAGACCTGCATGGGCCACCACAAAAACCATGTCACGCCCCAGTCCCAAAATATCGAGGGACTGAGCACGTGCGCAATGGCCAGCAGCACGCACCGATGGACAACCCAATTTAATGGATCCATCAGGGCATGCTTAAGCTGTAGCCTAGCAGTAAAATGTTATAAGTCTCAGGTATTTCTAATCTCATCCACAGAATAATGCAGAGTAATGCCAGAAATAATGCAATGAAAATAAATGAGCAATATCAAATAAGTTTATCTCGGGAAACAATCCGAGAATTAGTCTGTTACATTTAATGAGAATAGACAGAAAATAAAATACTGAAAATGAAAATACTGTGTAGATGAAGCCGGTGCTCAGGAGAAATCTTCTGCCACTATCTCGTCCTCTGTTCCTGGTTCTGCTCCAAGGAGTGCTCTTGTACCGTACACCTCGGGGTAGTTCTCTTCAGCTATACCTGGGGACATAGTCCATTCCAGGTCCTCAGGGGACATAACAAGGTACAGAAAATACAAGCCAAAATAAATAAGCAGTGCAGCATTAAATGAATAGCAGGGTAAACTATGTAACCAGCTAAGTGATATGCAATATGAGAGCAGCACTAGAACTCAGGCTGAAGCCACTACAAGCTCTGTGTCGGGGAGCCGGTTGTCACGCCCCGGACCCGCCCGGGCCGCCGCTCCGCCCTGCCCCGCCCCGTACGGCCGGGAATTAGCGCAACCGGGCACGAATCACCGTGCCTCGGTGCGCCGGACGCGAATCACCGCGCCCGTCCCGCGGGCGCGAGGGAGGAAGGGAGCCAAGCGAATGGCCCGTTCGAGCTTTCGGGGGACGTGATGCCGCACGGGCCTGGGGTTGCGCCCGTGCAAGGCCAATCGTTTAAGTTGATAGTTGGCTATCATCGCATCAATCGAGTTAGCAGCGGAAAGGGACTTGTTGCAATGCAATGCATTAGCCAACTGAGTGTTCGGGACAATCGAGGCAACTTGGGTTTCCTTTAGCAAAGGCACACGTTCGTTCCATACATTATGCCCCCTTATACGATAGCATTGCGGAACCGAACTGTCTCGCTAGTGCGCGTCCTGTGGCGGAACCACTCGGTCGAGGAGTCGACCTGGGAACTTGAAGCTGATATGAGGGAAAGGTTCCCCTCATTATTCCTTAGGGGTAGGTTCTATTCCTAAGTTTTGGGACGAAACTTTCTTTTGGATGGTTATGATGTAATGCCCCGTTCCCCCTATTCGGGGAGCGCGGCCAAGGAATACTTACGACCGTCCGAACGGGACAGATTGAATTAAGATCCTTTCCTCGTTATGGATTGGTTTCTTCGGAATCAGGTCCCATATACGACGGACTGTGCCTCGAGGATGGACTCGGCGGCAGAGTCGAGAGGGGCCTTTCCGTTGCGTTGGTTTCTTGTCCGTTTTCGTGCCGCTTGGATGCTTTCTTGTTGGTTTTATGACTTGCGTTTTCTTAAACGGTTTCAATGGATTTCATTGCTTTCGTTCTTAGGATTTCGCATTTCGTATCGACCCTTGGAGACCGAAGCAGGAGGTATTGATCATCCGTTGGTGCGTGCAGGTGATCGTGTAGACGACGCGCGAGCGGAGTCTTAGGGGTCTCTCCTTCTTCTTCCTATTCAAACAAACTTGTGAGTGGCTCTATTTCGATAAGCACCTTCTTTCCAAGGGCTCCGTTCATAATAAAACTGACTCAGTTGGGCATTCAATCAAACGATACCAATTAAGTAACAAGTTGGATAACAAGATAAAGATAAGAAGTAGGCTTGGAACACCCATTGCTTGTCATACAAACCTTGCATAAATTTATTGATGCATGCATGTTCGTTGGGTGTTTAATGAGTTGGTATCTATTGATAGTTCAAAGTGTTCTTCTATAAACTGCTGCATGTTATTTCATATAACTGTTGGTTGATTTTGATAGTACAGTAAAGCAGTTTCATACATGATGTTCTTTAAATGGCTAGTAGGTAAATCTATGAGGTAGAGTCATAGATATGGTCATGGGAATTCTTGTGCACAAGGGATCCAGGTTCCTGCGAGCGGTACCGGGGCACCGGGCCGTTTCGACCCGGGCGGAATCTACTTTCTTAGTACTGGGAGCGGGGAATTGTAGCGGGGCTAGCTACCCGCGCTGCAAGCGTCGCCGCCAGCTCAGACTAAACCCATGATGGCTGGTAGAACAACAAAGAAAGAAATTTGTGTATATTTAAACTGTGCAGACTAACTATGTCTTCGTGGCAGGGAAGGCTATGGTAAGTTGTACAGGTGGTTCAGACGGGACAGGTAAAGTCACCGAACGGTGGCATGGGAAGTTATGTTATTTTGTTCTTGCATACCTGCTAAATGAAATCTGATCTAGGCAAGAATAGAAACCCACCTAAGCAAATAATTGTAGCATACTCATTAGATCATATCTCATGAGCTTGGTAAAGTTGAGCAGCTAGCCTTCACCAGTACTTTTCGAAGTACTGACCCTCGTTGTAGCAGGTTCCCCGGCGCAAGGCGACGCGGCGAGGAGCTGAAGTTCTCTTCGGACATTTTGGGATCCTTGGCGGTTCGTGGCCAAGACTTTTGAAGGCTCAAGCTAAGAAGCCTTTCACTATCTCCGTTGCTGAATATCGCTAAGGCGATGGTGCTTACTCGCACCCAAGGTGGATTTTGTGTTTTTGAATCTATGTAAAGGGACATAATGTATGGATCGGCTATCTCATTTTGCGTCCAAGTTTGTAAGCCCGTGGGCATTTTATACTTTTGAGTCAAGAAATGTAAGAAGATGTTCATTATGAATAAAAGAGAAACTTTTCTATGCCTCAACCTTGTGTTATCTTATATGTCCACTCTGTTGCATTGTTCTAAAGAATATCCTTATGCCTAAGGCCTTGTGCACGCGCGCCCTACGCGTGCACGGCATCACGCCCGGGGGACGATTATCGAATAGCCGAAATCGGGGCGTGACACCGGTAGCGGCAATAACTATGAACTACACTATGATATATACTATGTTTTATATATAATATCAGCCTGTAGTCTGTGTGTCTCTCCCCACCCAATGTAATCCCACGTCTCATGTCCACGATGCCTCATGTCCATGTCACGCACGATTATAACTAATGCAGCAAGTCTGATAGCTATGAATCAAATGTCTAAGAATGTAAAGTCTATGTCATAAAACATGCATCATATACAGAATTACCTTGAATGTCTCAGGAAGACTCTGTCTCATGAAATAGTGTCAAGTGTCCTGGGTTCTGGTGTACTTGATAGGACAAGTACGAGAATTATCGAGTCCTGATATCCATGTCTATGTGACGTTACACAACCCCGCGTACGGAGTTGGCACCCGACTATGATCGGACACTAAGCACGTCACCCGCTTCCTAGGTTAAGCAGTTAAAACAAGTTTACATTTAATTCCACAAGAAATCAAGTAAAATATTATGTCAAGAATTACTGAGATTTGGCAAGCTTTACTTGCCCACTAATGCATAATTAAGTCCAGAAAAATAATTAGCAAGCTGCAGGGTTTGGCAAGGTACACTTGCCTGTGGTTCCGGCTCTGATTTCGGCTCTGACTTCAGTTGGATTTGCAGGCGGTACTCCGGTTGCTGAAACAAACATCACCATCAGATCCAGAAAATATCAATCAGGTAGAAACGCCTGTCCTTGGGTCCAATTTGGAGACAAGGGCAAAAACGGCAGTTTCGGGTCAAAACGGGATCCACATGCGGGCCCGCTTTGCACCGAAAAACGCGTCAGGGTCAAAGGCCTCCAAATTCACCAAACTTAGTGTCAACAGGTCAGGAACGATGATACGAACCCAATGGAACTTCCAGAATTGGATTCCGATGAGCCGATCACAAAATCGCCCGTCGAGCGGGGCTTGTGGGGCCCACGACACGCGATTTTGTCAACGTTCTCAGAATGGAACCAAACTTGACCCACAGGACCAGCGTATCGCTACGAGTTCGATGGCGCAAGTTTCGTCTCAATCCGACGTGTGTACACAAAGTTAGGATAAAATGCAGAAAAGTCGGATACGGGCGATGTCCGCGGATACGCGTTGATCCCGGTGTGCACGCACCCCCGAATCGACTTCTGCGAAATCCCGCACGTCCGTATCGACGACGCGCACGTATCTGTGAAGACCGCACGCGACCAAGTCGTCCCGTTTGGCAGGGCGTACTCGGTTCCGGGGTGAAACAGGGTCTGGTTTTTCCTGTTTTTGGATCGCGGTGTGCGATCACCACAGGACGTGATGCCCCGAACGGTTTGTCCGGGCACCGAGAGGGTCATACAGGCTTTGCAACGCAATTTGCGGAATCAAAATCTGAGCTACGAACAGAAAGTTACAAGTACCTGAAGGGGACCCGAAAATCGGGGTCTAGATCGGGTCCGACACGTGTCCGACTCGTGTCGGACACAGGGGAAGAATCTAGGGTTAGGGTTAGGGCTTTCTCGCCGGAGATGACGGTGCTGAGGCGGGGAGCGGTCGGCCGGGGGCAGCTCGGCGAGGCGGCGGCCGGGGCTTGCGGCGGCGCTGGAGGCCGGAGGCGGCCAGAGCAGCGGGCGGAGGGGCTGCGGGCTGCTGATGCTGCTGGAGGTGGAGGAAGGAGGAAGTCGGCGGAGAGGGAGGCGGCTGGGCACGGCGGCGAGGCGGCGAGGCGGTGGTCGGGGTGGAGCGGCGGCGGCTGAGCGGGTGGTGGCGGTTCGTGGAGCTGGAGGCGGCGGGGGAGATTTTAAAGGCAGACGGCGGGTGGTCGTGGGGCCGAGGGAGGCGGCCTGGGCGGAGTCGTGGCCGCGGGGGAGGCGGAGCTCGCGGGGACGTGGCCAGCGTGCGGAGCGGCGGGCGGCCGAGGGGTCGTGGGTGAGCGGGGAGGGGGCTGGGTCTCCGGGTGCGGGCTAGCGGGCGGGTCTGGCCGACCCGACCCGACCCGCTAACAGCGCGGGCTGGGCCGGCCCAAGGGGCTTGGGCTGTTGGGTAATGGGCCGGGCTGAATTTAAAAAAAAAAAATAAAAAAAAAAATAATAATAATAATAAATCCATAAATAAATAATAATTAAATAAATAGTTTTAGGTGTTTTAAAAATAGGTCCGGGGCCCAATAAATTCCAGAAAAATTATCCTAAGTCCAGTTTTTTATTTTACATCCAAAAATATTATTTCCATAATATTTTAATATCATTTATTATCATTTAAAAATCATTGAATAATTAAAACCCTGTTTTTAAATTACAGAAAATTCCCAGAAAATTCCAAAAAATTGTGAAAAATCCAGATTTTAAAAATTTAAAAAATCAGGGGGTTTACAATCTACCCCCTTAAGAGGATTGCGTCCTCGCAATCAAAGAATAACCGGTCAACAGAGATGACGCGGTCGCAATCATTGTTTGAAAATACATCACAAGATACTTAGGGAAGTACCGTTTCCCTAAAAATTGAAAGTTATACACTTTCCAAGAAAATCTAGTTAAAGCAAGAAAATTATAACTTTTATGAAAACCAGGTTATTATTAACAAGTTGCAAATTACTAGGTTGGGGCTGAGATCACGAACCAACGGGCACGAGCTACAACAAGACTAAAAACGGATAACTACGAATCACTTACTCGTATCAGCGTCCTGCACAGTCAGCGCATAAGCTTGCCCTCGTCCTTGAGGTAGATTCATCTGCTGCGGCTGGGCTTGCTGGAAGAGTGTCCCGTTTGGCGGGGATCCCGGTGTGCTCGCACCCCCGAATCGACTTCTGCAAAATCTCGCACGTCCGTATCGACGATGCGCACGTATCTGTGAAGCCCGCACGCGACCAAGTCGTCCCGTTTGGCGGGGTGTACTCGGTTCCAGGGTAAAACAGGGTCTGGTTTTTCCTATTTTTGGATCGCGGTGTGCGATCACCACAGGACGCGATGCCCCGAACGGTTTATCCCAGCACCGAAAGGGTCATACATGCTTCATAACGCAATTTGCGAAATAGAAATCCGAGCTACAAACAGAAAGTTACAAGTACCTGAAGGGGACCCGAAAACCGGGGTCTGGATCGGGTCCGACACGTGTCCGACTCGTGTCGGACACAGGGGAAGAATCTAGGGTTAGGGTTAGGGCTTTCTCGCCGGAGACGGCGGTGCTGAGGCGGGGAGGGGCCGGCCGGGGGCAGCTCGGCGAGGCGGCGGCCGGGGCTTGCGGCGGCGCTGGAGGCCGGAGGCGGCCGGAGCAGCGGGCGGAGGGGCTGCGGGCTGCTGCTGCTGCTGGAGGTGGAGGGAGGAGGAAGTCGGCGGAGAGGGAGGCGGCTGGGCACGGCGGCGAGGCGGCGAGGCGGTGGTCGGGGTGGAGCGGCGGCGGCTGAGCAGGTGGTGGCGGTTCGTGGAGCTGGAGGCGGCGGGGGGGATTTTAAAGGCAGACGGCGGGTGGTCGTGGGGCCGAGGGAGGCGGCCTGGGAGGAGTCGTGGCCGCGGGGGAGGCGGAGCTCGCGGGGACGTGGCCAGCGTGCGGAGAGGCGGGCGGCCGAGGGGTCGTGGGTGAGCGGGGAGGGGGCTGGGTCTCCGGGTGCGGGCTAGCGGGCGGGTCTGGCCGACCCGACCCGACCCGCTAACAGCGCGGGCTGGGCCGGCCCAAGGGGCTTGGGCTGCTGGGTAATGGGCCGGGCTGAATTTTAAAAATAATAATAATAATAATAATAATAAATCCATAAATAAATAATAATTAAATAAATAATTAAATAAATAGTTTTAGGTGTTTTAAAAATAGGTCCGGGGTCCAATAAATTTCAGAAAAATTATCCTAAGTCCAGTTTTTTATTTTACATCCAAAAATATTATTTCCATAATATTTTAATATTATTTATTATTATTTAAAAATTATTGAATAATTAAAATCCTGTTTTTAAATTACAGAAAAATCCCAAAAAATTTCAGAAAATTATGAAAAATCCAGATTTTAAAAATTTAAAAAATCAGGGGATTTACATAAACCCTAACTTTCCTCTTAGTGATTGCTCTTATATAGTATAATTAGTAGTTTAGAACCTTCCTAAACCTTAGTGCTACCCATGAGAGGAAGTTAGAGCTTGTTTGGTTGTGTTTGGAGACTTTGACATTAGATTTTGTGTCAATTTTGGGTGAAATCCGAGATTGGCCCAATTTTGGGTGATGCCCTAGGTTAGACGGACCTAGGTAGACGTGCTTGGGTGTCTTGAGGGTAAGTACGTATCACCGTTCGGACACGTGAGATCGTATTGCGGAGTTTTTGGCGTTTCAGACGATTTGGGGGTTTTTCGTCGCCGTGGGTTCCACATACATGTAAGATTTTACCACAGACCTAGAATCAGAGAGTTAGCATTTTTTTGAGATTCTAGACATCGATTAGAACTCGTGGGTAAATTTTGGATCGATTTCTAGTAGGTTTGGTGTGTGTTTCATGAGGTATCGCGAGCCGCACATCAAGTGTTCATCGAAATGACCAAATGGCTATTTCGACTTGGTTTCTAGGTTTCGGGCTTGTGCGCGGGTTAGTTTAGCTTCGGGGAGTGTGTACTAGGGTTTTCGAGTTATATTATATATATATATATATATATATATATATATATATATATATATATATGTGTGTGTGTGTGTGTGTGTGTGTGTGTGTGGTTGTACGTGTGTTGGTGGGGTGTTGGTGTAGTTGTGTGTGTTTGAGTGTTAGGTGTGAGTATGTGGTTATATAGATACATATATATATATATATAGGTATATGTATATATGTATATGTGTGTGTATGTTTATATATATATATATGTGTGTAGATATGTATATATGAGTGTGTATATATATATATATATATATATATATATATATATATATATATATATATATGTGTGTGTGTGTGTGTGTGTGTGTGTGTGTGTGTGTGTGTGTGTGTGTATATATATATATATATATATATATATATATATATATATATATATATATGTATCTTAGTGTGTGTATATATATACGTGTCGAGGTGTGTGTGTGAGTGAGCTAGAGGGGGGGCAGCAGCATAGAGCAGCAGTGGCAGCAGCATAGGGCAGCTGCAGCAGTAGCTGCAGGCATCAGCAACAACATTGGCAGCAAGGCCAGCAACAGCAAGGGCTAGCAGCAGCAGCAACTTTAGGAGCATCAACAGTAGTAGCAGTAGGTAGTAGCAGCAGAGTTTATATATATATATATATGAGATGGGTAATGGATATATATATATATATATATATGTATGCGTATATATATATATATATATATATATATATATATAGATATGTAGGTAGATATGTATATGTGCTTATATATATATATATATATATATATATATATATATATATATATATATATATATATATATATATATATATATATATACCTTGCCTTGTTGTACTGTTTAAATCCTGTTATTATTAGTTGCATGTTTATTGTTTTAATATTATATAACTGTGAGCGTCCGAGAAAGACTCGGGTACAGTCAACGATGGCGTTGACGTTAGGACTTGTGTTTGACCTAGTGTCTAGTGGACGCACCTAAAGTCGTGGAGTTATCAGTGTGACTCCCCAGGCCTTGACACGTATCATTGTACGTCACAGAGTGAGTTCATGTAGGGACGCGTGCTTCATACTCGACTGGCCATCGGTGTGAGCAGCACGTGTGACGGTATTTTGCTTAGTTGTTTATTTCTATAGAGACTTGCATTATAGTACGAGATGTTCACGTTGTGTTCGCGACTTGTACATTGGCATTGGACGGGGAGGACAACTGGTAGGCGTATGGGATACCCATATTAGAATCCGTAGTATCCGGAGGAGCCACGGATCCAATGACTTCCTTTATTCAAATTCTACGTTCTACGGAACGATATGGATGTTATTCTATTCAGATTCCACGTTCTACAGAATGATATGGACGTTATACTATTCAGATTCCACGTTCTACGGAACGATATGGACGTTATACTATGCAGATTCCATGTTCTTTGGAACGTTGGACGTTATTACTTATACAGATACCACGCTCCTCGGAGCTGGACGTTATTATATTACAGAGTGCCCTTGTTATGGGGGCATATATGGCATATACTAGCCAGTCACGGCGATTGGTGAATTACGTCAGCATATGTCTAGCCTACACTTTCCATACGTACCAAGGTTGTCCTCAAATTGTATTCACTTAGCTGGTTAGTTCACCCTCGAGTTTTCACAGTATTTACTTTATGGCATGCTTCTATGTATCTTGTTACGTCCCTCTGAGGACCTGGTCCCTTTTCAGGTGTAGATGATCATGACTATTCGTAGGAGCACGGATCAGGACTTGCTACTTATCTTTCGAGGAGATCTTCTCTTCGAGCCTCATTGTTCATTAGATGTACTTATTTTGTTTCTCTTATACTCTAGTTTGGTAGTGGATTTGTCTCCACCCAACTACTTGTTCTTATCAAGCATCTTATACTTGATTCAGTTATATAGTTGATTGGTTATTCATTTCTATTTAATTCTGTGGATGAGATTTAGTTATGCCATGTGACTTATGACAAATATATACCACTTATGAATTATTGTTCATATTACAGCGTATGTATATTTTATGGTTTCCATATATTGGAGTCTCCATATCCATACGGCTGGCATGCTTACGTATTCCTAGTCCTACGTATTTTGGGACTGGAGCGTGACAATATCCTCAACAAACACGGTATTGTACTACGTCCACACTACCTCTAGTACAAATACCTAAAGTCCACAACATTTAACATGACAGAGAAGTTCTGGAAAAAGATAAACTTTTTTATTAATCTTCAAGATCATGAGTACACATGATGAAAATCTATTACATTTTAAGGATTTTTATTAATATTCAAGATCATGAGTACATATGATATAAAATTCTACAATCAGATCTCTCTCCATCCAGGCGTCCCTCTGTGTTGTCGTTGCTACTGACATAAGCCAAGCCCGCTCAGAACTCAATGCTTTCTGGATCATCCCTCCACAGTGCCAACCTCAGTATATGAAAAAGAATTCATACCGACGGATAACAAGGGAGGATCAGGAGCAGGTGCTCTATGATCATGCAGGAAGACCGACGACATGAATGATAATTAATCCAAATCCTGTCATCGACCCCACAGTCTCCCGGCCGATAGCAAACCGCATAAAAGGGAGAAACGCAGCTGGCTTGCTGCATGAACAAGGACAGCTCAGCGCACGACGCAAGATGTGCATCCTCGTCTCCATGATTAGTTCTTGCCAAAATGTTTTCGTCTCCTGGATCAGTTCGTGGCGAATCGCCACATAAAGTTGGTCTTCACCCCGAACAACGGGTGTTATGATATCCTTACATGCTCTATCATGAGCCGCGTGAGGGGGGACAAAGCCTGCACAAGGAAAACATATGACATCAGAATACAAAGATAAAATTGACGTCTATGCGGCAGATCCTAGTTGGCACATGAGGTGTCTTCCATGCGGCAGAGCCACGATGGTCGCATGTCGGGTCAAGCCTCCTTATATGCAGCAGAGCCGTAGTGGTCACATGTTCGGATCAAACCTTCATCCATATGACAAAGTCATGGTTGTCTCATGTTCAGGTTGTGCCTTTATCCATGCGGCAGGATCTTAGTTGCCGCATGATGCTTGCCCATCCATGCGACAGACTAAGGAAGAAAGCCTACGCATGTTCGTGATGTTCTCTTATCTATGCGGCAAGGCTGTCAAAAAATCTGCGCGTGTTCTAGACGATTTATCGTCCCCACAACAATAATGTGCATGGGTGTCTCTGTGTCCATGGAAGCCCGACACGAAGGATACGGTGCTCCCCTACCTCCGAGTAAAGCACCAAAATCAGGGGGCCAAGGATCAAGACCGCCCTTGACAAACTCCTCGGCGAGAAGGGTCGCAGTCTGCGGCATCCTTCGCAAGAAAAAAAGGAAGAAAGTAAAGAGATAAAAGTTCTCTCTCTTCCCCTGACTGCGTATTTATAGGCTCTAAAACTGCGTGAAGGGATCGAGGCAATGAACCGAGCGGTTAATGAGATAAACCTGATACCTCGATCCGCATGATCCTCTTTAATCTCCTCGAAAACTGACATCTCGAGCCCCATGTCAGGAGACGGTGCAAAATCCTAAGAGATCCGGTCAAAGATAGAGCAAATCTCCTTATTTAGTGATCGAACAACCTAACAGAATATGCTATGCGACAACACATAGAGCTTATGCCGCATGTCTCTACTATGCGGCCAAAAGTGCTCGATCATGCTTCTCATTCAAAGTATTCCAAATTCATCATTTTGGAAACTTTGAAGGGGGTCTTGTAGAAGCATAAAAATACTACAGGCTGCATAGAGCTCATGCGGCATAAAACATGATAGATACGGCCATACGGAAGCCGCATAATAGCCTTCATGCGGCCAGACCAACCAAGTAGCAAGAGGCCGCATAAAAGATCCTTGACACACTCTCCAACACCTGACAAAAAGGTCTGACAGCCTCGAGACTCACAAGAAGGCGGCAGACAAAAAGACAAAGAGTCACATCCAATAATTAATGACCTCGTCAGACGAGCCATGCCACGTATCCCGCCGATGCGGCTTCAACTCATACGAACTCGATGATATGCGGCCTCAGTCAGATGAAAGCTCTTATACGGCCAGGACACATATGCAGCCAGAGCACACATGTGGCCTTTATTCTATGCGTCCTCGTCCTCATAAAGCCAAAGTTTCCATCAGACCAAAGGCGAACGAGAGCACAAATGCAATCTAGCCAACATGCGGTCAGAGTGTCCATTCGATCAAGGCCCAAACAAGAGCACGTGTGCGACCTCACCAATATGCGGCCTCACCGTCATGCGGCCTCCAGCTCATAAGATCTTTCTGTTACAACTGTAAAGATCTTCGCACAGTTAGTGCTGACTACGTGTCCAGCTAACCAAGTCACGCCTACAACGGTTGATAACAACCCCGAGATCTCATCAACAACATATCTGAACCGAACTCACGTGGCAGCTTTCCTATGACGTGCGTCCACAGTTACAACCGCATATTGTTGAAGTAGCCCTATTGTAAACCCCCTCGACCAAAATTTGGATTTAATTAGCTTAGATAGCATGATTAGGGTTAATCAGTTACAAATTAGAATTTATTACTCAGAGTATTAATTATTGTGCAGTAATTTTATTACTTAGGACACCTTACCGTTGTCCCGATATTTAGGACACTACACTAGCTGTTACCCTGAAACAAATTTCATACACTTTGCCTAGACATACCAACCTACCATAATGACCTTCGTGTGACTCACAGATACTCATTTTTGTGCCTGATTTTAGTCGCACAAAAGTCGTTACAAACGTCCGTACGTAAATTCAATTAAATGCATATTTACGTTCTATGTCCGTTCCAATCGAAATTGAGACCCAACATCAACCCGTTATGACCAACCCCAATTATGGCATTATTATACTCTAAGCCTACCACACCCATGATGCTTGTGCCCACCCAATTTAGACTCTATGTATTTATTAAATTAATTTAGGAACACCCGGTGCATTAATTATAATTAAATTAATGTAGTGACCCAACCTCACTCAAATTAGACCCAACTCCAACCCAAACCCACACACACACCCTCAAGCCTCATACTAAACACCATACACCATTCTAGTCCACTATAAAATACCAAACATAGTGTTTTGTCACATCAAATCCTAAATTCCAGTTTATGTACAATTTTTTAATTGTTCAGGGGCTTTTGTGCAATTAAGCAATGAGGTGCCCCCCTCTCATTGGCCCAACCACATGAAGAAGAGATCCCCCTTCCTTTGACCGGTCCACAAATAATTTCCTCCCATTTTCATGTACTCTACATCACTTTTGGAGGACACATCATAACCCCACATTTCAAACACCTTAGATCCTAGCCACATGTGCAACATGTGAAGGCCCTCACACAACCCTAGAAAACTACCCAACCGGCCCTAATCCCAAGGCACCCCTCCTCTCTCTCTCCTACAAATATTACATGCTACCTCACCTAAAACTACACACAAACCCAAACTACCAAAGAGAAAACCCGAAAAATCCCAAAGCCCTCACAACCCCAGCCCGACCACTCTACCCGACTTCCCGCAGCCCTCCCCCGGCCAGCCACCGCCTCCTGCCACCCCCGCGATGATCCCCCTCCGACCAGCACCCACTCCCCTACCTCCAGCCATCGCCACCCGCCACAGCTCCGCCTACAGCCACCGCCATCACCCCCGTCCTCACCAACAGCTATCACCCCCACAGCCCGAGCCGACCACCCGAGCGCCCCCAGCTCGCCACCGCAGCTCGGCCGGCCACCGTACTCCGACGACGTCTCCCCCAGCCAGTCTTTTCCGTCCCGGCCACAGCTCGGCCCCGGTCGTCCCCGCAGCCGGCCGACACAGCCCCCGCAGCGCCAACTGCTGCCGACTGCTGCTGCTGTTGACGACGACCCCCCGCGCTGCCGGAGCTCCGCCCGGCCACCCTCGCCGGCGACGACCCGCCCGACGGACCCACCTCGACCCCCTGCACCAAGGTATATATTTTAATATACGTATACTGTATTTTATACATAGTATAATGGTTAGCATTGTGTATATACTAACTATATATATATATATATATATATATATATATATATATATATATATATATATATATTGTATATATATGTATTCTGTTTTAGTATTTGTGTATATACTTTATGTATATATACTATATTACTGTATTATGTATATTTTATATATAATAGAGATATATATATATGTATTTCGTATATACATAGTATATATTATATACTTGTATTTAAAACATTATATGTATTAATATCTCTTATGTATATATATATATATATATATATATATATATATATATATATATATATATATATATATATATATATATATTTGGTGTAATTATTATATTGTGTATATATATAAATATGTATATATATAAATATATAAATACTTTGTGTATTTAGTATATTATATAGTATATGTGTATTGGTATATTATATAAAAGTATTAAATACATTGTATGTATTAGTTATATATATGTATTTGTATATATATATAAATATATATATATTGTGTATTTAGTGTACTAGTGTATAATTAATATATGTATATATATATAAATATATAAATACTTTGTGTATCTAGTATATTTATAGTGTGTATATTAGTGTATTAAATAAATGTGTGTATATATATATATATATATATATATATATATATATATATATATATATATATATATATATATATATATATATATATATATATATATATACATACTTTGTGTGTATTAAAATAGTATATATTAGTATGTATTATATATGGGTACATTTTCCATTTTGTATATTTATACATATAAATATATATGTACTATATATATATATGATGTATATGTGTACTTATGTATATAAATGGTTATTTAAATATATGTGTATGTATATGTATATGTATATGTATTAAATTATATATATGGTATTATGTATTTATTTATTATTTACATATATATGTAAATGTATTTAAGTAATATGTGTATATGTACATATTAATTTGGTGTATTATTAAGTAATATATATATATGCTATTTTAAATAGGTACTAATAAACATACGTATTTTATTATGTTAAATATGTATTTGTGTACATATATGTATATGTGTTATATATAAATATATGTACTACGTGGTCCAACTAGATGGACAGTCAAGACCTTGCGTCAGTTTATTACTGCAAGTAGTGTGTCGTACTATTGTAGTGACTGATGTTGGTATTATTATATTATATATAGGATCGCTGGACCGTACATGCGAGGCTTCAGGAGCAGGATATTGGCATTCGCAGCTACCGGACTCAGGCAAGTATACCTTGCTGGATTACTGTTTAAATGAAGTCATAACTGTTGTATGATATCTGTTGCAATATACATATAACTGTGCGCGTCCGAGATTGACTCGGGTGCAGTTGACGAATGCGTCGATGAGTAGTGTACTTGACCTAGCTGCTAGCAGACTCACCTACTACTGTGAGGATATTCTGATATCTTCCTAGACCGTGACACTTGTACATGCATCACGATGGTAAATTCATGTTGGGATGCGGGTCCGCGTACCCGACTCGCTATCGGTGCGTACAATATGCATCACGGTTTAGCACACAATTTAGAGTGATCTAGTTAGATGAGACTTGGCATATAGTTACGGGATATTCACGTCGTGTATTCGACTTGTGTATCCGCATTGGGCGGGGAGGATAACTGATAGGCGTATGGGATACACACATTGGACTCCGTAGTATCCAGAGGAGCCATGGATCCGATGACTTCCTTTATTCAGATACCGCACTCTTCGGAGTGGTACGGATATATATATTATTGCAGATACCACGTCCCTTAGAGTGTTGGACGTTATACATATACAGATACCTCATTTTTCGGAATAATGGACGTTACAGATACCACACTCTAGAGGACGTTGGACGTTATGCCTACGCCTACCCATACGCACTAAGCTGTCCTCACATTGCATTCACTTAGATGGTTAGCACACCCCTTTATTTTATTCAGTACTATCTATGGCATGCATTTTTGTATCTTGTTACGTCCCTCTGAGGACCTGGTTCCCTTCCAGATTTGGACGAGGCGTATTACCCCACTGTGTACGGACCTGGAGTGGAGACGAGGTACGCTCTCGAGGAGGAGCTAAAGGTGCTACCGTCGGAGTTTCTCTGATTACCTGGTAGGCCTTCCGCCTAGGACTGGAGCTTCTTATCTAGATAGCAGTTGCTTTAGTCGCACTCTTTAGTTCTGTCTTCAGTACTCTATTTCATCATTTGTAGTGGGTTTGTTTCCACCGGACATATTTGGTTTGTATTATGACATTTCGACTCTGCTCTTATTTTCCAGTATTTATTTCAGTACTTCTTGTTGTATTGTGGATGAGATTAGACTCTGCCTGTTGTATGATAGTATTAGACTTGTTAGATTTAGGACAGCGTAGCACGCTTCGCTAGGATCCATTAAATTGGGATATCCTCGGAGACGTGTCAGCTGGCCAATGCCACATGGCCTGGTCCGGTGTATTTTAAGACTGGAACGTAACACCTATGCAGCCACCAAGCAGGAACATATGCTGCATCCATAGCATGTCCACAGGGTGGCTATAAATAGTTTGGTACCACACCCATACAAAGCACCCGGCTGAATATTGGCAAACCTACACTCGAGCAAGAGAGAAGAACTTCTATATCGAATCGTCCATGGAGTAAAGAGAGTTGCTACACTCCTAACCCTCCATCGTTACCCCCATAAAACAGATTTGTACTTAGATTGTCTTCTAGGACTTCTCTGCACTTTTTCTTAATTTGTTAATCAAATCAAGTTCTTTTAGTTCTCCTTTTGATTTAATGGCAAACATGATTGACCTTAGGAATTGGGGCGAGCATCGTGTGATAAATTTGCACGATGAGTCATGAACATGAACTGTACCTATGACCTTGTGAGCTGACCTAGTAATTAGGCAGACGACCTGTGCCAAGTGAAAGAACTCGTGTAACCGACTTTAGAGTATTGCTTGAGCAAGTCATAGAACTGGGGCAACAAGACTTAGAGTTAGACTTGGAACAATAAGTGTGTGATATGACTCAGTGATATATAAAATTCGAGTGTAAAGACTTTGCTATTGCTAAGTTGGTTGACATGCATGTGTTTGAGGGACGCCTTGAATATGTGCACGATCCAGACTCGCGATATGCTGATCTCGAATGCTAGTGCAAGTGAATATGTTAGATTCGCATGGACGAGTATAAAAATTTGGATAAGTTTGCCTCAGCCTTAGATCGTCATTCAAGATGGATCATAACGTACCCCGCGTTAAGCGATGTGATCCGTGCTAAGGTGCATTAGAGACCGAGTCAGAGCTTGGATTGAATGATAGAGTCATTCAATGAGACAGACCCAACACACACGCGATATGGATTGCGATATTTGTGTCACGCCCTAGTCCCAAAATACGTAGGACTAGGAACACGTAAGCATGCCAGCCGTATATATATGACAACTCTAATATATGGATACCATAATACACACGTATGCTGTAATATAAATATAAACTCACATGTGGTATATATATAGTGTCATATGTCACAGATGTACTAATCTCATCCATACAACAAGTCATAGAAAAGAAATAACTAAACTAGAAAAATGAGTCTAAATAATCCAAAATAATAGTCGGGTGGAGACAAATCCACTACCAATGACTATATCAAACTAAAATGAGAGAGGAGAGTAAAATCTCCAATATAAAATAAGGTGATGATATAAAGGTATCAGCGAAGTGATCCATCGCTAGAGATAATCAAATATGCTCCGAAGGTAAGACCTCCTCGGAAGAGATAAGTAGTAAGTCATGATCCGTGCTCCTACGAATAGTCAAAATTGTCTAAACCTGGAAAGGGACCAGGTCCTTAGAGGGACGTAACAAGATACATAGAAGCATGCCAATTGAATACAGTAACATGCAATATAGACAGAAAAATATATAAGTACGCTGTACAAGGCAATCTATATGAAATGCATAATGAGGACAACTTTCGACGTATGGGCATGGGTAGGCTGCTCGATTTAAATCTCACAACTCACACACACGTCAGGGACATCAGAAATCGACATACCGCGAGGGTAGCGACCAGCGAGACTCCAAAAATTGACATACCGCGGGGGTAGCGACCAGCACGACACACTACCGTAGTGTGTGCTAGATACTATGGTTTATCAGAGTGGTTGTAGCCCATACACCTACTGATTGTCCTCCCCTCCCATGATACTATGTGTCAAGTGTGTGTCAACATATATATATATATATATATATATATATATATCATATACTTATGACTGAAAGAAAACACACATGCAATAAATATATACAAAAATATAATAAGTATGCAAAGTACTGTAAGCAATTTGGCAAGGTATCTTACCTGGTAAGAGAGCTGCAAAGTGTAACGTCCAGGAGTCAAGCACACAGGATCAGAAACTACGGCCTCAGAATGAACATCTCCGGATGCTAAAATAAACATCACCAACGTTCCCAGAATAAGCGAGATAGCTAGAAAAGGCTATCCTTTCATCCAATTTGGATACAGGAACAAAACGGTAATTTTGGGTCAAAGTAGGGTCCACATGTGGCCCACTTTGCACCAAAAAGCATGACAGGGGTAAAGGTATCTAAAAGGGACAAATTATAGGTCAAACCAATTCTAAACATCAATAAGAACTCAACGGTACATTATATTTTGGATTTTGGTGAGCCGAACACAAATTCGCCCAAAAAGTCAACCGTGGGGCCCGCAAATAGGCGGCTTGGTCAACCATCTCAGAATCGCGTGAAACTTGGGTCACAGGACCAGCGTGATACCATGAATCCAATGGTATAAGTTTTGTCGCGTTCTGACGAGCATACACTAAATGGTGCAGGGTTTTGTAAAAGTCGCTATACGAGAACTGTAGTGCCCCGCTCCGCGTAGGCACTATGTACAAGTGGGATCGCCTTGCTTGCTCGAACGGAAGTCTTCTCGGAGAGTTCTCGACTGATTAATCAAAGTGAGTGGGCAGAACTGCATTCTCTGATTCTTGCACGACTTAATAATGAATCTGAGTTTTTGAATGCTTGTTGCTTAATAAGATTGTTTCATAAGAAGAATGATAGAACCGACTCAGTATGCTAATAAGAGAACTCACATAGCTTGTCATTAAAACAAATCTGCTTGCTTGCCTAATAAGAGAACTAGAAATGCTTGTCTAAAACGAGATAGAACCTTGCCATGCTAATAACAAGAGTAAAGAGGATTGCTTGCACTTATATCGTATGCTAGACTGGAATACTAGAATGCTTGTCCACAAGAGATAGAATTTGCATGCTAGAGTTATAAGAACTGTTCTTGCTTGTTACTTGTTTAAGAGTTAGCTTGCTTGAATATGTTTTATTGTTGGCTTATGAAGAGATGGAACTTGGAGAATACTTGTGAATCTAGACTAATAGCCCACCCTGAGGCTTAAAAACCTTACGGGGGAGACATGGCTATTAGGCAATGTGCATTAAGAGAGTGAGCTTTGGCTATCTGGACTTGATAGATGTGTTTGCTTGCTTGTTCTGGATTAAGTGCATAATCTTGCATCGATAGGAGCTTGCATTCTCGCATTTGGTCAGGATAACTTGTGCACAAGGATTTTCTCTCGAGCGGTTCCTGGGGCACTGGGGATCGTTCGGCCCGGGAAGAGATCTAGATACCTAAGGCTTGTACGTCCTTGGGTAGCCGCGACTCGTCTATTAGTGAGATGGGCTTGTACGTCCCAACTGCTAATCCCGATGAGGGGACCATCATATAGTTAGGGCGCATGCTAGGCTAGCCTTCTTGCATACCTAACTGTTTGATGCAGGGACGAACAGGAAACTAGAGAACTGTATATTTTATGTTATACAAATTGTTGCTAACTTGTGTGTCTGCTGCAAGGATAACCGTTCGGCAATGGGGTAAGAAATATGAGTTTATATATATAGCCTGCTTATTCATTTAGTCTGCATCGTGATTTATCTGATAGTGACTCATGCATCAAACATCGGTTGGACAATGGCGATTAGTGCAGAGCTGAACCTCAGTCACAGCTACTAATAGTACCAGTATGTGAGTCATTGGATTAGCTGGATTACCGCTGCCAATCCTGAGTTTCTCGGGGACCGAAATCATATAGAGTGTTGCCTTATTGCTTGAGTGAATGATAGTCTACTGGATATGCTTGCCTTGTTTTGAAATGATCAGTCTGCTAGATAAACTTTGCCCCTAACGAGATAGATTGTGATGCACAAGTACATGCTGCACACTGCACGATAGAGTACTGTCCCGAATCGTATGCTTGAGTATCGAATATGCAAAACTGGTTTCTAACTTGTGTTTTCAAAAAGATGTAATCTGACTATAGTTCCGAGCTGCATGAAAACAACTTAGGTAAAACTAGCAAGATCACTAGTAATGAAATGTTTTGCCACAAGTTTACTTAGTGTGGGTTTCAGGGGGTGTAGCTTCTGTTCAGTTGTTTATATCTCACCAGTACTTGCATAAAGTGCTGACCCACCAACAGTCTGCTTGTTCTCAGGTGCCTGATCGTCCGAGGAAGCGATAGCCGTGCCTCATCCCAAGGAACTGGAAATCTAAAGTCGATGCCTCGAGTCGCATCGAGATTGTGCCTGCTTTGAGCTGCTTTTGTATAGAGGGATATAATGTATGGAACAGTGTTATTATAATCGAGAGAAGAGTGCTTGAGCGATCTGTAACCTCGGCCATGCGCCGCTTGTAACAATTTCGATTATCAATAAAAGAGCTTATTTTCATATGCCATTGTGATCTTCACTTTTCTGCAATATGTGTGCCGCTGCTTCAGTATCAAATAGCTTACTTGCCCTTGTATCAAAGCTTTGGCCTTGTGCAAGCGCATCTTAGGCTTGCACGGCATCACGTCCGTGCGAGGACGATCGGTTCCGTAGGGACCAAAGCGAGGACGAACGGCCCTGCGGGACCGGGGCGTGACAAGAACTTTTCGCGGATACAGATTGATTCCGACGCGCACACGCGTCCGAATCAGTTTTCGCGAAAGCCCACACTTATATATACATATATACATATATATGTGAAAGGAAAAAATACAGAATATATATATATATACATACATATTTATATTAATATATATACTGTATATTTACAGTATAACAATATATATATATATATAATAATATATAGATAAATATATATTTATATAATTACATATATAGATATATATATATTTACATATATACATATATATATATAAAAGGGAAAAATAAAAATAAAAAACAGAATATACATATATACATACATATTTATATTAGTATATACATATACTGTATATTTACAGTATAATATATATATATATATATATATATATATATATATATATATATATATATATATATATATATATATATATATATATAATATATAGATAATTATATATTCATATATACATATATAGATATATATATATTTACATATATACATATATATATATAATAATAAAAAAAACACAAAAATACATATATATTAATATAGTATATTTATTGTATATACTGTATATTAATATATAATATATAAATAAATACAATAATATATATATTAATATATATAAATATATACATATATATACATATATATAGACATATATACATGCATATACATATTTATACGTATTTATGTATTTTTACTGTACTATACCTGACAGGTCAGCAAGGGGGGCCCACGGCTAGTCGTCGGCGGAAGGACGACGGCGGAGGAGGCGGTGGCTGGCCGGAGGAACGGCTGCAACAGCAACTGCAGTTAGCAGCAGCAGCAGTAGCAGCAGCTTGTGGTGGCTGCTGCGGCCAGGACAATGGCGGAGGGGGTGGTGCAGGCGGTCAGGTCGGCGGAGGGGACGTCGGCGAGGAGTTCTGTGGTGGTGGCGGAGGTCAGGGGTGGCGGTGGTGGTGGCTGGAGGCGGTCGGGATGGTGGAGGCGGTGCTGGTGTGGTAAAGGTGGAGGTGCTGCGGGGGAGCTGCCGGCGACGGTGGTGGTCCGGGGGCAGTGGTGGTGGGTCAGTCCGGCGGAGGAGGTCAGGGCGAGGCATTTGGGGGTGGTGGCGGTGGTCCACGACGGCGGTAGGCGGCGTTGGGGGAGGTCGGGAGTGGTGGTGGTAGCTGTTAGGGTTGGGGGTGTTGGTTGTTGTGGAGGCTGCCGGCAGCGATTACGGCGGCCGGAGAGGGTGGGGGTTGACTGGAAGGGAGCTGGGGAAGTGGCGAAGGGTTCGCCGGAGTTTGGTCGGAGGTGGTGGCCGGAGTTGGGCGGTGTGGGGTTTGGAAGAGGGGAGGGGGTCGGGTTTTATAGGGTTAGGGTGGATGGCATTTTGGTAATTAGTTAGAACCTTAGGGGTATTTTGGGGTTTTGGATATTTTGGCTGATATTTTAGGATATTTTTTGGTGGGACCCGCGTCCAAATGGACGGTGTACGTTCACCGGCCAATAGAAATGTGACACCTCGTACTGTAATTTACAGGAAAACCCCTATAAATTTATAAATTGCACATAGGTCCTAAAATTGGAAATTTGCGTAATTACGCAATTTATCTGATAAAAATACCTAATTCCTAAAAATACTAAAATGCTCAAAATTGAGAGGGAAAAGCTGTGGGAGGGTCCTGAGGGGGTGGGGGTGAGCCTGGGCAGGGGCAGGGCCTGGTTCTTGGGTGATACGGGTCACCGTATTAATTAATTAATAAATACTGCGCACTGTGTTCACTAATTATTTAGAGGCAGGTAGGGTCATAATTTTAATACGTTGTCAATATACTAATTGTAGTATATTCAAAGTAGAATATTAACGTATTTTTGTTTGGGCAAAACAGGTACAGGTTGGGCCTCAAATCTCTATTGGAACAGAGATGGGTATAGAGCAAGAAATTAAATAGAAAATAAATACGGACGTTTGTAACGATATTTGTGCGTCTCAAACGAGGCTCAGAATAAAGTATCTGGGAGTTGCACAAAATTCAAAAAAATAGTCTAACATGTCTAGGAGAGGTATGTAAATTTTGTTTGGGGATAACAGCTAGTGTAATGCTCTAATTAATTGTGTGATGGACATGTGCACAAATCAATAGGATATGTAAGCAAAATAAATTAAATATTGCAAATAAATCCTAAATTGCTAAAAATGATTTTAATATGCTGAAATCTGGTCGAGGGAGTTTACAGGTCCGGGTCGGGTTCAACTCGGATCCGACCCGACCCGTTAAGAATTTGGGTTCGGTTCGTGTAAACCCCCTGATTTTTCAAATTTTTAAAATCTGGATTTTTCACAATTTTCTGGAATTTTCTGGGAATTTTCTGTAATTTAAAAACAGGGTTTTAATTATTCAATAATTTTTAAATGATAATAAATAATATTAAAATATTATGGAAATAATATTTTTGGATGTAAAATGAAAAACTGGACTTAGGATAATTTTTCTGGAATTTATTGGGCCCTGGACCTATTTTTAAAACACCTAAAACTATTTATTTAATTATTATTTATTTATGGATTTATTATTATTATTATTATTATTATTTTTAAAATTCAGCCCGGCCCATTACCCAGCAGCCCAAGCCCCTTGGGCCGGCCCAGCCCGCGCTGTTAGCGGGTTGGGTCGGCCAGACCCGCCCGCTAGCCCGCACCCGGAGACCCAGCCCCCTCCCCGCTCACCCACGACCCCTCGGCTGCCCGCGTTTTCCGCCGGACCCGTCGACCGCGCCACCCGCCGCTCCGCACGCTGGCCACGTCTCCGCGAGCTCCGCCTCCCCCGCGGCCACGACTCCGCCCAAGCCGCCTCCCTCGGCCCCACGACCACCTGCCGTCTGCCTTTAAAATCTCCCCCGCCGCCTCCAGCTCCACGAACCGCCACCGCCACCACCCGCTCAGCCGCCGCCGCTCCACCCCGACCACCGCCTCGCCGCCTCGCCGTCGTGCCCAGCCGCCTCCCTCTCCGCCGACTTCCTCCTCCCTCCACCTCCAGCAGCAGCAGCAGCCCGCAGCCCCTCCGCCCGCTGCTCCGGCCGCCTCCGGCCTCCAGCGCCGCCGCAAGCCCCGGCCGCTGCCTCGCCGAGCTGCCCCCGGCCGGCCGCTCCCCGCCTCAGCACCGCCGTCTCTGGCGAGAAAGCCCTAACCCTAACCCTAGATTCTTCCCCTGTGTCCGACACGAGTCGGACACGTGTCGGACCCGATCCAGACCCCGGTTTTCGGGTCCCCTTCAGGTACTTGTAACTTTCTGTTCGTAGCTCAGATTTCGATTCCGCAAATTGCGTTGCGAAGCCTGTATGACCCTCTCGGTGCCCGGACAAACCGTTCGGGACATCGCGTCCTGTGGTGATCGCACACCGCGATCCAAAAACAGGAAAAACCAGACCCTGTTTCACCCCGGAACCGAGTACGCCCCGCCAAACGGGATGACTTGGTTGCGTGCGGTCTTCACAGATACATGCGCGTCATCGATACGGACGTGCGAGATTTCGCAGAAGTCGATTCGGGGGTGCGTGCACACCGGGATCAACGCGTATCCGCGGACATCGCCCCGTATCCGACTTTTCTGCATTTTACCCTAACTTTGTGTACACACGTCGGATTGAGACAAAACTTGTGCCATCGGACTTGTAGCGATACGCTGGTCCTGTGGGTCAAGTTTGGTTCGATTCTGAGAACGTTGACAAAATCGCGTGTCGTGGGCCCCATAGGCCCCGCTCGACGGGCGATTTTGTGATCGGCTCATCGGAATCCAATTCTGGAAGTTCCGTTGGGTTCGTATTATCGTTTCTGACCTGTTGACACTAAGTTTGGTGAATTTGGAGGCCTTTGACCCTGACGCATTTTTCGGTGCAAAGCGGGCCCGCATGTGGATCCCGTTTTGACCCGAAACTGCCGTTTTTGCCCTTGTCTCCAAATTGGACCCAAGGACAGGCGTTTCTAGCTGATTGATATTTTCTGGATCTGATGGTAATGTTTGTTTCAGCAACCGGAGTACCGCCTGCAAATCCAACTGAAGTCAGAGCCGAAATCAGAGCCGGAACCACATGCAAGTGTACCTTGCCAAACCCTGCAGCTTGCTAATTATTTTTTGGACTTAATTATGCATTAGTGGGCAAGTAAAGCTTGCCAAATCTCAGTAATTTTTGACATAGTATTTTACTTGATTTCTTGTGGAATTAAATGTAAACTTGTTTTAACTGCTTAACCTAGGAAGCGGGTGACGTGCTTAGTGTCCGATCATAGTTGGGTGCCAACTCCGTACGCGGGGTTGTGTAACATCACATAGACATGGATATCGAGACTCGATAATTCTCGTACTTGTCCTATCAAGTACACCAGAACCCAGGACACTTGACACTATTTTATGAGACAGAGTCTTCCTGAGACATTCAAGGTAATTCTGTATATGATGCATGTTTTATGACATAGACTTTACATTCTTAGACATTTGATTCATAGCTATCAGACTTGCTGCATTAGTTATAATCGTGCGTGACATGGACATGAGGCATCGTGGACATGAGACGTGGGATTACATTGGGTGGGGAGAGACACACAGACTACAGGCTGATATTATATATAAAACATAGTATATATCATAGTGTAGTTCATAGTTATTGCCGCTACCGGCTCCCCGACACAGAGCTTGTAGTGGCTTCAGCCTGAGTTCTAGTGCTGCTCTCATATTGCATATCACTTAGCTGGTTACATAGTTTATCCTGCTGTTCATTTATTGCTGCACTGCTTATTTATTTTGGCTTGTATTTTCTGTACCTTGTTATGTCCCCTGAGGACCTGGAATGGACTATGTCCCCAGGTATAGCTGAAGAGAACTACCCCGAGGTGTACGGTACATGAGCACTCCTTGGAGCAGAACCAGGAACAGAGGACGAGATAGTGGCAGAAGATTTCTCGTGAGCACCGGCTTCATCTACACAGTATTTCCATTTTCAGTATTTTATTTTCTGTCTATTCTCATTAAATGTAACAGACTAATTCTCGGATTATTTCCCGAGATAAGCTTATTTGATATTGCTCATTTATTTCCATTGCATTATTTCTGGCATTACTCTGCGTTATTCTGTGGATGAGATTAGAAATACCTGAGACTTGTAACATTTTACTGCTAGGCTACAGCTTAAGCATGCCCTGATGGATCCATTAAATTGGGTTGTCCATCGGTGCGTGCTGCTGGCCATTGCGCACGTGCTCAGTCCCTCGATATTTTGGGACTGGGGCGTGACAGTTCGGGTTGGTTTGGTTTATTTTGAAATAAACCGTGTTTAATTCTAGGGTTTATTTGGTTTAATTACAACTTAGTTTCTAGGTCTTTAAAAATATTTTCGGGGTCCAATAAATTCTCGAAAAATTATCCTATGTCTAATTTTTTTCATTTTACACAAAAAATATTATTCTCATAATATTTTACTATTATTTAATATCATTTAAAAATTATTTAATTTCAAAATATCTTAGTTTTAATTAATTAAAAATTCTAGAAAATTCCAGAAAATTGTGAAAATCTATTTTAAAAATTCCTGAAAAATCAGGGGGTTTACAAGGAGGAAGAAGGAAGAAGGGAAAAGAAGAGTGAAATAAGAAAAATGAGTGAGAAAAGAGAAAATACTCATATATATACTAAGAGCAGAGAAAGATCATTTAGTCATGGGTTTAATCAAATAAACCGCACGAATTGTCTATTCTACATGCGGGTCCTAAATCGGATCTATGGCAATGCCAATGGGTATTCTACTAATCTCGGGTAACCTCTCTCAACGAAAGTAATACATTATCAGAAAAAATTAAATTCTAGAAATTCAAAAAATACCAAATCTGGGATCGGATGTGACAATTCTAAATGTTCAACTTAATACCCTAAATTTTCAAAATGTTCAATTTAATACCTGAAAAATAATTTTTCTAAAATATCCCACCATCTCTCTCTCTCTCTCTCTCTCTCTTCCCAACCCCTCCCCCCTCCCCCACAACACCCCTCCTCCTCCACCGTTCACCTCCTCCTCCTCCCGCAGTTCACCTCCCTAGTGCGCCGCCTGCTGTTGTTGCCGCCGCCGCCGTTGCTGCAGCCGGCCCGTCCCATGCGCTCTGCCTGGCCGAAGAGGAAGGGGGAGAGAGCGCGGGGGGAGTCGGCCGAAGAGGGAGGGGGGTCGATAGGAGAGGGAGGGGGGGGGGGGTGGTGAGGGGGGAGGGGGGGGGGGTCGACGGGAGAGGGAGAGGGAGGAGGGGGATGGGTAGTTTAGGTTTTTTTTTTTTAATATTAAGTTATAAAATTTTAATAGTTAAGTGTATCAAGTTATTGAGTACAAAAATTTATTGTATAAAGTTGAACATTTAGAATACTGAGAGTATCAAAGTAAAATTTAGTATAATTTTGAGAGACAAGTCAAAGAAGTAAGAAGCCTCTTTCATTTTTTACTATATAAATAAAAAAAAAACAGCTCCAGACGTAAAAGAGTTGAAACTTTGCAGAAAAACCACTCTAACCCCTATTCCCAATTCCCCGATCATATCCCTAATTCTTGGACGACAAAGGTCAGTTTTTTCTCCGTTTCCTCAAATCAATTCGATTCCTAATCCCTAACTCCGTCAATAGGGTTTTGGAAAGGTCCAATTTTGATGTATTTCCGTCAAACTTCATGGTAGATCGCTGTTTCTTGAATTCAATTGCATCTGAAAATCCTTAGTTTTTATTCAATTCGTAATTAGGGTTTCACATTGAAGTGTTAATGATTGTTTATCGGTGGTTTGACTGAGTGCACTTTGTCGATTGTGCGATTTCGGAGCGTCTTTTTGCTTAAATTCGATTTCATTTGACAAAATTATAGTTAGGGTTTGTGAAAAGTTCAAATTTTGAGAGTATGGAGTGGTCGCTTGTAGCTGCAGTATTTTTCTTGTTCGATTTCCCCTACATTGTGATGACCGATCGCTCTTTCTTGAACCTGCGGTACCAATTTTTTACGAAACCCTTAATTTTTGCTGAACTGGTAATTAGGGTTTTCTTTTCCGATCTTAGTGATCGTTTATAAACGGTTTGATGGACTGCATTTCCATGATCTGTCCAAAATTGGATTTTGGAGTGTCTATTTTGCTTGAAACCCAATTTCACGTCCGATCGCTGTTTCTTTAATTTGCTGTTCCAATTCTTAATTAGGGATTCTTTTTGGTGGTGTTGATGTTGGTCTCTCGTGGTTTTGGTGAACTAGATTTTTAATTTTCATGTCAAAAATTGGATTTTGGAGTGTCTTTTTGCTTCAAATTCCTCCAAATTTCATGACATATCGCTGTTTCATGAATTCGTACCTCAATGATATATTAAATCCTTGTTTTATTACTCAATTCACAATTGATGTTTCTCTTTGGTGGTGTTAATCTTTCGTTTGTTGATGGTTTGATGTACCACATTTGATGATTGTGTCCAAAATTGGATCTTGGAGTGTATTTTTGCTTCAATGCGATTTTGGCAAAACTATATTTTTGAGTTGGTTTTTCCTTATTATAATTACTGTTTACTGACAGATGAAGATGCTTTGTTTCCTTATTAGGGTTTAATTTATGGGGTTTAGTGATTGGAATTACTGTTTACTGACAAGTAAATATGGTTTGTTTCCTTATTAAGGTTTATTTTCTGGGGTTTAGGGAATGCCAGACCAAAATTTTAGATATACTTCTCAATGATTATATGGCTCTGTAGGTACTCGTACTTGAAGTACTCATTGAAATCAATTGACAGCATCTTTCTTTACCGGTGACGTGAATCCTAAATTCCAAGTTAATAATGAACAGTATGTCACGGTTCATACTGATAGCACATCAGTTAACACCTCTACCCATACTAAAATACTTCTCTGATCTTTCAAGATTCGTTGATCTTATAAAACTTGGGTTTCAAATGTCATCTTGACTGCAATTATCTTGAACTTGATAGTATAGATTTTATTACCCTTCTATAGTTCTATGTTGCACAAATGCGGCACTACGTGCTGATGATATGGACAATATCTCATGGACAACAGTAATTTTGGCGTGTTCTTGTCATGTCCAACATGACGTGGCATGGACATAACTACTTTTTGGAGTGTCCTAGCTTCTTAGGTACCTTTCCCTATAAACGTAAAACTGTTTTTTTTTTTTCATATTCAACTGACCTAATTCATAGCAAGTTATCTTGCATATATAATGTTCAGTGTTAAAAAAGGATCCTTTATCAGATTTTCATGATATGGTGTTTGGCAAGAGTTGTGCAGTCAAGATGGAAGTTGGACTTCATAGTTCCATCTTGCCTGCAGTTCTTTTCAATCGATTAACAAGTTGGGTTTTTGCATCTCAAATTGTAAACTTTTGCTGGTTGTTTCTGAACTGGTTTTCTTTATTTTGGACAGTAACTCACTGAAGGCAACTTAGTGGGAACCTCAGCAAGACAAAAGCTATCTTTTCTCATGATGTTTTAGTGACCGGTGGACTGGGTTTCTAAAGAGCTGCATTTTAAAGTTGTTTGAGATTTGGAGGTAAAAAATGCCATCCCGCCCACAGTTCTCTCGAATTGATACTGTAGAGCTCAAAACAAAGATCTTTAAGAAACTTGGGCGGCAAAAAGCTGAGAAGTACTTTTACCACCTTAACAGACTACTTAACCTTAAACTTAGCAAGTTGGAGTTTGAAAAGTTCTGCTATAATACATTTGGGAAGGAAAATATTGCTCTTCACAATCTGTTCATCAAGTCAATTCTTAGCAATGCCTGTCTTTCCCATGGCCCTCCTAGCAAACAGACAGCAACAGGACATTCTCGGAATACTAAAGCATCTAATGGACACTTCGGAAATATGTTTCCATTATCACCTCAAAAGGGGAGGTCTGTTAATAGCCGGGATCGCAGGTTTACTGACCGTCCGAGCCCTCTTGGACCACATGGAAAGGTTCACAATGGAAATGCCCAAGAAGTTACTAATTCTTGTGATCTCCAAAGGTCAAGAGGGCAGCAAAGTGCCCCTGAATTGATATCTATTGGTAGCAAGGCATTTTTAGAGGTTGGATCCGTGGAAGATGGGGAAGAGGTTGAACAGGTGAGAGGTAGTCCAGGTGTTCAAAGTAGAAGCCCAGTAACTGCTCCTTTAGGGTTGAGTTTTGGCAGTCTTCCTCGTAAAGCGGTTCATAATGGTTCTTCAGCAATTTTTGGTTTTCCTAAGCCAAATATTCCAGAGACTTGTAGTAGGAGTTGTGAACTGCCAGATACGAGGACTTTGAGGAAGCGGTTAGAAGGTAAGTTGGAGCATGAGGGCCTTGGTTTGTCAGTGGACTGTGTTAATTTGTTGAACCATGGCTTGGATGCATATTTGAAGCGGTTGATGAGACCGTGTATTGAATTAGCTAGATCAAGGTGCAACAGTGATCAAATACGCCAGGTGAATGGGAACTCAAATCGTGGTATGAATGGCATGTGGCATGAAGAACATGTTCAAATATCAAATCAAGGGTTCTCTGCTTCTTTGTTGGATTTTCAGGTGGCAATGGACTTGAATCATCAGTTACTTGGTGCACATTGGCCAGTTCAGCTCGAGAAGATTTGCTCATATCAGATGAATGAATTATGACCGTTAGGTTCTAGTTTTATTGATGCGGTCATGATGCATCAGTAAAATTAGAAGCATCCAAATAAATCCTTGTGGAGCTCTGCTTTTGTTGAAGCAATAGTATTATTAGTGCATGCTGTTAGTCCATATAGTTTGGAATGTATTACCACAAGATTCAGTAGAGGTCTTAAAGCAGCACATCATTCATCATGCCGCTAACACTTGCAGTGGATAATAAGGATCCACGACTTTCCAGTTGTTTTCAGAGTGAAAGATTGTGTCGTTATGAAGCCACTGGTTCGTGTAGATTTATAACCTTGTAAACTTTTTTTGACTCATCTTATACTATATCAAATCAACTTTTTGATTTAGGAACATGCTTTCCTTACTGAATTTTTTCTGTGATCAACCCGTCGAATCAGCATCTGTAAATAGGGTGTCACTATTATAGCAAATATGCCAATCTGACTGGGAATATATCTTTATTGCATTACTGTTGGAATTCTATTTCTCAATAGATTGAGCTGGGAAACTTGCTTAAAACACTCATTTCGTATAGACTATAGAGTTGGTTGTCAATATGTGGAGTCAACATTCTGTGCAAAAATTTGTGAGAAGGGAGGTTATTTGGTTTCTCATGTGAATGATGGATCCTGAGCATAGTTTAAAGTATCGGCCGATACCGATCCGATACGGCCGATACCGATACAGTTTGGCATGTCCCGATCCGATACCGACCGATACCCGATACTGACCGATACCGACATTAGAGGTCTCTTTTTCAGTCAATTCGGCAAAAAAAATTGAATTAAAAAGATCAATTAGAAATGTTGTAAAAGCATAGTAAGGTTGTAAAAACATATAAAAGAGGAAAATTTATCTATCGCATATAAATCAATCGACAATGATGACTACTATTTCATTCAATATCAAAAATACTAAGAAACAATACTGAAAATACTTTAAATTATCCATAAATGTATAAAATATATTATCTAAAATGTTAATAATTTACTAATAGTTGTTTGCTTTCCGATACCAAAAATCCGATACTCCGATCCGAAACCGCCGATACTACCGATACCGCCGATCCCGATACTCATAGGAATGGTCCGATACCGATTCCGATACCGATACTTTGAACCTTGATCCTGAGTTTACCAAGTATTATTTGTTCACAGAAGAAATTCTTCTGATCTTGGAAAAGAAGCAAATTTTTTTTTTTGCTCCATTTACAACTTGGTTATGAAATTTATTTTACTGGTGTCTTGGTTAACCAATAAGATTAGAGCTTGTAACCTGAGAAACATAATGGAGAGTTGAAACAGGTTGAAGATCAAATATATGAGAAGGCATGATTACTGAAATATAATGATGTAATTACTAATACTATACATCAATTGGTAGGTCAATTAAAATATATTTGGTTAAGCGTAGTGAAGTTCATGTTGCATTTGGCACATGACACTACAAAAAACTATCACCAAAACAACTATTATTATAAAGATGGTACTATCAACAACCATGACAAAACCTTTCCCCCCCAACTTTTCGGTCTTGTTAGCTTCAGTTCCAGTTTGTTTTTGGCTGCCTCTTGTCCCTACCTACCACCACATCCAACTACAATATATAATATTACTTTTACTCTGGCACATCTTGTTAAGAATAATGACCATTGTTTATTTTCATTTTTATGTTCTTCAGTCTCACATTGGAAAGAATGTTATTCTAACACGCACAACTTACTATATATTTGGCCTTGAACCTAAAGGAAAACTCAGCTCGTTTGTTGGGCTTTCCAAACCTGTTCTCTCATACTGGACACATCTGTCCATGTCCTTTTAATATGTTCAAATCATCTCAAAGCAGATTACATGGAGCTAGGGTATTCTCATTCATGTTAAAACTGCTAGCTTGAGGATGAAAAAACATGTTTAGTGCTGTTGGCACTTTCTTCCTTTAGTTTAAAGGACCCCGCTCTACTTGGTGCCTTGAGTTGGTTTGTTGGCTCGAAGGGCCATTTGGACTTTGATTCGGACAGTGGATTTGTTCAGAATTCTGCTCGGTCGAGGGAGATAGTTGTTTCTTTATATGCTATTGATCTTTCTCTCCTTTATCTTCACAATAATGAAACTGATATTGCATGTTTAGTTCTATGCTATGAGTATTGTTGCATGCTAACAAAAAGAAACGAACGAAGATAGATAAGAGAGTAATCTTATTTCTATATCTTGCTGCTATAGAACATGGAATCGTAAACTGATGAATTAGACTTGTGTAAAGTAGAATTGCTTTTACTTATCACATGGACTATTTATACTGGCTCTTATAGAAGTAGATTTTCGTACTATTGCGGTATCTTATCACATGGATTATAACACTGTTGTAGAGTATTATATAGAATGTTGTTCTATTGTTTTAGACATGATGATTATTATACAGTCGTTTCTGAAGATTGATAACATGGAAATGTTTGAGACCGTTGGGTCGCTAAGGCAGTATCCTTGGACTTGGAGCTGTGTAGATAAGTCTCTAGACCGGGAAGAATGAGGCGAGTGATGGCTCGAGGAATGGTAATGCTAAGTAGAGATTTATATAGTATATTGCAGTTTTTATACCATACATTTGTGATAGAGTCTAGATGTTCACACATTTGCATGGTTATTGGACAACTTGTGTACAAGGTATTGTTCCTCGAACGGTTATCGGGGTACCGGATCCATATCGGCGTAGGGGGGAGCGGCGATGATGTACTAGCACGGGGTGAGTTCGGGGCCTCCAGTGGAGCTAGCTACCCAGACTGGAAGCATCATCGTCTCACTAGAGTCCAATATTTGTGGTGCCAGTAACTTTTGTATAGTTAGGCTGTATGCTAATGCCAATATGCTTGCAGGTCTGTCACAATGTTTGCAAGGACGAGTATACGATACACTTCTATTTTAGAAGGCTAACGATTATCTTCTGTAGGGACACCCTTGTGACATATTGTTTTAAATTCATTATGATTGATATCATTGTAAGCATGAAAGGATGGTAACTATTGGGTAAGATTAACTTTGTTACTCTGTTATGTGACATTTTCATGCTTGTGGACACACATATTCTATGCATATTGTTAGAGTTATTTTATTTTGTTATTTTTCATATGAGGGTATAATAGTAATTGTGGATGTATTGCATATCAATATAAATAGACATGAGATGCAACCTAGGGTTTAAGGCCCTTGCAATCTCCTTTCTCATATTCTCTCTTCTCCTACTTCCCCTTCTCTCCATCTCCAGACTTCACTCATATAAATGATCCTAAGGCAAGATTAGAAAGATCGCATATAATTGCTTGCACTCACTTAATCAACGTGCTGATTTTATTTGGGTGGGCTAGAAGTTATGCATTCTCAAATGTACTGACCTCCCACCAGATCTTCGCAGGTGCGAAGTTTGCTTGGACGTGCTAAGGTGTTGGAGCTTGGTCGGCGCTTGAAGTTGTGCAGCTGTAATGTATGAAACATCATTGTTGGGATAGTTATTGAGTTGTAAGTCTCGTTGCATGTTTCATTGTGTTGAGAGAGAGAGAGGTAGATATAGTGATTCTAACCAATGTGCCGTAAGTGAAAAAGGCCTATGTGCCGTAAGTGAAAAAGGCCTATGTGCCGTAAGTTATTAGTCTGATTGGCCCCTCACTTGACCGGATTAGGCACATGACTGTCGAAATTGAATGCCTAAAAAAGAGTCAACTATTCATGGAGATTTTCACACCCAAAAGAGAGAGTGCCTATCTTCTTTATGAGAGAAATGGCGAGAGACATGTTTCATAGAAAATTTTAAATTTTACACCAATGATGGCTAAGCAAAGGTTCAATATCATTGCCATATCGTAATCTATGGTTTTGGGTTTCAAGATGCCAGTGTGGATGGTGAAATCATCCACATGTGCACTAAGGATCTGCCACATTATCCCTTTGGGAGATCAAGGATATGTTGGTCAGTGCTACATGTACAGATTAGACACAGTGTACACACTACATAAACATATTAGATACAACGTACACACCACATACACAGATACAAAGATGTACTACATAATTACATAAACACTATATAGATATGTAGGTACATATATGATGCCTTCATTTGTTGTTTTGCCATCTCTGATAATGTAATCTGGATCTTTATTGTATATCTATTGTCTTATAGAGTGGCTAGAGTGAAGTTCAATATAGAAGCAAGTGGAAAATGAAGTGACCAGGAACAAGGTAATTTGGCTCAGTTTAGAATGGCGGTTTATAAGAACTTATGTTACTGAAAAAGCATTCCCCCCATACCAATTTTCTTTTAATGAAAGTTGCTTCTGCTTCTTGTGTACGACGGACTGTAGGAAATTTAGATTATTGTTCTATCAAGGTCAGGCAAAGCACTTTGGTTCTGTATGAGGTCTTGGTTTATCTATCATTGGAATAATTTGCTAAACAATGGGTTGGACGCGAGGTCTATCAGATTATCTACTCTAGTGACTCGGGTAGAGGAGGATGCAACAATGATTGAATAACCGATGATAACGAGAATATTAATCGAGGAGTGAATGGCATGTGGCACAATGAACAAGTTAAATATCAAATAACGGATTCCCTGCCTCATTGCTAGATTTCCAGGTGGCAATGGAATTGAATCCTCAATACTTGATGGCCTGTACAGTTTGAGAGGTTTTGCTTTTGCTCGTTTACCAGATGAGTGAAATATGCTCCATAGCCACAATTCCCAATGTGGTTCATCGGGCATGAGTAAAATTGGAAGGATTGAATTAAATCATTGTAGAGCCTAATTGATGCATGTGCTAACCTTCAATATGAGAATACCATATCTAGTATCCATCTATAAGGAGGGATAGAGCTGCAGGTATGCAATATGAAGCTCTCTCTCTCTCTCTCTCTCTCTCTCTCTCTCTGTGTGTGTGTGTGTGTGTGTGTGTGTGTGTTGGCCCATTATCTATTATCTGCGCTCAAATCATGATAACTGAAGAATCTTTGACAATGTTAAATGCAATTAGGCGTGGCCAAGTATGAAGATGGAATTATTTGTAGATTTGAGTGATGTGCCAGCGACAGTTGATATAATTCAAAGCATGGTTGGGCAAGGCTTTCAGCATGAATTAGCTGATATACTGAGCAAGGGGAATTGAAGCAATTAATGGGGGTAGTAGAATTGGCTTATTACCACACTAGGGCTTGCAAAGATGATCAGGTATTCTGCAATATGTTTATGTTTTGTTTTTCAGTACTCTTTATATTGTAAAGCAGGTTTATGGATTTACTGAACCCTTTATAGTTGAAGTTTCAGTAAATTATTTTTTGTAGCCCATAACTATCCAATTCATAATCTGCATTTGGTTACACATTTCTATCTTCTTGATCATATCATCTCACATCAAACTGAAATGTATAGTCCATACTATACCTGTCTTTCTCCTTAGCATGTATTTGATGTTTCCATAAGCATAGCGGACATTGAGACTCAAACTCAAATTGTCGAAAGTGCAGGCATACATTTCCTTCATAGTATGTGTACACATATCCTTAAGGATATTCATTACATCCTGCCATTCCTTTCCAATCCATTACTATCTTTTAGAATGTATGATTTAACAATTACGAGCTTGGTATTGCACAATATCATCATCGTGATAATGGCAACAAGTTTTTGAATTAGTCATGCAATATCTTTACTAACATCATTCACTTGCTTATGAAGTTATAAATCTCTGTTACCTTTTCCTTTTGTAATAAAAACTGATGGCAATCTATGTTACACACGAATATGGACACAGATTTGGATGACACGATTTACGGTACACGGACATTTTCAGATAGGGAGGATATAGTTGCCTATGAAGCATGGGTGATCCATCTAGGAGGGCGTACCCGTATCGGGTACTTAATTGGTACTCCTTGGTACTTACCACAGAAGTACCTAGAATTATATTTATTTGTATTTCCAATTTTCAGTTTTGTGTAATTCTTTGGTATTTGTTGATACTTTCTAGTACAAAGTCATTGAATAACTTTTAAAATATAGATTTGCTACTTATTGTGTCACAAATCTAAGCTATCTTTATTTCTGAACTTAAACAACATAGTTTTTTAACTAAAACTTATTTAATGACTATGATGAAGAAATTTAGAATCATAGTTTTACACTTATGAAGTCACAAAGATACATTAATATTCATCGGTCTATATGTGTACTAACGGTACCTGTACCATAGATTTTTAGAAATTATCGTATTGACATTACCGGGTACGCACCGTACCGGACGGTACCAATATTAGATTGTTACATGTGTTATGAGTATAGACATGGATACGGATATGGACACGAAATGAATGTGGACACCATTTTCTCGTGTCCATGTAAGAATTAAGTGTTACACAGACATGACTTCAGTTTCAGATGATCAATGTGCCTACACCTACAAACTACAATGACGTGTCATTTGATAGCGTTCTCAGCTGAACTAGCAAAGTGCCCAACCCAATGGTGTCAGTAGTGAATTTAATCTTTATGATTTTGCTCCAATATTCTTGCCCTTCCGGGGCAATGGGCAAATCAAATGCAGTGCAATTTATAAGTATTGCACGATGTTTCATCTGTTATATCAGTAATTCCTTTTGACAAAAGTAGCCAGCCCCTAAAGTTGATTTAATTTAGTATTCCACAGTCTCGGCGGATGTTGCCGTTGGTTCCGGTCTTGACCCCGACACGGCCGAGCTTCGTAATGGCAGTGACAAAGGCCTGTTTAAAAGCCTCCGAGTTGTTAGCCCACTCATTGACAGTCGGCCTGGACCTGGAGTCCACGAAGAGAGACTGGTCCGACGAGAAGAGACCCATGCCCTGCTGGAGGTTCCTGAAGTACTGGTTGTCGAAGGTCTGGGAAGTAATGGGGTCCATGCTGATGGCGATGCTGGGCTCCACATTTTGGGGGCAACTTTCTTGTAGCTGGGCTGCGTATGTCGTGTTGAGAGTAGGGTCCACCGGGGTTCCCGGTTTGAAGTTGTAGATTCGGTCGGCAAAGCGGTTGCAGTGAGAGAAACCCAGAGTGTGTGCAGCTGCAGAGAGGGAGGAATTGCATGAGGAGGTGCAATGTTCAAATTTGAGCGAAGTTACTAACTGGTACACATTTTTTTTAGAATTAGAGTGACTTTATTGTTAAGAATTCTTTTTTCTACAGTTTAAGTAACAGAAGTATGCTGTTTAACACCTATTTTAGATAATTGATCAAGTAGATGACAGTTTTGGTTAGCTTAAACCACTTGAAGTGTACTAATGTACCCAGGGTGGTTAGGGATGCTATGGGGTCGGCCATAACTCCTCCGATTCCAAGTCTTTCACCTTAGTACTATCATAGTATCATATAAGATTCGGTCAGGGTACGGTAGGGTAGGGTAGGGATCGCATCGTCTACATAGGCCATACCTAACCTGTTCACTATAAAGTTGGGGTCGAGCCTGGATCATTTCCAGTTTGGGTCTAGGTATTTCGCTACTACAACTTATAGGAAAAAAAATCTTATAATTTATATAGTTTATTTCTAATATTATTTTGGGGCTAGGTCTGCAACAAGTATGATTTATGTGGACCTGAATCCCACCTGTTTTGAGGACCAAATATATTTTAGGAATGGATTCTACTTGCCCGAAGCTGCATTCGAGCAAAAACCAGGTCGGGTCCAAGGTAATCCGGTTCTTGGGGTCTAAAGAACAACCCCAGGTTTGTTTAACAGTTTAACTTCAACCCACAAGAGATGTGTAACATAAAAGGCTGCCCAAACACAAAACTAGAATAAATGGCCATTTAAATGGTCAAGTTAAACTAACTGCATCCGAGAAGCACATACACGCCCAAATCACCAAATCAATGTTATGTTCAGGACGTATCCTTAATGGACACATGTTGGACACGGACACAACACAGACACTCCAAAACACAATAGAACCTAGGAAGCACGGACATTCAAAAATTGTGGACTGTGTCATATAGGACATATATTGGACACGTATTAAACACAACCCAGACAATCTAAAATGCACGAGGACACACCAAAATATGTGCCATGTTGCCGTGTCTTTACCATGTTCTGTTGTTTCCTTTCTGTGCAACATCTAGAATACTTCAATATCAGTATCTTGTCAGTATCGCATTGTGTTATATTCTGGTCCCTGCAACATAAAACTCAAGACTGCAAAGTTCCTTATACATCTTAGCCATAAATTATTATTCCACGAACTCTACACATTTTAATTGACAGAGTCAAAGGTTTGAACATGTCAAATTTTGTGTAATACCTATCCAAATGTCAAATTCTGGGCAACAATAACAAAATACTATTTAATTTCTTCCTTTGTTAGCATTGTACAAGTCGTAAGCATACCTTTAATTATAAGATCCAATTGCATATCCCATAATAAGAAAACTCTGGGAAGGTCTCGACTCTGCACCTTTATCAATAATTTTCTGTTTGTTTATTAGGATCATCCATTTGTCTTCACTTCCTAATCGATTCTGAAGGTGGGATTTTTGGAGGAGAGTGCATGTATTAGCATCCCCAAGTTGAAGCCGTGTGATGTGTTTTTCGGAACCTCCTTCAATTTGTATACTTGGCTCTTACCTGAGAGAGCAATCATGTCCGTCTGAGAAAGCCCATTCGCCACGAAAATTGAGTTTAGCTGGTCAACATCGAAAGATGGCTTCGGCAACTTGCCCTCGACGCTAGACGCGATTGAGCTCAGCCCATCCAATCTCCCCAACTCTACTGCATATGACGGACCGCCAGCCTAAAATACCAAAACAAGAAAACACTATTGTTACACATGGAATTAATTTGAATTACATAAGAAAGAACCAACAAGCTAGCACCAACCAGAGCTATGACATCTCGAGTGGCCATCGCTAGGATATCAGCGCATGATACTTTGTTCGTGCACTGAGGCACCGCATCCACCGCTGCCTTGGCCCTGATAACAGTATCGAATCCGTCTCCTGCCAGCGAGATGTTGTCAGGGTGGTCCTTCTCTGCCATATTAGTGGGAGTGGAAGCTATGATAACCGAAGCATCGCAGCCCTACATGCGAATGAGAAAACAGGCTCAAGGACATAAATCTTGATTGGATATAAATGTTTTGGTATCTTTACCTGAACAAAGCAATCATGGAAGAAGAGACGAAGGGTGGCGGGGATGGTAACAAATGTCTGCTGGAATTTGGCGGTGACGGCATTCCTCACGATGGTGTCGACGTTGGGGCAAATGTCGGCATAGTACTTTTGCCTTAGTTGCGCTGAACCTAGTTGCGAAAATAAGCACAAGTCTAGTGTGAAGAGCAACAAGGCCACTTTTAAGTTTCCCATGTAGGGATATTGAAAGATGTGTGTTGAAATTTTGATGGTAAAGAAGGAGAAAGGGGGTGTGGGGTGGGGTTGTGTGTGTGTGTGGCTTTAGAATGTCCTGTGATTTTTAGATTTTTAACGAAGAGAAGAAGAGGTGATTGATCCATGTCAAGACTTGATCATCCAGTTGTTTTTTGTCTGCTGGACTTTCAGAATGACTACTCGCCATTTGGAGAGCATCAAGTGATATGATACAATGAGACTTATAATAGCAACAAAGGAGGAGGACGAAATCAAGATAGAGAGATCTAGAGGTGTATTAGTAAAGGGGAACTTAAGCTAGGAAACACAGGTTGTTGTGGAAGTTTGATTCTTGTTTTTGAATATATATATATTTCTGATATGGGATGCTTGTAGTGGCTGGTCATCTTTTGTTGTTACTTTGGAGTCAAGTGGGTTCCTAATCATGTAAATTTGGGGTACAGTGCATGTGAGTCTTATTTTTGGCAAGATCTTTTGAACCTTTAGTGAACTGGGGGTTCCTAGTACTGAAGTTCTGGGTGCAATGCATTCCAATGCATTTGAAATATGATCCTTGTTTGCCATCCTCTTTCTGATACACGATCTTCCTTCCTCTTAATTTGGATGGAGTTGGACTCCTAAGTTTCTTGTATTGGCTATAGTTTCATATCAAGTCCAAGTCTTCTGCTATTCATGGTGTTATGTTGGTTTCCTTATCGCTCAAAATTCAGGTACTGATCCAAGGCTTTCTTGGCCAGATCTTTTAACCTTTTCTACATAGGGGTTCCAAAGGGTGTTGCTTGTACATCGATAAAGCTTTATGCTTGCATCCTGGAGGATGTGGGAGAGTCGCAAAAACAAACCTCTACATATATTGAGAGTAGGGCTGTACCCATCTTGACCCTCCTAGATCCTGCATTAGCGGGAGCTCCGTCGTGACTTTCAGAAAGAACTTTGCAGTCAAGGTAAATTTGATGCTGATGTTCTCTGCAAATCATGATGTCAAACTTTATTTGCAGCTCTACTCATACAACTAAAGTAATGTCTGGACTCTGGAGTCTGTGAGTTTGGCTAGAATTTTTGACATCCTCTCCTACTGGCCAAATTTCTCTAGGCTTTGTAAAAGTTCGATGCTTGTGTTGAACTGAAGAACTTGAGGGTACTGATGCAGTTTAGTAGGTAAATACTTAGGAAATTGAGTATCACTAAAACCTCTAGGCACATACCCAGATTTGACATCATTATCATGGGAATCATATGCATATGATCTTGAAGGTCACAGCCACTTAGGAGTTTCACCTACAACTCCCTACTAATGAAGTATCGAGAGAAAATGGTTTGTAGTGGGTATGAAAGGGACCCAAACATAAAAATTTGCACTCTTCAAGGTTCAGCTATGTTGCAGGGGAAATATACAACACAATAAGGACATGACGACCTGTCACGACATATTTGAAGTATTCTAGTGTATTTTGAAGTTTCTGTTTCATGTCCAACATGTGTCTAGCAAGATGTGACAAGGACATGGTCTTGGTGCCTCCTTAGGTTCAGTCGTATAGTGGTTGATATTAGGTGGTTGTTACATCGGCAGATTATTTTTGCAGACAGACAAACTTGTAGCATCCTAGGGTTATTGCAAAAGATGAACTTAATAGTTGGTTATGGCAACATCAAATACTCCAAAAGGAACCTAATCTAGTCAGTTACGGCAAAAACCTTTGGGACCGCTTTTTAGTGACATGTAGGTGAGACCAATTCAGGCTCACATACCTACCTGCATCCAATTTTGCAAGATACAAGTGAGATTGTACCTTTGCCAATTGTTTTGAACATCTTTGGTCTCAAATTTCATTAGTTCAATATGGCTTAAGGTTGAGTATTTATTAGACATTGTTGACTGCAACCTCCTACTTAAACAATGCCACAATCATCTTGGAATTCCAGTCCCCAGAATTGGTGAATAATAATGCCCACAGAGGATCTAATTGGCAGTGTGATGTACTGGATTAGGATTGACATTTCTTCAACAAAAAATGTTTACATCAACCCATCACTCTTACACTAAGTTTTCGGTTGGGCAAAGAAGAATAGGAGGGGAGTTTTGGAGCTAGCTCTCAGGAATATCTAGAAGTGTTTCTGTGAAATATTTGGGAGGAACCCAACAGTACGATATTCTAGGGGCAATTCAGGTTATAACTTCTTACTGATATTCTGAGTTATAACTTCTTACTGATATTCTGACCTGGCTGAAATAGGTAGCGGAGAAGAGATGTCGTCCGTTAAGAGACTCCCTGCCAATGAATTGGAAATAAGAGTTTGTGGTGAGAGTTGAGGAAGCTTGAGATTTAATTCTCAATTTATATATCTATATTATTTCAAATACGTAGGTCAAATGTCCATTTTACGATCTGAGATTTGGATCTGCGCAACTGTAACTTCTTTAATTTTTTTATAAATATCATGCCGGATGAGGTTCGTTCTTAGGTTGCTTGGATACAATGTTAAAGTCCATGTCATTGCACCAAAACTCCAAGAGTTTATCACGAGGCTTGAGGGTTACGTATTCAAATTATTCCAATATGTGAAGAGGATAGAAGCATTGCCTCAAGTAGCAAAAATGTTTTAAGATTGGAGTGCTGTTGTCTTGACTTCTCAATTTTTTTTATGTTTTTGGTCTATGTTCTAACTTAGTATATATGAACGTGCATTGTATGTATTTCATGCTATTTGGGAAGAGCAAACAACAACTTATTTTTTTCTATACGTAATTAACTAGCTATCCATGTTAAATTTAATAAATAATTTTAATTAGTAAACATAGGTAAAGATTTTTTTGGAACAAAACTACTACGGTGAGTCTTAACCTTTTCTTATTATACAGTAATATAGATTAGTATATAGTTGGAGTGCTATATTCTTTCCATTTGGTGCTCTTGGCAGTTATATTACACCACTTTGGAAGCTTGGTTTGCTGCTGTCAGCTTAATAAAAAAACAGTACTAACAGTCGTGCTCTCTTGATAATGAATACACATTGAAAGCTCTCTTGTATTATGAGGACAAGGCGGACAAATAGAGGGAACACTCTGTACTAGTAAAACTGTTCAATTTGGACTAAAATTCTTTGGCATAGGTAGAACTATGTTATCCTTCACATTGCACTGACATTTGTAAGTGACTTTCCTGAAGTAAAATGATGGAAACTACTTGGTCCAATGCTTGAGTTCAAATGTGTTCATAAAAGTCACAAAGGTAGGTATAACCACCGATGAGAATTTTGATCAAATTTCCAACCTTTTCAATAATTGTAGAAAATAATTAAGTTGACTGGTTAGTAGTTACTGATTGTGAATCTTATGTTAGTATGAATTTCCTGAACTATTAAAGTGTCGGTCTTGCAATAGAAGACTTGTTAGTTTTATCAACAAAAAAAAAAAAAAAAAAAGAAAGAAAGAAAGAGGAACAACATTATTCTGTGGATATTTATAGTTTTTAGATGCTTGCCCAACTTGTTTCGTTAATAATCTTTAATGAAACTGGAGGATCTAATTGGTACTAGATAATTTTATCCACAAAGCAAGAAACTATTGATGGATTCATAATTTCTATTTAAGTAAAGGCCAATATATTATTTTATTTTATTTTATTTTTAAACGCCTCTTTTTATGGTCTCAACTGCAGATGAGTTCATGTTATGTTAATTATCAAAATTGAGGCCCACTATCATAGTTTGTATTTGTAGGTTTTAACAAGGCATGAGCGAATCTGGGTCCAGTTGATGTCCCAGTGAGTTTTTTTTATTTGTAGCTAAAAATCTATAGCAAAATCTATAATATATGATCCACAGAGAGTTTATTTTGGTGTGGAATTCTTATGTATAATTGATGATGCATTTTTTTCCCCATCAGGAAGACCTTGACTTGGCATTCATATCAATATTATTTCCTGGTCATTGAGTCTCTCTCTCTCTCTCTCTCTCTCTCTCTCTCCCTTGATTCATATTATTCGTAATGTGACATATTATACCAAAGAAGCATAGTTTTGGTGCATAGATAGAAGTCCTTTGCCAGAACTGAGATTCCATATGTTCCCAACATAGTAAAAGGCTGTCCTTGGCTTCTCAGAGTCTGCAGGGAATGTGGCTTCTTGTGGTGCACATTAACGTCAGCGGTGCTTCTTTTGATGATTTCACAAAGTTGGTTTCGTGTCGGCTGGTCCCGTTTCCCGATGGCTCGTTCGTGCATGCTGACCGACAGTATGAGTCCATTTTTGTTCACCCACCAAAACTTGTGGGGATGATCACCCTTCCACTAAAGATTTGTCATGTGTCAAAATAGTGGCCAAAACTAGTGTGGATGTTCACCAAACCACTCTCAAATTGGTTTTACGTTGGATGAAATCGACACGTGACAACCCTTGTGTTGTGTAGTGCCGGACATGTCTATGACATAGCCATTCCGAAATCTATGACACCAAAACCAGTGCCTTGTTCTTGTTTTCACATAGTGAACCGGTGTTCAACCAAAGAAAAATATATACAAATGTCGAACTTGTTTCCAACAAAAATGACCCCTGGTTGATACGTTGGGACACTTTTGCAGTTGGCTTTCGTTCTTAACAACTATGGTCAGTATTAGTCAGCCAAAGTAGCCGATATATAACTGCACAACTCATAAAAACATGTGATTCTCCAAGTCCAACCCTTACAAATGAATCATTTTATTACCTCTTCTAATCTGGCACCTAATGTTATTCAATGAACTATAAAAAAGGGGGTCCCAATTGTCGATTGTTGGAGAACGTGGAAAAGCTTTAGCACTGAATTTAATAAGGTTCATTGTTATTGATGATGCTTCTTAATCATGGAATCTAACACTGCCATTGACCACATGCTTACACAGCTCAAGCTTATCCACAATCATTATTCATCAATATACTCTCCACTCCTCTCTTTGTTTTGTCATTCTCCGTACTTGGGTCCTAGGGTCCTAGAAATAACACAAATCTTCATCTAGAGCATGGAAATTTAAGAAAACGTAGAAAGAAAAACGTTTCGAAGAGAATATAAATACGTTTAGTTAGGACGTTTCATTTTTTAAGTCCGAAACGTCTTTGGTAATGACATTTTTTATTTTATTTTTTAACTTTTTCTATCTGATGATTAAAAAAAAAATTGAAAACGTCCTTATGAATGATATTTTGGACGTCAAAAACGTCCTTAGTAATAAAGTTTAAAAAAAAAAAAAACTAGACGAAAAAGAAGAAGAAAAGGCTAGAGATATATTTAACGAAGGCAGAGAAAACAAAGAGATGGTATATATTTATTCTTAATTAAAATAAGTCACGGATATATTTAACGAAGGCTAGAATTTTTTTTTCGACTGGAGGTTTATTTATTATTATTATTATTTGAAAACGTCCTTAGTAAGGACATTTTTTATTTTTTTTTATTTATCATTAGACTAAAAGAAATAATTAAAAAAATTGACAACGCCCTTACCAAGGACATTTTGGACTTAAATTTTTGAAAACGTCCTTACGTTTATGTTCTCTCCCTGCAAGTTTAGCAATTTTTTTTTATTTTACGTAATTTTCTAAACTTCAATGTTCTAGATGAAAATTTCTGTAGAAATAATTAAGTTAACTTGTTTTGTCCTGTCATGGTTGATTTGATCATCCAAAATGTACATCACTACTACCATTCCCAGGAGAGAAGTACATATATAGGTTTAGTAGTTGAAGTGAAATATATTGGGAGGATTAAAATTTGTAGAATGGGATGGTATACCCATCACCCCCCCCCCCCCCACCCCCCCCCCCCCCCCCCCCCCTCCAGTTCGAGTGATATCAAATATACAATTTATAAAATGTGTTAAGTTTTTTCATTGAACATAAGCATGAATCAAAAAGAATGTTGTGACAAAGTCAATCTTGAATCTTTGTAGATCCAAGGTAGGGATTTTGAGAATTATCTCTAAGATCGAGGTCTCCAGTCTCGATCAATATGAACATGCGAGATTGGCACAACAGCAAGACTTGACGTTTACATCTTGAAAATTACGAATTTGAGTTGCCAAGGCATCCTCTCTGTATATTGAGCATAAGGCTATCTATATTTTAACCCTCCCTAGATATATACTGCTTTCACGGGAGCCTCGTGGCAACGAGACCTGTCGCCTTTTGATGTTAATTTAAATTGTGAGGGATTTCAAGCTTCCAACCTCTTCTAATATTCATTGGTGTCACAAACCTACTTTCCCAAGTAGGTTCATCTCCTCTCTTTTTTTTTTCTCCAGCTAATGTAGTCCATATGTCATCTATGATTTGCATTACTCAATTGCTACTAAATCCAGGCAACCACTAATATTTCAGTGCCTGCAGTGCTGTCCCAGGTTCAGTGGAGTGTTAACATCATTTAAGCAGCACAAGTATACAAATCTTGGGTCAATGCTTATCCCCATGTCATCACAAGTAAACTGATTTGTTGCACAACATGAAAAATGTACCTAATGATCCTGTGCTGATGTTAATATGTATGTTAGTCCATGAAAGTGACTTCCTATTAACATCTCTCTCTCTCTTTCTCTCATATGTTTCATTGTTCTGATCACCTCTCCCTTTCAGCCAGCTGCCCGCAGGCCCCACCGTACCGCTACTCTTGCGCCTTCGCTTTGCCGGCCACGCGTTCATCGCTTGTCGGGACTCTTCCTGGCTCTCAAATCTCATTGAACAGGATGGGAAGATAAGAGAACAATAACATGGGAGTGGTTCTGATGATACATAACAGAATCCTTTCTGAATGACTGTGTAAGTACTCCAGTCCCTTTCCCGGTTATTAAACAAGTACTTGGATTGGTTTAAGTCCAATATCAATGGAGATTGGGCAATAATGCACATGTCATCCCCAACTTGCCGTTACCTGTCTCATGTGATGCTTAGGGGCTTGCCTGTAGATTCAGTATTTGTCACATCTGTCTGAATTTTATTTATAAGCTTCTAACATGATCTCACGATAAATTAGTTTTAAGTTAAACCATGTGACGACAATTCTAATATACTGATCTCCTTGGATTATTAAGATATGCGTTTGTTCACATGATAACATTTTGTATAAAATCCTTAAGATTAAATTCAGGCCGAGCATTGCAATATTACATGTCTATTTCAGAACTGAAGAGCTCCCTGTCACTGCATATTCGAAGATTTCAATCACAAATCACGATCGATACATACAAGTATTTGTTAGTCCCGAGGCGGATCAAAGATGGTAGAATGCGGGCCATAGCAGAGCTACTAGCGAGACCCGAAGGTCCGTTCTCTACTGGAACCCAAGTTGTCATCGAGATCAGAGATTCACACAAGAGCTCCTCATATGATATTTTCTCGATTCCAACAAAGTACGAACCAAGAACAGGTTACAAACAGGCTTCGGGGAAAAAGAAGATTACAACAAGCAACCAGTAAAACGTTCTTCTCTTTACGTTCACAAACGCTACAATGAGAAAGAACGAAGCAAAGGAAAGTGATGAAGAAAAACTCTTTGCTGGGATGGTCAAAACTACTGTTGCTCAAAGCAAGATTCGCCGTACAGACGATCTGTCACCAGGAACCAACAAGTTCACAAATGAACTTTTGGAACGCTCTTGTCACCTTCGAAAACACTCGAAAACACCATATGGGAGGGGGACACTATGGACCGCATATGATCTGGTGTTCTCGGTTTTCCATCCGTTTTCTCTCTTCAAATGAAAGAGGAGATCCTCTATATAAAGAGGATTTCAGCACCTATGCGGCCTGAGGAAACACCAGACCGCATATGCGCTGACCGATCAGATCCCCCAAAACAGGGTGTCAAAGCCGCCCGCGTCGCATGCGCCGTGGGTCACGATGTACTACACGAGGCAGACATCGCCGCCAAACGCCAAAAGCGCTATATGCGCCGCCTAAAGCAAACCCTGTCCCCTCCACAGGCAACTCGCTCATCCAATCTGGGCCGCATAGTATCAGGCCGCATAGCCCCTGGCCGCACAGCGCCTGGCCACAAAGACCCTGGCCGCATAGCGCCTGGCCGCATAGCCCCTGACCGCATAGCGCCAGGCCGCATAACCCCTGGCGATATAATGCCTAAGGCCGCAAAGCACCAGGTCGCATGCTCCACGAAGCATGCGCCCGAGCTAGCAACTGTACATGCAACTCTTGCATAAAGGAGCGCACGAGCGCCATGCGACAATGCTGACGTGCTAAGTGCAAAGTGCGCCAAAAAGTGCCACTTTGCGCCCTTAAGCCCGAGCCTGAGTCCGAGTCTGAGCCGCTAAGCCCCTGCGGGGCTTAGCTCCAGAGGATCTGTACTTGTAGCCACCTGTCTAAACGACTTTCTGACTACCTGTCTGAACACATTCATCACGTCTCTCCACCCCCTTATCCCCATATCTTGGAGATATCCCTGAACTAGACATCTTTGTTGAAAAAGACATGTCTTAGTCAGATGACACACAACTCAATAAGAGTAATCCCTTTCTCAAGCCGGATGTCCAGAATCAAAATTCTGATCCCTAGATCTTCTGTTTGACACTTGTTTGCCATAGAGACCTTCTTTTAAGATAGTGCTCTTACTTGGTGAACAGCTCTTTCACGGAGCATGCGTGGTCGAATGCACCAGTGTCTACCCACCATTCAGTAACCACGCTTGATAACTCAACCTGCGCAATCATAGCAACCAAGTTAAGTAATCAAAGGAACCAATTTTTAGCTATACCTTGCTATGTTGGATCGAATTGGTTCTGCTTTCAAGCTCCAATTCCAGCCATGCGTCAAGTCCTGTCCAGAGCAGTGACCTTCATGTGCAAAGTCCATCATGCGCCAGTCTTGCCATGCCCATAAGCCACTATGCGGCCAGCTCTACCATGCGGCAGGACCTTCAATGCCCCAAGAGTCTGCCATCTGCCAAGAGTCTTCCATGCGGCAGGAGTCTTCCATGCGGCAAGAGTCTTCCATGCGGCAAGATTCTTATCAACCGCCAAGGACTGTCATGCGCTAAGTCTTGCCATGTGCATACTCTGCAATCCTTGGTCAACTTGAAATCTTCCTTCCAACTGGAATGCGCGTCCTTCAAACTCTAACTCCTCCATCCTGAAAAATGGTAGGTTCCGACAACTCACGTTCAACATTTGACAAAGGACTCATTTCCTCATCCAAATGTTCGAAGTGTTTCTCGTCAATCTTCTCAAGTTTGCGAAAACTTGTTGCCAAAAAAATTTGATCGAATGTTCTACATCTTTCTTCAGATCTTGCTTTGAGATTGTTAGTCCCGAGGCGGATCAAAGATGGTAGAACGCGGGTCATAGCAGAACTACTAGCGAGATCCGAAGGTCCACTCTCTACTGGAATCCAAGTTATCGCCGAGATCAGAGATTCACACAAGAGTTCCTCATCTGATATTTCTCGATTCCAACGAAACACGAACCAAGAACAGGTTACAAACAGACTTTAAGAAAAAAGAATATTACAACAAGCAACAAGTAAAACGTTCTTCTCTTTACGTTCGCATACGCTACAATGAGAAAGAACGAATCAAAGGAAAGTACTGAAGAAAAGCTCTTTGCCGGGGTGGTCAAAACTACCGTTGCTCAAAGTAAGATTCGTCGTACAGACGATCTACCCCCAGGAACCAGCAAGTTCACAAATGAACTTCTGGAACGCTATTGTCACCTTCGAAAACACTCGAAAATACCATGTGGGAGGGGAACACTCTGGGCCGCATATGATCTGGTGTTCTCAGTTTTTCATCTGTTCTCTCTCTCTCTTCAAATGAAAGAGGAGGTCCTCTATATAAAGAGAATTTCAGCACCTATGCGGCCTGAGGAAACATCAGGCCGCATATGCGCTTACATACCAGATCCCCCAAAACCGAGTGTCAAAGCCACAGGCGCCGCCGGCGCTTCATTCGCTGCCTCCGCCGCCGGTTACGTTGTACTGCACGAGGCAGACAGTGCCGCCAAACGTGGAAAGCAGCCGTTCTTGTCGCATGCGCCGCATATCCCGAAAGGCACAAAAAATTATGCGCCGCATGCGCCACCTAAAGCAAACCCTGTCCCCTCCACAGGTAACTCGCTCTTCCAATCCTGGCCGCATAACGCCAAGCCGCATAGCTCCTGGCTGCATAGCGCCTGGCCGTATAGCCCCTGACCGCATAGCGCCAGGCGCATAACCCCTGGCCGCATAACGCCTAAGGTGGCAAAGCGCTAGGTTGCATGCGCCATGAAGCATGCACCAGAGCTAGCAACCGTGCATGCAACTCGCGCATAAAGGAGTACACGAGCGCCATGCGACGATGCTGACGTGCTAAGTGTGCCAACAAAGTGCCACTTTGTGCCCTTGAGTCCGAGCCCGAGTCTGAGTCCTAGTCCGAGACCGAGTCGCTAAGCTCATACGGGACTTAGCTCCTAAGAGAAACTTTTCAGAGGCGGTGACAATAGAGTTCACACTTAATCCCTCTAGGAAAGTCAACCCACATGGGCCACCACCCCATGTGCATATACCAATACTAAGCATAGATATATATTGAGATATACACATTGGTGGTTTTCCAATATGGGACTAAAACTCCCAAAGCCAAGTGAAAAACACCAACAGTATTAAGTGTATATTCCCGAATCACTAAAAGGCATCACACTAGAAGAATTATTTAGACCCAGGGTATTGGGGGTGTAAACTAAGAGTGGAGTGAATTCTATGTATGAGAATAGTTTGAGTAATCTATGACCTAGTCACATGGTCGTAGAGGATTTGATGTAAGTAATTTTTTCTTATTTATATTAAGGGTTATTTACACTAACCTCCTTATGTTTGATGTTTATTACACGGATCTTCCTTATCTTGAAAATAATTACACGGACCTTCCCTATGCTTTATGTTTTAAGGGTGGTTAGTGCAATAACCATTTACATAAAACATAAAACATAGAAAAGGTTACTGTAAATAACCCTTATATTAATTATCTTCTTCAGAAAAAAAATAAAATATATATATATATATATATATATATATATATATATATATATTGTAATTTCAGTATATCGAGAGTATAGCATAACATGATGGGTCATCTAATCTTCTTCCAAATCTTGGAAATGTATCGATATCATATTCAACTACAATAACATATCATGAACATGACACTGTAATGACAATAGTATATACCTGGGCCAACTGGTAAAGATCATAGGTTGCCTGGGCACGTGTGACCTACCATGGCAGCCTTGGCTGTCCTGTTTGATGATTCTCTGAACCAGTTCCCTACAATTTTCTAACCGACATATAATTTGTGGGTCTTCATATTATAGTACCCTTCCCTTTGTTGGCACTCTTTGTAGGGCATCTTTCATTCCAGACAGCAAACTCTATTGGCCTGTGGACTGGGATTTCTTTTTTGGCAGGCCACTAAAATAACTCTGGCAAGGGTCTGGAAGAGAATCTTTATATCCTTCATGTACCTTCAGATTTGGAATATGGGATGCTAGTACTGCCATGGTACCTCTATATGGATGATGAGGCTCTATGCTCCCTCTGGCCCCTCGACATATATCGCTTCCCAGAGAATTTCACAGGTGAGGATGTGTACTGAACTCAATGTTGATCATTTTTATGATATCCTTGTAACTATCTTGATTATTGTCTTGTTGTGGTTCTCTCTTGGTTGCGGAGAATTCTAGTCCGTTTAGTTAGCTAATAGATCTTTGCTCTTCTGTTCTTGATGGCACTAGAGTTATTACCAATCTGCATGTTTTTCTGCAAGAATTTTGTTAGAGTTACTCGGTATATTGTTGACTTGAAGCGTACTGGAAAGTGGTTCTCAGAATTTTGAAATGTTCATCAATAACTGTGTCTTCCCGATCCAAGAAAGTGCATTTTCTCTTCATATCCTGCATCTGACAAAGATCAAATGTTTGTCTTAAAAGTCTTAAAGAGTTAAAAGCCTATTTGATATTGTGAATTGTCGAAAATCCATAGTGTAGTAACATTGAGATCTTTATATGCGCTGTTAAAGGAGATGTTTGCTAGTTTTTATTTCTTCTCAAATTACGAGCAGGAATATAATGCAACCATATGGGGGGAAACACCCTTTAGAGCTTAAGTATGTAATATTTGGGGATCATACATTAGTAGGGATGTCTTATTTCGGACTTCATTGTCTTTGTTGCAGAAGTAATGACGACTAGATGAGTCCTGGATCAAGAGCATTATTATCTAGGTCCTCTACAAACTAACTGATTTTTTTTAATGTTTGATTGAAAGATTAGAGCACAAATACTGTGATTTCCTCCAAAAGAAAGCCGACAGAAAGTTGAATTTCAAGGGACCTTTTTAACTTGGGAATTCAGTTTTATCATAAAGCCTACTTTCTGCCTAAATATTTCTGGAACCTTAGGTTTTGCGCTCTTTTTCCTTCCGAGTCCGTTTGTTAGGAGGAAAAAGTGGGAGGAAGAAAAATGGAGGATGCAAAATGGAAGAGAGGGAGGGATGCATTTTCTTTTGTTTGCTATAAGAAGGAAAAGTAGAGGGGTTACTTTTCCTTCGTAGCCTAAGAAATTTAATCTCTCAAAAAATAAGAGGAAAAGTGGAGGTGGGTCATAATTTACAATTGTACCCCATAAAAATTATATTATTTAAAATTGTCCAATAAAGACAAATGGTAAATAAGTATTTTTAGTTAAGGATATAATTGGTAAAGCCTATATATTTTAGTTTCTTTCTTTCCACTTTTTTTTTCGAACCAAACAAAGGAAAGTGCATCTATTTCATTTTCCATCTCTCCTACCAAACACAAAAGAGTGAAATGAACTTTCCTTTCTATATGGATGGAAAGTATATCTCTAGTATTTTTCCTTCATTCCACTTTTTCATTTTTCCTACCAAACGGAGTGTCACTTAATATCATATTAAGGTTTGGCGTGTGACCATGAAGGATGCAGGTTCAAGTCGCTGAAACAACCTCTCCATATATTGGAGTAAAAACTGCATACATCTTGACTCTTCCTAGATATACCCTTGCAATGGGCTGGAGTCTCGTGGCTCCCAGACACTCTTTTTGTGTGTAAATTGAGTTAGAAAGTCTGGGAAGATGATTTATCCTCAGTTACACCAAATTGGGTCTATGCTGGGGGTAAGGCGGCAACCCTCCCCAGACCCTTAGCATGTAAACTGAGTTTGAAACTTCGCGGAAGATTATTTTTCCTCAGTTACGCCAGTTTCAGTCTATTTTCTGGCGTTCTCGTCTGTCCCTTGTGCAAACTAACTTTCTTAATTGAGTGACAGAATCTCAGTTTTCTCACCATCTTATCTATGCTCTGCTTAATAACCAAGAAGAGGATTATATATATATATATATATATATATATATGTAAGTAGTTTTACTTTTGTCTATAATGTCAGTGTCTTAGGAGTTCTGATACTATTACTTGTCTATATATATATATATATATATATATATATATCACTTCTTATAATCTTGTTTGCTTTCACAATCAGTACATTTTGGGCTTTGCTCTAACCGAAGCAATTGCATTGTTTGCCTCAATGATGGCCTTTCTGATCTTAAACTTTTGATCAGGTCAACCACTGATCCTCCAAATATCCAATATTGACATAGGTAGGTTCTGAAGTAATAACTTAGAAGGATGGCACCAGTAGAAGATTTCCACACAGCATCCTCAGACAAAGTTACAAGACAAATGGGGATATCCCTCAAACAATGCGATAAGCAAAGCATGAAGATGGCGATTCTGAATCAAGAAGCAACCTTCAGACAGCAAGTAAGGCTGACCTGACACTAATCTAGTATCTGCTCCTTGCGCAGATGTTCTCCCTCTGATAATTTTGTTCGCATATATGTTGTATAGGTGCATGAACTACATAGGCTGTATCGGGTACAGAAGCAACTAATGAGGAATGCGAAGAACACCCATGACTTTAATCTGGGGCAAAGGAATGTAGGGAACGAGAACGGTTCTTGTCAACCGTGTTACAGTCACAGAGACGAGAGAGGGCCTTGTCGAGCAATCGATCTAGAACAACCAGTAGAAGAATACATCAGAAGTGACGAGAAGGCGTTGGCAGGATACGAACTAGAGAGTAGTGACTTAGAACTGACTCTGGCGACAGGATGCAGACTGAAGAAGGGAGAGCTGGCATCCTATACTTCAGACTCTTCGTCTTCGAGTGTATCTGGAGGATCAAAATTGACAGCCCTACGATCTCGTAGTTCATTTGATTTGGAAAAGCCTCAAACTCCTTGGATCCTTCCATGCTTGAGTTTAAAGATGGCTTGATGGCATCTCGGATTGCAAGAAGATTTGGGATGGCATTTCTTGTGGAGAACAAATATTCTTGCAGTAATATGTACCGAGTGTAGACTATTGAACTATGGTAAATTCAGAGGATATGCTTAAGCTAAAATTGTCAAAATCTGTTTGATAAGGATATTCAAGGATTTCTGATTCAGCAACAAGTAACAAGAGTCTTTCTATACATACCCTCTCTCTCTTTGAGATGTCTGACGATACCCACGGAACTTTGTGTCCACTGCGTTGCATATTATTTGAATCCACTATCCTACATCTCTCCGCAGTTTGATTCTGAGATAGTCCGTCTAGTCAGAAAAGTTATACCTCTTCTTCTTGACCACAAAAGCTAGTTGAGTTCGGTCATAGAATAACTTGGATACAAAAAAAGTGCAAGGATTAAGAAAAACTGGGCACCATCAGGAACAATCCATAGACATATTTACTCCTAAAATCCGAAAGGTTCGTCCTCCATGACACTATTATTAATCATGTGGATCGATTCAAAAAATATAAGTGAACCTTTCATTAGAAGCTGAAAAGAGAGGCACTATTGTGGAATCCATCTTCTATCCAAAAAAAAAAAATCTTGACCTCATTCGAAGAAATTCAAGAGGAGCACAAAAATGCGGAACAAATTGAACGAGGTTCACCGCAATGTATGTTATATCTTTGGACAAGACGGACCCAAGGTAGCGTGACGATATTTTAGACTTGGGCAACCCCACCCCCCTTCTCGTAAGGGGATATTTGGTTGCTTGAATATGGAAGTAGCTTTTTGTTTGGTGAAAGTTAAATACGTACTTTTTTAGTTTCGTGCTAGCTCTTGTCTGATGAAAGTGACTTTCAACCTTTCAATAGGTAATATTTTGTAAGTTGGAAGTGGTCAAATCCAAGACAGGTCTGGCCCAGGACAGTCAGGAAGACAATCCATGACCCCATGGACTAGGAGGGCCAAAAAAAAATCACTTTAAATATATAAAAAAAAAATTATCGAAAATAGAACTAGTATGTAACGTAGTCCTATTTATCAAAAAAAATAAAAATTATAGTGTAGTGGTTATTATGTTAGACTTGCACACAAGAGGATCTTAGTTCAAATCTTGGTGGAGATAATTTTTTTTTTTTTACTTTTTTTTTTTTTTACATTATGTATGGGGTCTCATTTTGAAAGTTCGTTACGGACCCCCATGAGCTCAAGGCCGACCCTTGTCAAATCATAGTTTCAGTGTTTGGATGGTTATGAAAGTGGTTAAATAAAAAATCTATTATAAGAGTAAATAAAAAATCTATTATAAGAGTAAAAAAAAAATCAATAATTAACTAACAAAATTAATAATTATTTATTAATATTGTTATTTAACTTTATAAAAATATTATTAATGGGTTATTTATACTAACCTCTCATATATTTTATGTTTATTATATGCACCTCCCTTATTTTTAAAATAATTATACCAATCTCCCATATGTTCTATGTTTATGTAAAAAGTTATTACACTAACCACCATTATTTTGTAAATAAAATATAAAGCACAGGAGATGTATGTGTAATAAATATAAAACCTAGAAATGATTAGTACAAATAATCCATTATTAATTAATATCATAAAAAAAATGAATTATTAATACTATAATTTAACTTTTTAAAATATTTTACTTATTTTAATTTATGCTTATTAATAAATATTTTATTATCTAATTCGAATATTTGTATATTATTAAATATTTTAATAAAAATATCTGCAGCTTCAGACATTTGTATTAAAAATTAATGTACATGAAAAAATAAGTTAGCTGTACTTAAAAAAAAAAAAAAAAAAAAAAGAAAGTTCCGACCCACATCCGTGTTGTGAAATTGGAAAATTTTCGACAACACTCCCGTCGACAGGAACTGCATGGGAACTGCATAACAAAAAAAAAATCACTTTCATGTCTGCAGTTTCAATCCTAGCCAAACAGCCGAAGTGGCAGTATTGACCGATAGGAACTATAAAAGCTCCAAAATAATACCACTTTCATTCCACTGTCATGTAATCAAACAGTCCTTTAGGAAGGAAAAAAAACTCTAATTCCAGTGTGACCTGCAAGAGGTCAGGTGACCCTCGTGATCAACCCACAACGAATGTCAAGGAATAACCAAAATCAACTCTGACTCGACTCTGACTAAGAATTAGACACAAATTTCATTGTTCATCTCAACAGAGTGCTTCTACCCCCTCCCCAGCTGTAAAGTCCAAAAATAACACCACTTTCATTCCACTATCATGTAACCAAACATTCCTCTGGGGGGGGGGGGGGGGGGGAGTCTAATTCCAGTGTAACCTACAAGAGGTCAGGTGACCCCCCATGATCAAGCCACAACGAATGTCAAGGGACAACTAAAATCAACTCCGACTCAGCCCTGGCTAAGAATTAGACACAAATTTTACTGTTCATCTTAACAGAGTGCTTCTACCCCCACCCCACCCCCACCCCCACCCCCAATTTGCATTATGTATCCCAAAATCTTGGTAAACAAATTTCTATTGCGTACTTGTTGACTTAACAGTGAAAAAATTCACCAGTGCGTCATGTAATTAATGAGACAAAGATCTAGACACAAGGATATAAACCTAAAACAAAATAGAGAGAGAAAAAACACAAGATTTACTATTATAAAAAAAATTATTAACTTAGTCTTGACCTAGAAATCTAGAATTTTATTTGTTTAGCATATTTATGACTCCTAAACACTCTTTGACATTGAAGCTTGTTGCGGCTAGTGTATGTGATATCTGATATATCTTGAGCTTTCTCTATTCTTGGTCGAACAGTAAGATAGATAGATGGCATTAACCCTCCTGTATACCAACTTAATTTTTTTTTATCTATTTGACTTGGGATAAAATTAGGCTAGGCTTCATATCTTGACTCTAAGTTACATCTCTAAGTTAAATTATGTAATTCTGCACAGCAGCATTTTTTTTGGCATACGTACAAGGGGAAAGTAGCCACAGAGTCTCCACAAATTTTAAGTTTTTTTTACTTTTATACATTATACAACATTATTCAGTCCACAATTTAATATTATAAAGATGCTTGAACAAGCATGTCACCACTGGACGCGAATTTTTGCGCCAGCGCTCCCGCAGGGCGATCGTTTCCATCTGGACGTGATGCCGCATGAGCTCAAGCCGCGTTCATGCAAGGCCATGATCCGAACATGCGATTAAATGTCTAAGCCACAGAGTCGCACAAATAGTTCGAGTGCAGCGGAATAAGAAACGCACAAGCGATTGGTAACAAGTTCACAGAGTCGTCAATAGCGGAAGCATTGAATAACACAAGTATAGAAGTAAAACAAGCTTCTTTATTGATATTGAACAAGTGTTACAAGCGGCGCTAGGCCGAGATTACAAGTCGCTCAAGCCCTCCCTCTCAAAACAGTAAAAGCGTGCCAAGTGGCTACATTTGTGGAATAATACATAGGCGATGTTCCAACATTATGTCTTGTATATGTGCTTCAGTTCGGATGCAACGTTCCAAGGCTCCAGAGCGAACTCCATGCATTAGCTCGCACGAAGGAGTTTTTCGCACCGAACTAGGTTCTCCCGCACCCTGCAAGCAATCTGGTGGGTTATCAGTACATGAATGCACTGGTGGGGAGGCTTCTCTCCCGCTCGACAAATCCAAACACGTTATATAGATCTATTAAGTTATCTTTCTATTCTTGCCTTAGGATCAGTTTCATGGCATAATGAAAAGTCTAACTCGTGTGGCGGTGCGCCGCGATATAAAGGAACACGACAAGACTTGTCAACTTACCATTCGTCCTTTCCTGTCCAAGGCAACCAAGTTAAATCAAGCATGGGCATATGTAATAAAATCCAGGGCATTAGCATAGGCAAACAAAGTGTCATGAACGAGATTATGTTTCGGGTGCACGAGTTATACGGATTATCCAAGCGTGTTGCAATGGATGTTCAAGTGTTCAATGGATTGCTCAGGTTGTTCAATTTATGTATAAATGTCTTATACTCATATCGTTCAGGTGTTTCAGATTATTGGAACATGAGTCGCTGGCATAGCCATAAAGGACGAGTTATAATCTCGGGGCGATATTAGATGCGTGAGGTAGGAGTCGCTACACGCCACCTTCGCCTGGGACGATATGGAGTGCAACGCGAGGCCAAGGGGGCGTTCACTCAATGCCGCCCACTACCAGGCGACTATCGAAAAGTTTCGTCTAGATCGGATCGGTCCCGGTGCCTCGACGACCGTCCGCAGGAACCTGAACATGAATACTTTGTGCACAAGTTGTCCGCGACATGCAAGTCTTGGGTCTCAGGTTCACGGATTCTTAACATGACATGTTGATTCTTGATTCTTGTTCAGAACGAGTATGCTCCACGAGCTGTGATTCTTGATTTGCTTGACATGATTCTTGTTCAGAGTTAAACTTGACATGGTGCAATCCTATGGTTCGGAGATGCCTTGGCGACCTAACGGTCCCGGATACTTTCAGGTTCATAATTGCACGGAACGACTATTAGATAGTCTTCTGGTGAATTGGATGAATGCAAGGCAAGTTAGCGTTTACTTGTTTGTGACATGCACTTATGTGACAAGCATTGAAACGAGGCAACAAGTATAAGTTAATATATAAGCAAGCAAGCAAGCATTGCATTTGTGTAAACATAAGCATTTACGTTTGGCACGGGTCTAAGGGTAAAGCGAGGAGTGAAACCGTAAAGGAACATATTGAGTGACATAATCTAGGGACGTGCAGTATAAATAAGTAAAAAGTGCACTACAGAGAGTATATAACGATCTACTCGAGGCATAGTGGGGTCTACTTGCACAAGAAAAAGGTAGCATGCGATGGGCCATTACATAAGCCAAGTTTTATTTCCATATTCTAACACAAGCAATACAAGTTGTGATTATTCCCTTAGCTATGTGCGTTGTATTCTTTATTAGTATGCAGGGGGTGATTCACCTAGCGACTAGCATGTATCGTCCATATTTTAAGTGTACTGGCTAAGCAAAGACAAGTTCATCGTAGCCACCCACCTTAGCGATGATTCACCTCGGTCGAGCGATACTCCGAGCGAGCCTTTGAAAGTCTAAGTCTGAACTCCTGAAGGGCCAAGTCTGGAAATCATTTGCCTCAAACGAGTCTTCTCACTGAGCAAAGCGGGTTGGGTTGTTGCACTTGCGTCGTTTGAATCGGCTGTCTGCTTGAACGGAACGGGTAGTTACATTATACACCACTCAGAAAAAATCTCGTCCTCGACACTTCTTGAGCGCAAGCCGTTCTAACGCACTATCGAATCTATCTCAAGCATAGCAATCGGTACCACTAGATCCGTTCGAACACAATTTTTTACTCGTTCCTTATACTGTGTCGCGTGTATGCTGGGTCGGTCTTATTGTATGACTCTATCGTTCAATCCACGGTCTGACTCGGTCTTTATTGCGCCGTAGCGCGAAACATATTGCTTAACGCAGGGTCCGTTACAATCCATCTTGAATGACGATCTAAGGCTGAGGCAAACTTATACAAGTCGTTATACTTGTCCATACGAGTCTAACATTTTCACTTGCACTAGCATTCGATATCAGCATATCGCGAGACTGGATCGTGCATATATTCAAAGCGTCCTTCAAATATATGCATGTCAACCAACTTAGCAATAGCGAAGTCTTTGCACTCGAGTTCTACATATCATTGAGTCTTGGATCGTGTACACGTTCAAGGCGTCCCTCAAACATATGCATTCAACCAAACTTAGAGATAGTAAAATCGGACAAGCTACTAGCGAAAACCTCAAGGGTTCTCGTCTTATGAATCACAATGATACTTCCAACAGGGTCAATAAAATTTCAAGTAATTTCTATTCCAACTCAAACCAAGTATTTACACTACCGTTTAGCATTATCTATATAATCAACCGACTAGCGTCCATGTCCTATCGTACATTATGTTTGTTTCAAACATAGCACACACTTACCATCCAAGTCTACCTCTAAGTCTTGCTGTCCCAGTTCTATGGCTTGTTCAAGCAATACTCTAAAGTCGGTTACACAAGTTCTTTCACTCGGCACAGGGTCGCCAGCCTAATTACTAGGTCAGCTCACAAGGTCATAGGTACAAGTTTAAGCACACAATTTATCGTGCAAATTCGTCGTACGATGCTCGTCCCAATTTCTAAGGTCAAACCATTGTTCATTTGCACGGAATATTCTACCCAATTTTGTTTTACTCAGATTTCTAAACATCGAGCACAGATTATCCTACATATATTAACATGATCGTTTGCACAAGGTTCGAGTTCGTTTAGGCAATCCATGATATATCCAAGTTGCAGGACAAGCCTAGCAATTCGCATAGTCTATCTCCTTACATGTTTTGATAGAATCCATATATCCATTCCAAATCTAGACCACCAAGCTAAGGTTCAATTCTAAACCTTTGATTATAACTCCAAGTCGTCCAACAAGATTCATGTATCCGTTCACGAAACCATCAAGCGTGATTTATTCCAGATTTTAGGCTAACTTATCCCTGAAACACTTCCAATTCACTTGCATTTCCAAATTCGTCTTATCGTGTCGAACCAAAAGTTAAGACGATCCATCAGTTGTCACGCTCTGGTCTTCCGCAAGTTCGATCACCCTCTTTGGACGTGAGATCACTACGCCAACGCTCCCACTAGATAATTGTCCTAATCCGGACGTGACGCATGTATGAGCATAGAGTTACGCTCGCACAAGACAAGAACGTTGAACGTTATGGTTATCTTCGAAATGATCGAGACACCTTATCATTTCACCTCGCTCTATCCAAATTGTATATGTTTATCCACCAAGTCATGTCCGTTTATGCATTGATTATACTTCGTCTAGCAAAATCATCCAACTTTAATGTAACCGTTCGATAATTCTATAATCTTACCTCTAGCATTCCTCAAACAACTAAGTTCAAATATTCAAGCCAGAGTCTATCCACTTTTGATATGTTCTATTCATCGAGTTCGTTTGGAATAATCACCGAACATGTTTCCGTGAGTTCGATTATCCCCGCCGTACGTGAAATCACCACGCCGGCGCTCCCAGAGGATAATCGTTCTCGCTGGGACTGATTTCGAAGGTTATCTTTTCGAACTAGATTCAATATCGTTCTTCCAAACTCCAGGTGAAATTCGTTATCGCTTACCTCTTTCATCGAACCACAATATTCATTCTCGGGCTAAGTTCTATTCGAGCGATGTCCTACTCAAGTTTTATATGTTTGATTCAATTCAAAATCGCTCGCACAGTCCTCCAAGTTTTCAACAAGTTTTCAACAAGTTTTCAACAAGTTTTCTTTGACCAAGATATTGATTTTATTTTCCTTAAATCTCTATTCGGTATAAGCCTTATCACTTGTTCAAGACATTCTCCAATCGTTCGATCCAACTATCGCACGAGACCTATGAATTCATTTGAACATTTCTAAAATGATCCATACACCACTCAGGAATCGAGTCACCCAATTAAATCATCAATCGTTGTTTGTATCAATCGCTAGCATATTCACCAAGTCGTTCCTTAGAATTCTTGCACGATATCTAAGCATCGCCTGATAAATCTTAGTCTCATATATATCATGTTTATAGTCATCCAAGTAAATCATATTTGATTTGTATCTTCCAACACGAAATACCGTTCGAGCTATCTCCCAAAAATTCAAGCACAATCCACTATATTCGCCTTAGCGATAATCTGGTAATGTTTCTATCGGTTGACATTCTAAGTCTGACATGTCTTTATCTGAACGATATCCCAATCTCGTTTGCAACTAGCTTGCATCAAAAGGGTCTTGGCGCGCGATACTCAACACAACTTAGCCGAAAGGTTGTGTGCATAGCTAACCGTCCGAATAATATTCCATTTCGCAAACCAACCAGCTAGAAAATTATGTATAGGTATTTGGGTTTGCACATAACTTACAAATTCTAGCACGAGTCTAATTCCTATGTATATCTATATACATGAACATATATCCAAAATTCTCTCTCTCTTTCTATATGTAGGGTCCGGATCGGAAGTTCCGTCCGTGGAGCCCCGTCCCCCTTAGCCGTTGGATCAGCACGACCTCGAACGGGCCCCACTTGGACCCCTTCGATCCGATGGTGCAGAGGAGACAGGACTTCCGCGGGGCTCCACGGACGGAGCTCCGGATCCGCATCGTGTGTGTATATATATATATATATATATATATATATATATATATATATATATATATATATATATTGAAAATTAAATCGAAATGGATGTTAATAGCATAAAATGCAACCGCAATTCAAATTAGACATTATGTGATGATCCATTAGTACAATAAGAAAAAATAGTGGGTAGTGGGTTGATAAAATTTCGTCACAGCACCGACATCTTAGCTTTCTGCCTATGAAACCGCCTCATAAAAGCGCGCCAAAATCGGAAGCGTCTATAAATCAAAGCCTTTGCTAGCTCTCTCTCTCTAGGAAACTTTTGAGACAGCAAAGCTCTCAACTTTCCCACAATAATTCCCATGGATCCATCCATCATCAAACTCTTCGAAGACGATGAGGTCTCTCTCTCTCTCTCTCTCTCTCTCTCCTTTCCTCTTCTTTTGATGTCATTGTTGGAACTAATGGCAGGACGAGAGCATGCACTCTGGAGCCGATGTGGACGCGTTCACCGCCGCGCTGAACCGGGACATCGAGGGTGACAACGATCCGGGTGCCGGTAATGGTTCCCGAAACCCTAGTTTTGGATTCTAGTCCGACGAAATTCCTGTGAATCTATGTTTGCACCGACACGACACGACACGCGACGTGGACATGGACATGGCACTGTTTTATTTTGGAAGACTAGTTCAAGGCATATGATACAATGCTTATATGGAAGGACACATAAAGATGGCAGTAACTGATGTGATTGATGTAACATGTATGCGTGGTTTCTTCATGTGTTGCCTCCATTGGACATGATCATTACAGTTCGGATTAGGTCACAGAGGGATTGGAATTTGGTCGCCGCCATTAATGCTAAGACTTAAGTACAAGAAAATTACACCTAGAGGAAAAAAAAGGTGAAGAAAAGAAAAATTATACTAGATGTAAACTTTAAAATCAAACAAATTTGGTAAAAGGGCTACTCATGTGCCTGTTGTAGTTATAGAATTGTTACCATTGTTGGTATGAGTGTGAGATTATTGTTTACATCTTAGGCCTCCTCTAAGCCTTTGGTGCAGCAATGTCTTTTTGAGAATTTATTCATATAGGAGAGAGTAGAGATATTCAAAAATAGTCATAAGAAAGCATGTGGCGGTTATTGCTAGCAATTCTTTCGGTGTTTAGGTCTCTTACTAGTCCAAGTCATCTCAATTCCCTTGTTGATTGTGTTTAGACCTCTTGCTGATATCAATACCTAACTCTAGTGTCTAGAATGTGTGCATAGGTCCCTATCCTATGCAACATACCTTGGCTCTTCCATCTAGTAACTGATCAGGCCCCTTGCCTATCCAACACGCCCTGAATCCTCTACCCATATGTCATAATCCGATTCCCATGTCCAATGTATTTAAAGTATTTCCGTATACAACACATGGAACTAAAGCTTAGTATGCTTTAGGCCTTTAACTTATCCACCAACACACCAATTCCCATGCCTAGAGTGAGTTTAGGTTCCATGCTAATACAACACACACAGACTCACATTCCCAATGTGTTGACACCCTTTGCTCCAACACGTTTTGCCCCAGGCCTCTCCAACATATCAACTCCCTAGGCAAGCCTACCATGACATTACCAGTGTGATGTGTGGCCCTTAGCAAGCACACCTTGGCCCCTTTATCGACTGAAATTCTAGTAGCCGATACCCTTGGTTAATTAGTACCCCCAGTTCCCTTGACTATCAATCTCCAGTGAAATTTTGACCCTCCGCCATTGCAATCTTAAACTCCATCTTAAACTCCAAACCATAACGTACAGAGATTCATAACACGTATGAACCTACAACGTGGACCAATTACCTCCAGGCATAGATATAATCAATGATGGGCATCCTCTCTCAGCTTGGTTGTCCTACCAAGTTTGATCCTCTAGACATGATCTAGATATCCCCTTCTACCTGTATGTTACCCTCAAGATCCAACTTCTTGTATCTAGATTATGCTACCAACATCTAGTAATAGTTGTTGGCCAATCTCGTCAACTACCCCCTCCAGCTACTTCGAATCATGGTACACATGTACCTGCTTCAGTTGTTCCTAAATAGACTAAATATGTAAATATCAAAGGTCCAGTGTGTTTACACTTTACACCCTCATATTTTTTTTAATTAACATTATAGTTAACCAAAGAGGTATATTACCCAATACTTCTCATGATACCAAACACTTAGAATCCTAGATACGCCAAAATTGGTGTTGTGTTGGTGTTGGATTTTTATCGAGCCCAACATGTACACTTCAAAATCAAGGTTTGTAGTATCGGGATCGGAATCAGACCATTTCTATGAGTATCGGGATCGACAATATCTGCAGTATTGATGGTTTCGAATCTGAGTATCGGAAAGAAAATAATTATTAAAATTTTAGAATTTTTTTTATACATTTAGGCATAATTTTAAGTACTTCCTGTTTTGTTTCTTAGTATTTTTGAAATGGAATGAAATAGTAGTCACCCTTTCCGTGCGATACATAAGTTTTCTTTTACATACTTTTACAGCCTTATTATGCTTTTACATCATTGTTGATTGGAATTTTTCGTTCAATTTTCTTTACTGAATTGACTGGAAATGAGGCACATAATGTTAGTATCAGTCGGTATCGGATTGGGAGATGCCAAACCATATCGGTATCGACCATATCGGAACGGTATCGGCCGTTACCGTAAACTATGTTCAAAATATACTATGACATGCCAAAATTGATGTCATATCTATGTTTTGCCATGTGCGCGTATCATGTCATATCATATTCATGTCCACACATCATAGCCAAACACTACGAGATATTATGCAGGTTTGTTATTACAATTACACATTCTCGAAAATTGTTCAAGTAATAAGTTGCTCGAACCAAGACAGTGCACCTTCTCAGCTAATCCTGATTAAGAGAATTTGTTAACCTTTTGCCAAATGCATCATTAAAACTGATCTTCTTAACCCGATTCAACTAATTGGCTCAACTTTTACGTATTAGATATAGATTAGAGACAATACTTTTCCCTTAAATTTTAGGCATCCTGTATTTTGAGTTGGTTTTTATTTTTAGTATGGATTAAGGAGGAGGATATGTAAATTTTGTTGTCTAAAGGGAAGTTAATACTGCCTCAGCGTGTGGGCCAATGTTTACGAATCCTTCTCGTATCATTCATTATTTGTTAATATAAACCAGCTTAAGTCCCTTAACATTGACTATTAATCGTTGCAAGACGCTATCTGTACTGCAGGATTTGTGGTGCGCCATAGTTAAAAGGAAAATTATAGGGGATAAGGAAGTGAAATAAAACCCATGAAAAGAAACATAATGAGTAACTATATCCATAGAGGAATCATAAACTTTGGTAGGATGTAGCAAGGTCTAGCAGCTTAGGTGACACGTACTTTAGGCCTGACTGTTTTGTAAAACTCACAACCAATTCTTTATCTTCTTCTTTTTCTCCCAAAAAGGAACATTTTTCTTTTAAATATTTCTGATTTCCTTTTTTCTTTTTCTTGAACCTTCTGTATGTTTTGTTTTATTTTGGGGTTTTTGGCCATCTCTGTTTTTGGGCTTTAACAAGTTATATATTGTTAGAAATTAGAAGGTAGAACAATACACTTTTTGCATTGTCAAGTAACTTATTGCTACCAGTTAAGTACTTAGTGATGCGATGATGCAATTTTCATGAATAATACCATGTTGCAATACTGGTGATATCTTTTATTTTAATTATCAACCTTATGATGAACTTGACAAAGCTTGATAATGATTTTTGTTGTTGCTCAATGTTTTCAATTTATTCATATATGTATGATTATATTAATTTGCAAGAAAGCTTTCTATGTAACAATGTTATTACGATACACAATTTGCTGTGATGCACGGAATGATGTGATAACCAAGCGAATCGATGCAACAAAGTTTCCTATTGAATAAAATATTTATCCCGATCCGACAACCTAGGATACCTAGCTAATCAGACAACCTGTTTAGTTTAAGATTGAAATCCTTGGTTTGGTAAGTGAGAGAGTATAGGCTTAAGGCATCAGTCATCAGTCATCAGTCATCAGTCATCTTTGTGAAGCAATTTGCAAACTATCATGAAATTGTCTCAAATGGGTAAAAATATTATCCAATCCAAAGAGCTAGAATTGACACATTTCTTGAATTTATAAGCATGTAATAGTCCAGTATATGTGCACGGGAAAAAATCAGAAGTTTTTTTTTTTGAAATTAAAAAATAATTAGAAGGTTTTGCTTGCAAGAAACTGTGATATAGTTTTATATTTCCAGTAAACCTTCATTTTGTAGTGGAAAACGTTTTCTTCCTTTGAAAAGGCTCGAATGATACATTCACCTTTCTAGTAGATAATTTTAATGTTTGCTAATGATTTTTAGGGGTATTATCCCAAGGCAGCAGTTCTGTGTTGCAACAGTTACATGGAAACTGGCAGACTTCCAGTCAAGAGAAACTTCTTGGTCATCAAGTTCAACATCAAGAAGAAAATCAGCATTTGCAGTCTACAGAACAACATTCATTTCAAATGGAACCAATGCATCAAATGTCTGTTGCTGAAAATCAACAATCAGAAAATTCCCATTCTGACAGACTGCAACACAGTGTAACAGCCCCTCTTCAGTTTGACCATAATCAGGTGAAGATATCTGAGCAATATTACTGTCATCGATCTATTCCAAACAGGTCAATATTCTGAGAATCAAGGTTGTAATGTGCAGCAGTTAAATAATCAACAACCACCTTCTGCAGACCAACCAAATAGGACTGTATCTGCCTCCATATCGATCAACATGTTGATACCAAAGCTACTTTCTCTTCTTGACAAAGACAGATCCATGCAGCTTCACGGTTTATATACGAAATTAAGGGTAGGCCTTAACATAAAGTTCTTACATTCTTTAAATGTTCTTAGATCTAGTGCCAATTTGGTGTAAAAAAAACAATTGCATTAAGTTTGTAATGTATAGTCTGCTAGCATTTGTCAAGGTAAAGTTTTGCATCAAGTCATACTAAATTTGGAAAGAACCAACAAAAATTAGGCACTATAAGTGTAGTCCTAGTCTAGCTTTGTATTTTGTCTTTTAAACCAGTTCTTATGTGGTTTTCATGTGTACTGCAATGTTTCCTGTCCTAAAGACTCAGGAGATCACCAAGGACAATTTCTTAAGACTTTGCAAAGGTCTAGTTGGGGGGCAGATGCTCATACAAGCGGTTCAGCAGGTACAAATGCAGGCAAGTGATTAGATGTCAAAGTTTGGTTCTTTGATCAAGTATGTTCATGAAGGAAAGGATATGATACCATTTTTGAAACAAGTGGTACCAAGTCTTTTTAACTAGTATTAGTAGGAGACTGAATATATAAAATAATCAATATCTGTCTAACTTTTGTGTTAACTCGGATGGAACTACATGTTCAGGCAGCTCGTCAGACAAATCAGAACCAGCACAATGCACGAATTAATGTTTCTTCCCACCAGCCTCACGTTCCAGCTTCAGCAAGTCAATTGCAGACTGATGTAAATCTTTCTTCCCTTGAGAATAATACTCAAAAACCCCGAGAAAGGGAGAATAGATCAGACTTGCAGGGTGGGCATGCAGCCCAGTCATTTTCGAGTACTCTGAATACAGTCAATCCCGAAAGGGAAAGCCAAAAAGCACCAATACAATCAGTCAATCAGCAGCAGCAACAAATACAAGTTCCACAACCATCCTTTCCCATGTATGGAAGCGCTAGCACTTTTCATGCGCACTCATACCCTCGGCCATCTGTTGGTGCTGTGACGACTTCTCTTCAGTCACAAGCTCAGAATTCACAAATGAGGCAAGCTACACTTACCCAGGGAAAAACTTCAACTCTGCTAGGGGCAACTCAGTCCATGAATATGGTAAACGTGCCAAGATCTGAGCTGCAAAATGCTGCAAATGAAACCAGGAGGTTACATCCTGGGTCTTTCTCTCATTTGGGAAACCAACAACAAAGACCAGTTGCATGGCAGTCAACAAGCATGCCTGGTATAGATCAGAGAAGCAATCTATTCCCATCGATGGCTTCTGTCAAGCAAGAAGTAGTTGATCAGGATTCTGAACCTCAACAAAAACCTCAATTCATAGTTTCCCAAGGGTCATCTATTGTTTCTGGACACTCCGACCATGGGAATGTGAAACCTGGATCAGGAAAGTATGAAAGACATGAAATAAAGCCAAAAATTGGTTTCCCTACACCTACAAGTGCAGCAACAGCAAGCCAGATATCAGGTTCTGGGTCATTGCAAGCAGTTCCTACAGCTCAGGTTAGCTGTTCTAGCCCACATTTATTGTTATTGTTACTAGGGACTAATAAAACAAGACAAAAAAAAACTAACAAGAAAAGAATACACGTAGACTTTTCTACAGCTGTGACTAGGGCAAATTGTTTTATTGGCCTCCTTAGGTTCCGCCTGGGATCCAAACGCAGGACCTCCCTTCCCTTATAACCAAACTCAACCACTTGTTGCCCAATATTCATGTTTGCATTCATAGTTTATTTATACAAAATAACGTGATAATTATTACCGTTATGCTATAACCTGATGACCTCTTGGATGGAAGAGCATATCCAGGCTGGATAGTCGGGACATCAAGTCATAGTTCAAAGCGGATTTCGAAGCTGCGCATTGGATCAGAAACCTTTTGATGAAAATCTAAAATTTTGCTAGATGGAGGTTTCTTTCCATCAAGAATATTTTTCGAGGTTAAAGTTACTCAGAGTTTCTGTACCCCTTAAGAGATATCTATAGTTGTGCCAATGCTAAGTGTTTCATTGCTAATTTCCCCAATTATAATTGAACAAACTGTAATTGACATGTGATGCACCAGGTCCTTTGGCTATCCTGGAAATGTAAAAAATCCACTGACATGGCATGAAGGTTACCTACACGAACTTGAATTGAGTCGGTAAACGGACATGGCGCTTAACAAAACTGAATGGAAGAAAAGAGTCCAAATAGCCGCCCCAAAATTTTGGGATAAACACTTTGTTGTGGGCTGAAGGTTCTTGTAGTAGACCACTTCTCAGTCACAACTGTCAGGATAATAATCATAATATGCAATGAACAGTCTGACACATCAATTGGGCTGCTTTGTTTCGTCAACTTGACCTGTTCTTTATTCCCATAAAAAAATGTCAGGTTGCATTGCATATCGTACTTCATTTGACCATTAGATGGACGTTCTATCCTTGTTATATACTTTTGGTATGGCATTGCATGTAGCTGCTTACAGTAATCAATCATCATGGTATGTGAGAAGTGATAACTAGCACATAGAGCTGCCCAATCATTTAATATGTTCTCATAGCCAACTCCTTTTCTCAGAAGTAACTTTCTAAAGAATAAAATTCATTTGTTTTCTCCCTTCTCTTGTATTAGTGGACAACTGGAAGCGCACCTACCTGATTTTGATTGCCACCATAACTTGTATATATTCAATGTTTATATCTGGAGCTGCATCCAAGTTCAAAGTTCACTTGGAATTGCTGGACTAATCAAAAATGTACCCATTCTTACAACTTTTTCAGCATTATAAACTTTTCTTATCTTTTCTCCTTCTCTGGCATACTGATTGTGTGTGAAAAAACTGAATCATGGTCATCATCATCAAGCCTTCTCGCATCATAATGGGATCGGTTATGGAGCATAAGAAAGCTCAATAAAAGAATTGACAAAGATTTTATGACCAGTTGTCTACCTGACATGAACCCTCTAAGATGATGCCTAGTAGTAGCCAAGGTATCTATGAGCATCAGAGAGACATGCCATAAAACCTAAATGGACAGTTGGGGGGTAGGTAGACTTACTTTTCATTATGTAGTTTAAGCTCATGCAACCAAAGAGCATCCTCCAATTTCCTCTAGACTATAAAAAGTCTACACAAAGAGGTAAGATGAAACAATTTGTTATAGGGAATCACATTAACCTCTCTTAACGTGAAAAGAATGACACTCCCATGGTGTGATAACTGGAGGTACCTACCTAATATGGCTTATGCTTACATTTGTTTTATACCATAACTGGAATTCACATATATTGTATGCAGAACTGCATCCAAGTTCAAAGTTCTGTTGTAATATCTGGAAGTAATATGGCTCCAAAGAAATCTTCCATTGGACAGAAAAAGCCACTCGAAGTGCTAAGCAGTTCCCCACCCCACTCAAGGTGCATGGCTTTTAATGTGTGTTGTCTTTGATCCTAAATGCTCAAACTCTCAAATATTGATAACCTCGTCTTTTTTTAAATTCTTCTTGAATGGGATTACACAGTAAAAAGCAGAAGACATCTGGGTCCGGGGTATTTGCCGATCAAAGCATTGAACAGCTCAATGATGTAACTGCTGTTAGTGGAGTTAACCTGAGGGTATGATATTAATGTTGCACTTTCTTCATGAACATGTTTCTAGTGCAGATTGTATGTAGAGTGTGGTTGTAATTTATGTTGACCAGGAAGAGGAAGAATACTTGTTATCAGCGCCTAAGGAGGAGAACCAAGTTTCAGAGGCAGCTCGAAGATTTGTAGAAGAAGAAGAAGAAAGGTTGATTTTGCAGAAGGAACTGCTTCAGAAAAAACTAGCAGAGATCAGTTACTGACCCTTTCCTTTTATCAATAACCATTGTTTCTCCATGAATGATGTTCGGATAAATGTTTAATAAATTCTCTGTTGTCTGTAGCAGTGTCCAGATGTGGCATAGAGAATAAAAGTAACGATGTGGACCGCTGCCTCTCAATTGTGAGTAATAAAATCACTAGCATTTCTTGCGTAAGTTCCCGTAAATTAGTTAAATATCCGTTAATAGAACTAGGGGGCACGGACTCACCTTTTACTTAAAATACACTATTCTTCTCATTATCTGTGCTTGCTTATATTTAATTTTCAGTGCTTAATTAAATACTTGCTAGAGGAATTGGGGAAAACCTGAGTACAACTTTTTTTGTGAGTTATTTGTTCTTATTTACATTTTTTTTCTTCAGTGTGTGGAGGAACGTCTGCGAGGATTGATTAGTAATATGATACGATTGTCAAAACAGGTAAATATTATTTGCTTGTTCAAGTTGCCAGTTTTATTAAACTTATCTTGCTTTTAATTTATATAGAGGCTCAATGTTGAGAAGACAAGGCACCGGTATGTTGTCACATCAGATGTCCAACGGCAAATTTTGATGATGAACAAAAAAGCCAAGGATGAGTGGGAGAAAAAGCAGGCTGAAGAAGCTGACAAGCTCCGAAAACTTAATGAGGTGATAGGTTTAGTCTCCTGCCTTGTTTGTTCATACTTATATTAGTCTTGGAATCCGATTTATACACCTTTAGTCGAGCGGACTCATCTTGCTTAACCTTCTCTGATACCCAGGAGAATTGAAATTGTTCTAAATGTAAACGGATAATAGTATCATCCCTACACCAAATTAAATTCTGTATCAGGTTTGGTTTCGCCTAAAATGTTTAGGTTTGATTAACTCATGGGGATGTTGCTCCAAACCTTTAGCGACAAACTTCAAATGTTATAATTATGAGACTTGTTATTCCTTTTCACTCTTTGGCTTAATGTGTGCAATTCTCTCTAGTCGAAGGAAACTTTTAGGGTGATCCTTGGTTGCATGATCTTAAACTTCATGACCAAAAGGTAGATCTACCTACCCCCAAATAGACATTTAGGTTTTATGGCATTTCTCTCTCATGATCATATGCCTACCTTAGCCAGGAACTAGGCACCATCATGGAGGGTTGACGTTAGGTCAATATCCCATCATAGAAACTAGTCAATTCTTATATGAAGCTAGGCTACATATTTGAGCCCTTTGAAGGTTGGGACGATGATGACAACAACTTCAAATGTTGTAATTGGTAGGGTTCACACTTTACCTTGGTGGTTTTCAGGTTTACAATGTAGGAGGGAACTTAGGCTTTAGCTCTTCAGATGTCTACGATTCTTTTGTGTCTTTTAAGAAGAGGCGGCCCAAAATTGTGGGATAAAGAAAGAGGCGAGATTATGTAGATTGTATGAAATTTTGATTTTTCCATTTTTCTTCTTACGTATTTGTTAAAGCAGACAAACTGACTTTGTATTGTGCAGAGCTTGATTAACTCTTATTAACCCAAAGTCAAATCTTCAACAATGTGCCTGCTTAAATACTTTATAATTGTAAACTTAGAACTCCTTCTACTGTCTATAAGATGATTAATTCCTAGAAACCTCGTCTAATATTTAAACATGTCCTTGCTTAAATACAAGGGGTATTAGACTCCGATTGTTTCCTCAAAAATTATACAAAAACCTTGTTCTTGCTTAAATATTTTTATTGTCAGTGCCTTCCCAAAACTAGTACAGACAACTCACTATTGAATAAAGGCACCTCTCTATTTGCAATACAATTATAAGGATGAAGGATATGAGATTATTGCTTACGTTGCAATAGTTTTACCTTTTACATCTTTGAAAGGATGAATAATTGTGTGGGTCCTGCATTTTCTGAGTCTGGTCATATCCTTCCCTTTTTCTATTTCCGTTGGCTGGGTGTGCCATATAGTGTCTATGCTACTGACCATGGGATGAGGACAAAATAAAAAGGGATAATCAAACATCTAATGGTTTGGAATCCAAGAAACAAAACACAAGTCAATCTGTATGCATAATTTATACATTCACATATCTTCTGTTAGATGATAAGTGATTCCACGAACGGTTTCAAATACCTACCTTGTCCACTGAATAAAAGGAGAAGGAACAAAAAAAAAAATCAGTCCCTCCTAGATTCTGAAATATTATCTAATTCAAACAGAAAATCATTTTGTATAGTGTACTTGTATTAGCTTGACAACACTCTTTTTCTAGTGATGTTCTTACAGAAAACAACGAGATTGTGTAATTTATTGGACTTTGCATGAACCTATCCTTTGTAACATGTATTTGCCTTTTGGGGACTTTTGAAATTGCAGGTGTGCACTCCCTTAAGAATGCCGCAACCTCTTCTGTTAATCCATTCTTTAATTTTTCTCAGGATGTTTGATTGATCTGGTGACCTTGCAAACTTCAAGTGCAAGGCACACTTTGTTTAAATTCCATTGGTACTTCGTCAGTTTCTGACCGTAGGTCTTTTACCGAATTTGGATCTCTGATTGGGATTTCCGTGGATACATACACTGACTTAAAACTTTCCCGATCAAGTTTCATGATGCCACACCCAATGTGATGCCATTTTCAGTTTCGTGGTGATTTCCTTGCTGCCCCTTCTATTATTGGTGACCATCTGTGGAGTTCTTCTAACCAGTTTTCTTTATGTCGATCGTGAAATAAGGTAAAGTCTGAAGAACTGAGATATGAAAAATTAAATAAATCCCGTTCCTGGTTATGCAGGTGGATGAGAACTCAGGAGCTGATGGGGATAAGGACAAAGACGAGGGCCGATCTAGGACTAACAAGGTAATGGTTCGAACAAAATGGTCTACGAAGAAAATGGTTGCCCCATGCTTTTTATTTTTCTTTTTCTGAATACAGAACAAGGAAGAGGATGATAAAATGCGGACAACAGCTGCGAATGTTGCTGCTCGAGCTGCTGTTGGGGGGGATGATATGCTTGCCAAGTGGCAATTCATGGCTGAGCAGGCTCGGCAGAAGCGTGATGCAGTAGTGGACGGGACCGCTGATTATCAGCAAGGTAGAAGTGCAAGCGGAAAGGCATCAACAAGTTTCGATGGAACATCAAGAGAACCACGAGAAGCCGGGAAGAGACCCCACTCTTCTGCTTCTCTAGCAGGTAACTATATCTTTCCTTTCCTGGGTGAAGGATTTTATTTAAGCTTATATTTGATGCATAGAAAGTGATGATAAAAGAATCTATACTACTATAAAAGTTGAGGCTTCACCGTGAAAGTTTTTTTTTTTTTTCTTAAAATATTCTTATCTATGTTTACTATTTGAAATTGTTCATTAAATTTAATATGGATAGTTAGATAATTACATGTGGAAAAAAAAATTAACGGAAATTGTTGTTTGATCTTTCCAACATGTAAAAAATTAAAGAGTTGTTCTTCTCAAGTAGTAGAAAATGAAAAAAATATTGTTTGTTCTTCCTCAATAGTATGAAATATATGCAAGACACGTGCATATATACTAGTAATAAATAAAGGTCTTTGATAAAGGCATTACAAAAAAGACTCGGGATTAGTCAGTATTGATGTTAGTCCATTAATGAAAACATTTTATTCATACTAGTTTAAATCTTACTCAGTGGGGACAAGAATACGGGGAAGGCGATCAGGAGTGATGTCTTGTCCAGAAGTCGAACGCGTCATCTCTACCAAGGATTTGATTGCAATCCTAGAGAGGGAACCACAGATGTCAAAATCAACTATAATCTACCGTTTGTATGAGAAGATAGCTCCGAAGTCTACAATGGAATAATGGAGGGCACAAGTTCGTGTCTCCAACAATGGATGGTTATTTAGTTTTAAAGAGCGAGGCAATCAAGTCCCTAGTAAGATCGCAACTAATCCAGTCTTGGGAGGAAAAAGGTTTCGAGTATGTAAAGATGGGACAATTTTATTTATTTTATTAATTTAGTCTGTGCATAGAATGATTCATACATAGGAATAAGTTCTGTTGAACCGACTCTTTATGGTAACAAGTTATAGAAATAAAGTTCCAGACTTTTCGCTTATTTGAAGCGGCCATTTGGATCCATATTGCTGCAGTCTCTAAAGTAAATCTAAACCATTTTGCAAAGTGTTGTTTGGATGATTTTTTCTGAGGTACCAAAGCTAAGTTTTGAGGGGAGTTGATTCAACTAATGCAAGCCACCAGCTCTCTTTAATTTTAGTCCTATGCATACTAATGGCACTGTAGCTGTATAAATCATTCAGATGCATCCTATCGTATCTATATTGGTTGGAAATAAAAAATAGATAAGTACTCCTGAGAATCAAAATATACCACAGTTCAAAATAGAGGATATGTGTTTACTAATACGATTGATCAATTTTTTTAAAAAAAAAATTCTAATGATGCAAGTTTTTCATTCTCCTTGCCATATTTTTGGCTCTAAGGGCAAATTTAGGGTGTCAAATGACCAATTCAGTCAATTTAAATATTTACAAAAGAAAATAAAGAACAATACATCTTTGCTGTTTAAGTTCACCATTGTATTTCCTACCCTCCTTTAAATCTCTACTAGTTGGGAGTGTGCTAGTTCAGATCACAGTTCCAAGTCATGAAGCCTCTCTTTTGAAGAAACTTGTGCTCTAAGATTACTGGTCTCACGACTTAATAGTTACTTGTATGTTACATGTCCACAAGTGCATATCCACAAGTGAGCCTCAAACTAAATAACAGCCACAGCTTGTGCCAATTGCCTTGGTTTTTATGATCGAGCAGGATGTGTACCCTTTTCTTCACCGCTTGTATTTATAGACCAGAGCATATTTGCCTATTATCCTAAAGCTCAACACATTATGTTGAATCTATATTTTATCAAGTGTTTTTCTACATGTCAATAACATGGTATTTTGGTCCTGGCTGCCAATAGCAGCTATTGATGGTCTATACCTGTTTTTGTAGCAACAAGAATCAGGCTATGGCTTTCACTGGTTCAATTACATATTTCCGTCACAATAGCATTCCAGCCATAGTATCATGGTACAATGGTCTTTGTTGTCTCAAAATCATGTGATGGAAGACATCAAGTTATTATCAACCTTATCTTAAACACAGCTGTCACACAAATTCAGAAACTATAACTAACGCTAATATAATGGAACTGATCAAAGGGATCAAAACCACTCCATACACTTCACAGACATAGTAGACTGAAATCAACAGATAGATAAACCAATGGAAGTCTCAATAGATTTAACTAAGACCCTGCATCCTTCCGATTGGTTTCTGGCACTTCACTATCTCCGTAGTTTGACAAAGATTATTTTTTCAGGTGGGGGAAGCACTGATACACATCAACCTTTGGGTGCTTTGCTTCAGCATGTTCCCTACACTTCACTTCTGATGTGGTACAGATAAATGTCTGCATGCACGTCTTACACTGCATCAAGCCAAAACACAAAAAGCATGAGTCTTAATCATTAAAGGTAATCCAAGCACACGCAACAATTTGAAGGACGATGTGCAATTGCCAATAATGTAAGGATAACATGCAACAAATCCTGGTTCTATTGGGCAATAGCTGCCTGATGAATAATTGCACATTGATATGTGTCACCTAATTTAAGGATAACATGCAATGACTCTGAACTAAATTGCATATTGATTATTATTGGAGGCAGTAGCCTGATGAATGAATCCTGATTCTATTGGGCAAACAAAAATCTCAAGGCCAACAAACAATGTAGGATCCTTAATATTGTTAACATTTGTAGATAGATTATACTGAAAACAGTTGACGAAAGCACCCAATGAGAAATTAAACAGTGTAAACGCATGTCTTAAAGCAAGTCAAATCACAACAGAAAACCCATTAGATAGTAATCGCTAAGGTCAGGCATGAACAAGAACATATTTGCTAAGCTCAGTATTGCTGTTTTTTTATTACCTGCCTTTAACTAATCTTAAATGTACTAAACTATGGAGACAAAATTTATCTCTGAGAGCAAGCAAGGTCTCCTAGAGTTCAATTTATTGGTTGCCTCCACTAAATGGCCCGTGTACCAAGTAACTCCATCTTACACTCATCTCAACAATAAAGCTAAAAATAATAAAATCAATGGAACCAAAAACGGCAATTGCCACATGCAAAAGCTATTTGGCAAAGAATCTCGCACTAGAGGCCTTCAAAATATAACTTGGACAAATAAACTCATATTATGAGTATGATCGTCATAAAAGTTCTCCATGATTACATGGCAATAATGTTCACATGAGTAATTGGAACAACCATCTAGAACTTTCAACAACCATACATAATAACTTAACTTCTATATGGCAAAATAAAATTAAGGAATCACTTAAGTGTCAACAGAAATCAGCCTCTAGAAACATGAATGATTGAGTACATTCTTCTATGGACCAAACCAACACTGCTTCCAGAATAGTACAAGTCATATGCAGAACTTTTTATGTCAGCATCATATTATATGCTTTCAGACCCCCCACTTACAGTTTCACAATTAAATTGGGTTCACAATGTTTTTCTTCACAAATCCCAAAAAATTAAAACAAATCCAAGACACCTACTAAGCAATCCACCACAGTCACCACAACATAAAAAGCTTCTCTTCCCAGTTGATTGTTTCCTATAACAATGCCACTTTAAGATAACTTTAGTGCACTCTACTGGTTGTTAGAAACTTAGATTTCAACAAAAAACATCATGCCAAACAGATTTAGGGCTTCTGCTATATCAGAATGTTGTGCTATCCTCCTACAACCAGACAAATCTAATGTCACTTGTTATGTCATACCAAGGTTTGAGACCTTACATGTCATTATCTGGCACAAAGACTATCAAATCATTTATGACACATCAGAAAAGCACTTCAAGCATTTCCACCCAACAGAAACTCTGCTCTTGCAGATCCAACCAGATTAAAACCCAATAACCAAGAGCACCCCTCTTGATTTTAGCCAAATAAACAGGGCACCACCTAGTTCATATAGTAAATATAAAACACGAAGAAGAAAGGAAAAGGAAGAACAAAACAAGCAGGCATACGCACATACATGCATACATAGCTACACATTTGCATATATACAAGGAATACAAAAGGGTGCTATTTGTAGGATTAGAGCTGCAAGTGCTATAAACAAAAGGTTCATGAAGACCACAAATCTAGAAAATCCGTACCACTAAGTAAATACATAATAAAAATATTTCCAGAAAAATTTGGGCCTATACATCCAAAGATTAAACAATCCAACGTTTTTGGATATATTAATTCATATGCACCTCGAATATCTAACAGCAACCAACATGTGAATTCACGGTTTGCAAGGCAAAGGATCCGGGGACAAAAACAGAAACAAAGTCTCATATGTGCATATACTGCAATCAAGTGCAAGTTATCAGACGTGGATCAAGTGTCTAAACATATACATGTGTGAATCACAATGGGCAGCAACTCAAATATCTTCTCCTTATTTGCTTGAACTAAACAAAAAAAATTAACAGGACTTTGTTGTTTGGATTTGAATGTCTCCCTGATAATTCAGTTCTAACTCTTAAAAAAAATTGGAACTTGAATGTTTGTACCTATCTCATCTTTGAAAATGAATCCAAAATATACATACATAATGCTGACACATGCAACAAAGGAAGCATGGAGACTTAGAAAAATTCAGTGCGTGTCCTGGTCAGACCAGTAACACACACGGCACATATATTCCAGAATACATCATAATATGCCCAAATCGATGCCGTGACTATTTGTCTGTGTCCATACCATGTCATATAAGTGTTCGTACAACACGGAGTAACAATTCACTAAACATCTAAAAAAAATCAGGAAAATAATAAGCAAATCCCTATTACTAAAATGAAAGTGTCCATCATTTAGACCAATAGCTGCAGTTTTCAACAGAACCACAACAGCATCATATGATTATATAATAAATCAACGAAACCCTAACTAAAACTATCAAGATCAACCAGATCTACCAAGATCCGACAGAATCAACAACTCAGATCCAACCCCTAAATAAAAAAGAAAGAAATAAAGGCATAGATCGTGTAGATTCACCAAAAATCTCGTTCCTCTAGAATAAAGATTCCAACTTCCCGGCCTATACGTACAATTCTCAAGAGAACCACAACGGAAATCAAACGATCATCTAAGAAATCCACGAAACCCTAACGAAAGAAAGAACAAGAGAGACCTGAATCGTCATGGCTTTCTTGTTCGATTCGAGCTGGCTTCCTGCAAAAAAAGAAGAAGAAAAATTGGTTGATCGATCGATCAATTATTTGTCAGAAAACCAAAAAAAAGGAAAGAAATTGAGAGGATCGACGGAGGAGGGAAACGAAGAAGGGGGGTTGACTGACCTTTGCCAGCAGCCTTCTGCTTCTCGAGGTTCTTCTCGCGAGCCATCTTGGCCTTCTGACCGTTTCCTCCTCCCATTCTACCGCAGCCTTCTTCTTTTCTTCCCCCTCCCCCCTTCTGTTCTTTCTTCTTTTTTTTTAGAAATTTAGGGTTAGGGTTTCGAGGAGATTGAGAAATTTCGGGGTTATAATGGGAAAGGAAGAGGGGGGAGAGAGGAATAAAAAGGTGTGGAGTTTCTGGGAGGGTTGCTCAGCTGGAACACGGAGAAGGAAGGATACGGAAAGATGTGAATGCGAATTTTAGAGTCCACAAATAGAATATTATTATTTGTTTGGGCTTTTTCAGTATAGCTTGTCCTTGGTATTCAATAGTCAATGGACCGGACTTTAGGCCAGTCCATCAGGATTTGACCGGACCGGTCAAATAGAATATTATTATCTCTTTGGGCTTTTTCAGTATAGCTTGCCATGGTATTCAATAATCAATGGACCGGATTTTAGGCCAGACCATCCGGATTTGACCGACCGGTTTTAATATAATATTTTTATCTTTTTGGGCTTTTTCATTATAGCTTGTCCATGGTATTCAATAATCCATGGACCGGACTTTAGGCCAATCCATCACGGATTTGACCGGATTGATCGCAGAGCGAACTTTGAAACGTCTGACCCACATAACATCATGAGGTCCGAGATGAACGTGATCTATGTAACACAGAGCTTGGTGGAATCGTGAATCCGGAACTATCATCGTTTTATTTTGCAATTTACGAGGATTTTTTCCACAACCTAATTGTTCATTTTACTTGCGCTCCATTTGCAAACTACTTAGTTAAAACTCTAAGGCAAATTTGTAATTAAATATTCTGAACTTTTACAGATTTACAAGTTGTTAATCTAAATTATCAAAATTGACAACTTGATACCTAAATTATTATAATTAACAACAAAATCTTAATATTTCACCGATTTGCTGTTTACTTTTTTATATTACTAAGGTAGAATAAAAAATATGAAGGTTACAATTATTATTAACGACATAGAAAAAGCAACTTGCTAATTTGAATTTTTTTAATATATTTTATTGTTGATTATAAAAAAAATTAGAATAACAAGACAATTTAATAGCTCAGATCAACAACTTAGAAAATTTATAAAAGTTCACAATATTTAGCTGCAAATTAGCCAAACACTAAATTATTACCCCATCTAAAAAACACATAGTTGTTAGCTTTAACTGATACAAGTAAAGCTTAGCTGAGACTCTGTGTCTCATTCGTATCCTATTTGCAAAAAAGAAGCATGACATATACAACTTAATTGTAGTTTCTTGTTAAACGGTCATTAATGATAATCACTCATAATTAGGTTTAATTTCGCATTCTTGTTGCTTTTGAAAGAGTCGAAACATAAATTGCTTCTAATAACAGGAGGTGGAAGACTATTCTTGAAAGCTGTCTCAAAGATAAACTAAATTATAAAATACCTTTTGATAAATTATTGTTATCGAATAGTTTTGGACCACTTTCTAAGGAAAAAAAAAGAAAAACCAACCAACCAAACCTAGCCTTAATCGGCATGGACATTGAATATGTTTGATAGCAAAAGAAGGTGCTAAAGAAGGAAGTCATGTAATTGGGGATTTGTGGTTTACATGAGAAAACTCATGCATTTTTGTTGGTGCACAAGATTGTCATCCACAGGACAAAATTAGGATGTGTACTAAGGGTCCTAACTTGTCTTTTGGCCATTACGATTAGCCACAGTTGCAAAATTACGAGGGTTCCAATATTTAAGTCCAAGATACAAAAAAAAAATGGTAATTAGGTGACTATTAACTCAAAAGCTAAATTCCAAAACAAACAAATACCTCTTAGCTTAAATATAACTTTAGTTTTGCCAATAAAGATTTTATCATTTCCAAACTTCAAAATAAATTTAATCGTATTATAGCAGATATTTTATCCCCATCTAAATAGTATATGATCTTCTTGTGGAAAAAAAAAAATCATCCTTTATCTTATCTTATATATAATGACAAATTTTTAGACTTAGACTTCACGTTGAAACTTTCATATTCCAAAAATAGATTCATTAGCTATGGAATCTGACATGTATCGATATTAAACAAAGAGGGCTATTCACAAAGCATTATTTGATGCGATCTGATCCGAAGGGGAGGGAATCAGCAGTCTTTTTTAGAATAATTATCAGTCCAAAATATCTTTTAATGCCCAAAATGCTAATTACATTTATAATGACAATTAGAATGATCACTACCAGAATAAGCGGTATTAGCGACGTATTTTAGCGACGTCTAGTTAAAACGTCGCTAAATCAGCGACTCTGTAAAACGCGTCGCTAGACGTCGCTAAATGGCGACATTTAGCGACGTTTAGCGACTTTTATTAAGATTTTAAAAGGATAGTCGCTATAAGTTCAATTAAGGTCGCTAAACGTCGCTAATATATCTGATTTAGCGACGTTTAGCGTCGTAATTAGCGACGTATATATCAAAAAAATTTAGCAACGTATTTAGCGACTTCATTTGCGTCGCTAATTTTAATTTGAGCGACGTAATTATGTGACGTCGCTAAACGTCGCTAATTTTTGTTTAATTAGGGCTCGGTTTTCTTTTCTCCGTCTGTCGAAAATTTCGTCGAAAATTTCGAAACCTTTCGAATTCCCCCGCCCCCCCCTCTCCGGCGACCGGATTTCCACGGCTGCGTCTACTCCGGCTTCCCCCTCCTCCTCCTCGAGCTCTAGGTAATCTCTCTCTCTCTCTCTCTCTCTCTCTCTCTCATGTGACACTGACATAAGACACTTGACAGACACGACACACGCACACAGACACGACACACGCACACAGACACACACGACACACACACACACAGACGCAGACACACACACACGACACACATAGACGACACACACACAGACACACACACAAACACGACACACACACGACACACAGACACAGACGCAGGGGTTAGGTTTAGGGTTGGGGTTAGGGTTAGGGTTAGGGATAGGGTTAGGTTTTTTGACCTGGGGTTAGGATTAGGGTTAGGGTTTGCTTTGCTTGTAAGTGTTTTTTTAGGTTACTTTTTGTTGTTGATTTTTAAGGGGCTTTAGGATTTTGGGCTTCTCAATGGATGTGTATCATAATTTTCTAGTTATACACTTTAAGTGTTTGTTTAAATGCTAGTGTGTGTGTTATATTGGAGGCTATGATATATGTATTTGTGTAGATGTCATATATATATATATATATATGTGTGTGTGTGTGTGTGTGAGTGTGTGTGTGTGTGTATTTTCGTGGTTGTGTGTGTGTGTCCCTTAACTAATGAGGTGCCTGTGTGACTAATGGTGTGTATGTGGCAGTGGGGGAATAAGTGGTGTGTTGGTTAGCTTATAGAAGCTGTGATAGCAGTGTAGAGTGATATGCACATATCAGTACACATCATTTGGTGCTTACACAACAGGGTTGGGCAGCACTGTGCTGTGGTCGGGCTATGAAGTATCAGTAACAGCTGCAACTTATGTTGCACTGCTAGAGAGAGAGCAACACCGCAAGAGATAGGGGAAGTATTGGTAGTTGGTACTGCTGTTGTATCTGTGTGAGGGAGCCAATTGGTGCTCGAGTTGTACTAAGGAGAGGAGAGTCACTGCTCAATAGCAGTGACTTAAGTGTTGTAAGGATGATGAGATACTTGTGCCTGTGGGTGTGTGAGTGTATGAATGTAATATCGTGTTTGAGTATGGATTATACACAGGTTGTACAAGCATGGAGAAATGAGCCTGGGGAGGGAGTGAAGGTCAGTTGCTCAAGCACATACATGGTGCTCTGTGCAATCTGATAATTAGAAGAGCAGAAGTTCAGTGATGAAATTTTAACAAAAATGTTAGCAGTGGCAGTAGTAAATGACAAGTGAGAAAGTTTGAGGGTGTGTATCTTGATAGCATGTATGTGGTGGTAATATTGAACTATGAAGTGACTAAAGGGGGGGGGGCCTGGATGATGCGATGTTCAGTTGAAAGTTAAGTAATTAGTGTAAGTTGGGTAATGCAGTGTCAGTGGGTGTATTGGTTAGTGTCACCCCCACATTTTTAGATGAGGATAATTTTGTCATTTTGTATAGTTATTTTATTTTTAGTGATTTAATATTAATTGGTGTGCTATTTAATTAAATTATGCTTCCGTTCCAATAGCTAATTCTTTGTTTTCATCTATCTTACTTTAGAATGATACATAAAGCTTTATAATCTACTTTAGAATGATCTATACTGCTACATAGTCAATTTGCTAATTCTTTGTTTTCATCTATCTTACCAGATGGCACCCAAGAGAGCGACACCTCCTACTGTTAAGGAGGAAGTTATGCCTCCTACTGTTAAGGAGGAAGTGATGCCGACTACTGTTAGGGAGGAAGAGATACCACCTGCGGGGAGTTCCAGTCACCCAGCACCTATCGCGGCGGTATCTCAGACGGGGAGTTCCAGTCACCCAGCACCCATAGCGGAGCTTGATAACATTAACGCTGCTTATGCGCAGTATTTGAGGGACTGGTATCTGCCCCATTTTGGAAATCCTCGAGATTGATACTATAATGTTTCATATACTTATATATTATGCATTTTGTGTTACTGTGATACTCTGATACTTATATATTATGTGATGCTGTTTATGTCCATTTTGTGTGAGTGTGATGCTGTTTATGCCCTTTTTGTGTTACTGTGATGCTGTTTATGCCCATTTTGTGTGACTGTAAAACTTTTATTGTCTGTCTATAATATTTGTGTGTATTAATTGTATGACTGTGATACTTTTATTCATATTCAATATTGTTAATCCGGTGTTGAGTGTTCCACCGAAGGGGTCGACGAACCCATAGAATTCAACGGAGGGTTGCTCCGGGTATATTTTAAATTAGAAATTTATAAATTGCAGGAATAATAGTTTGGAAAAATTCAGGGTTTTTTTTAATTTTTTTGTAACTTTAGCGACGTATTTAGCGACGTTTAGCGACGTCTAGCGACGTTACTATAAGTCGCTAAAAAAGTCGCTAATTAGCGACGTGCATTTAGCCGTCGCTAAATACGTCGCTAAACGTCGCTAAATATGTCGCTGTACGTCGCAAATTGCTGACATGGCAGTACTGCCAGGTCATTAAATACGTCGCTGTTACGTCGCTATATAAGTCGCTAATTAGCGACGTTTAGCGACTTTAATAAACGTCGCTATTTAGTGACTCGGAGTCGCTAAACGTCGCTAAATTTAGCGACACAAAAAAGTCGCTAAAATACGTCGGCATAGCGACGTTTAGCGACGTTTTTCCTTTCGGCGACTTGGTTTTTCCCGACTGCGTGAAAACGTCGCTAAATACGTCGCTAAAATTTTTTAGCGACGTTTTTTTGTTATTTAGCGACGTTTTTGGGCGTCGCTATTTTGACTTATTCTGGTAGTGGATATTAAGAATTCCGTTCGTAAGAACAAAGAGAAGCGGATCTATTATATACTCGACAAGTACCAATACCCAATGGGAGTATTGGTCCCTTTTTAGGGGAAGGAATGCATAGATACTTATTCATTATTCGAATGATCAACGGACTCATTTGTTCAAATTTTTATTTATTTTGTCTTCTTATATAAACCTTCAATCTATGTATAAAATAGAATAAACAAAAAAAAATGATGAAGACAATAAATATATTCTGACGTTTCCATCCGCTTCAAAAAAAAAAAAAAGAATCATATCCTCCGAGAAATTGTAAAACTAGTAAAAAGTATTCACTTTGAGTGCCTTGATTGATCAAGTCTAAATAGATTTTGTTTAGCCCCAAAATCTTTTCCAAAATAGTATGGTCCATACTTACTAAAAGATCTAAAATGTCTTTTACATTTCTTTCTTCCTGTACCTCAAAATTTAGTGCATTCAATCAAACTTAGCGATAGCGAAGTCGGACAAGCTACTCGCGAAAATCTCATGGGTTCTAGTTTACGAGTCACAATTGTGAGACTCGTCTCACTATTTTTGTAATATTGTATTTTATCTAGTATATGTGTATTATAGTTGTATATTATTTTTCATGTAATTTATGGATTTTCTAGCTGCTTTCATGTAATTTCTAGAATTGTGAATAGTGTAGCCACCCTTACTATATAAACCCATCTCTTTCTCTCTCTTCTCCATTCTTTCACTTTCCTTCTTTTTTTTATTTCCTCTTCCCTCTCCTCTTCCTTGGCCGAGAGCACCCCATAGCGGGGACGGCCGATTCCGGAGGGAGATCGAGGCGTGACACCCCAGCCCCTAGTCGTGAACCTCCCTCCCCTTTGGGTTTAGTAGGGGTAGTATCTTAGTAGTGGGTTTAGGCAAGTACACATTGTCAATGAGGAAGAACTTGCTATCTTGCCTTTTATTTAGTTTCTTGGATTATTATTGTTCTACGTTGTTCTCTATGAGTTCCTTTGCATGTTTACTTCTTGGTACTTTCAGTTTTGATGGCTTGGTTAAAGTAGATCTGAGTTTAAAGTTTGGAGCTTCCATGAGTTTACTTAGTTTTGATCTAGTGAAACTTGTTTTCAAAAACTAGTAGTTCCATGTTGAGGAGGAATCGTTTTCATGCAGTTTTGAACTTTACTTCTCTGGATTTGGACTTTATATGAGGATTTCGTGGAGGAAACAAATTTTCGAGAAAACTTGGAAATTTCATGACAGAATTTGCTGATTTGGGACGATGAAGACTTTATGCGGCCAGGAGGCTCTATTCGGCCGAGAGGGTTATGCTTCCAGCATCTTATATGCGGCCTGCACCCTCCGCCTCGTTTCTTTGCAGCATGTGCCTATCTTGTTGGGCACGTGACTGTTTTACACTAGAGTTTTAAAAACTAAGTGCTTGAAAAAGTCTAAGTTACATAACTCTTATGCATGCGGCTGAAGTATTCATGCGGCCAAAAACCAAGCATGCGGCATGCCTGATCATGCGGCCTCGATGTATGCGGCTGGGGAGAAATATTCTCCTCTCCTAGGCGCATGGATCGACACCGACCTTGCACGTCTTTTCATGACTTTTGTTTTTTTCCTCTGACACACTTTATGGCATGTCACGTGTCAGTCACTTCAGTCACTTACAACCCTGACATGCATTTAATGACCCGTCACTCAGCACTTTAACCGAGGAGTGGACTTTTCATCTAGTATGTGGCCTGTATGCGGCCAGCTCCCTGGATGCGACATGAGTATGCTTGCGGCCTGAGTATGTGTCACGCCCCAGTCCCAAAACGTACGTGACCAGACATGTGGCAATGGCCAGCTGGTACGACTCCGTAGGGCTTTCCAATTTAATGGGTCCGACGAAGTGCACTTACGCTGTCCAAGGGTAAGTGATCAAGCTAAATATCTATTTATAATATCCAACAACTAAACTAAATCTCAATCCATGGTAAATAAATTACAAAAGGGAACGATACGCATCATTAGCCTGCAGCCTAATAATACAGCCGTCCGAATAGACCAAGAGAATAATATAGGCCTATAAATACTAGGCTACAATAGCATAGTCACAATGGAAAATAGTACATAACTGTAATAGAGGAAAGATATAATGATACCTGCAAGGATGTTCAACACACCACCAGATCAAGCCTCATCCAAACTGCTCAAATAACCTGGAAAGGAACCATGTCCTCAGAGGAACGTAACAAGATACAAAAAGTAGATGCCATAATATAAATACTGAGCAAAGTAAATCAGGGTGAACTATCCTCCTAAGTGAATCTAAATTTAGGACAACTTAGTGCGTAAGAAAAGTGTAGGTTAGACATATGCTGACATAATTCACCAATCGTTATGACTGGCTAGTATATGCCACATATACCCCCCCATCTTGGGGCAATCTGCATATATAAATACGTCCAACGCTCCAAAGAGCGTGGTATCTGCATAAATAAATACGTCCAATATTCTGAAGAGCGTGGTATTTGCATGACGTCCAACGCTCTGAAGAGCATGGTATCTGCACATGTAACGTCCAACGCTCCAAAGAACGCGGTATCTGCATAAATATATACGTCTGTATCGCTCCGAAGAACGCGATATCTGTATAAAGAAGGTGGGTGTCCCATACGCCTACTAGTCGTCCTCCCCGTCCAATGCCAATATACAAGTCTCAAGTGCGACGTGGACATCTCGTAACTATATGTAAGTCACTAAGAACCATACAACTACGCTAAATACCATCACACGTGCTACTCACACTGATTGTCAGTCAAGTGCGTAAGCCCGTGTCCTATCATGAACTCACTCTGTGACGTAGAATGATACGTGTCAAGGCCTCAGAGTTATAATGATAACTCCGTCACTTAGGGTACGTCCTCTAGACGCTAGGTCAAATACAAGTCCTAACGTCGACGCCTTCGTCGACTGCACCCGAGTTATTCTCGGACGCGCATAGTTATATAATATTTAGAGCATAATATATAATATTAACTGAATTTAAACAGTATAACAAGGCAAGGTATACTTGCCTGGAAGCCAGGCGAAGATTCGAACACGAACTCGGCCGCTGAGACGCATGGTTGCTATGCACTAAAATACGCTCAAAATAGCAGTCGGGACACATGGTTCAGCACTACACTAAAATTCACACCCTCCCGTAAATAAGGACTTCTAGCCTTAGGGTGTTCCAGATCTCACCCAGGCCGAACGATCCCCAGTGCCCCAGGAACCGCTCGAGAGATAAACCGTGTGCACAAGTTGCCAGACCGATGCATGAATGCACTTCTATCAGATAAATACTATATGATGCACATGATCATGAACAAGCAAGCATATCAATCAAGCGATAGAGCCAGAGCTCTCAATTCTCTTGCCTAATAGCCACACCCTCCCGTAAATAAGGACTTCAAGTCTCAGGGTGGACTATTAGTCTAGATGCACCAGTTAAAGCTATTCATCCAGTTCTATCTCTTACAGTGCGATCAATGAAACATGTTCAAGCAGTCTAGTTCTTTTAACAAGTAACATGCAAGAATAGTTCTATAAATCTAGCATGCAATTCTATCTCTTTTAGTACAATAGGGAACATGCAAGCAATCTATTACTAAGCAAGCATAGTAGTCGTTCTTCTCTCTCTTTTAGACAAGCATTTAGTTCTACTCTAGTTTAGCATGCGATACAAGGACAAGTGCAAGCAATCTTTTATTCTTTCTTATTAGCATATCAATGGTTCGTTTGAAAGCGGTGCTCATGTAACTTAGCATGCAATTTTTCTATCTTTTCTTAGCATGGCAAGGGTTCGTTTCAATGACAAGCAATATGAGTTCTCTTTTTAAGCATGCAAAGTCAGGTTTTATCATTCTTCTTATGAAACTATCTTCTTAGTACAAGCAGTAGAAAACTCAGATTCATTATTAAGGCGTGCAAGAATCAGAGAATGGAGTTCTGTCCACTCACTTAGATCAATCGTCTTGTGTTTCGATCGAGAAACACTTCGATAAGGCTTCTGCTCGAGCCAACGAAGCGATCTCTTGTACATAGTGCCTATGCAGAGCGGGGCACTACACGCCAATACATAAAACTCAGATTCCATCGAGGAATGAGAGAGCATAGTCTTTTTTTTTGACTTCCACGATATAACAGTTCTACCCATAGAAAATACGTATCCTCATGTGGACCTTTCGTTCTCTACTTCTGAACACCAGCTTGCATCACTGAAGCCTTCAACTACTGTCGGATACTCGTTGTAGTACAGCACATACTTCTGAGTCCTCCTGAGATATCTCATCATTCTCTTCACAGCCTTCCAGTATTCTACACCTTGGTTGCTCGTGAATCGATTCAGCATCCCCACGACGAAAGTAATGCCAGGCCTTGTAGCAGTTGTTGCATACATCAAACTCCCGATGACGCTTGAATACTCCAACTGCCTAACACTTTTTCTAGGATTTGGCTTCAGCTTCTCGTCACACCTGTACGAAGTATCGATCCCTGGAAGATCCTGATATCCATAGCGTGTGAGCATATTCTCCATATAACGGGACTGTGACAGTGCCACTCCAGTGTCCGTCCGAATAATCTTTATCCCGACGATAATATCAGCTTCCCCTAAGTCCTTCATACTGAACATAGATGAGAGAAACTTCTTTGTCTTAGTGACACGTGCTAGATCCGTACCTAGGATCAACATATCGTCCATGTACAGACAAATGATGACTTCTCTCCCGTCAGCAAATTTGTGTAAACACACTTGTCCGTCTCACTGACTCTCTAGCCGTTTAACCTTATGACTGTCAAACTTCTCATGCCACATCTTGGGAGCTTGCTTCAGACCGTATAGTAATTTTACCAACTTGCAGACTTTGTCTTCAAGCCCTTTGACGAAAAATTCTTTTGGCTGTTGCATGTAAATCTTTTCGGTCAACTCTCCATTCAGAAATATTATTTTAACATCCATCTGATGAATAACTAGCTTGTGAATTGTACTCAGAGTAATCAACATCCTGATGGTCGTCATTCACGCTACTTGAGCATATGTGTCGAAGTAGTCGATCTCCTGTTTCTGAGAAAATCCTTTGGCCACTAACCTTGCCTTGAACTTGTCAACAGTTCCATCGAATTTTATCTTCTTCTTGAATATCCATTTGCATCCGATTGGTTTAGCTCCTTCAGGCCGATCGACCAACACCCAAGTGTTGTTGGAGGTTATTGAGTCATATTAATCGTTGATAGCCTCCTTCCAGAAGACAGTGTCTCTGGTCTTCATCGCCTAATCATAGGTAAGCGGATCTGCTTCTACATGATAGGTGACAAAATCTTCTCCGAAGTCCTTCGGTCTCCTTACTCGCTTAGACACAGGTTCTGTGAGTACTGGTTCGAACGTTGTCTTTGGTATGATAATTTCTTCTTGGACTATATCTTTTTTAGAAGTGTTAGCCTCCTATGCACCCACGCTATTCTCCGGAATATCCACGATAACAACGTTCTTGTGCCTTGCAAATTTATCTTCAAAGAATTCTGCATCGCGAGATTCAATAATATGATTTAATTCTATATCAAGAAACCTTCGAGCATCACTCTTCTCAGCATAACCCAGGAAGATGGTCTTCGTAGTCCTCGTACCCAGCTTCTGTATCTTCAAGTCTGGAAGCTTCACATATGCCAGACACCCCCCACACTCGAATGACAATCAAGTTGGGTCTGACTTTGAACCAGAGTTCATGAGGAGTGACATCAGAACTTGCGTACGATACTCTATTCAGAATGAACGTAGCCGTCAACGCAACTTCTCCCCAGAAGCTGTTTGGAAGACCTGTAATGACTCGTTTCGTTCAAGCGGACATATGATTCAAACGATGCAAGTGCAACGACTCGATCCAATTTGCTCAGCGAGAAGACTCGTTTGAGGCAAAAGATTTTCAGACTTGGCCCTTTAGGAGTTCAGACTTAGACTTTCAAAGGCTCGCTCGGAGTATCGCTCGACCGAGGCGAATCATCGCTAAGGTGGGTGGCTACGATGAACTTGTCTTTGCTTAGCCAGCACACTTAAAATATGGACGATATATGCTAGTCGCTAGGTGATTCACCTCCTGCATGCTAATAAAGAATACAACGTACCTAGCTAAGGGAATAATCCTAACTTGTATTGTTTGTGTTAGAACATAAAAATAAAACTTGGCTTATATGGACCCTCACATGCTACCTTTGCTTCGTGCAAGTAGACCCCGATATGCCTCGAGTAGATCATTATATACTATTCGTAGTGCACTGTCTCACTTGTTTACACTGCTCGTTCCATAGACTATGTTGCTCGATATGTCCATGTACGGTTGCACTCCTCGCACTACCCCTTAGACCGTGATAACATAAATGCTTATGTTTCACACAAATGCATGCCTGCTTGCTTACATTGTAACTTGTACTCATTTGTCTTATTTCAATGCTTGTCACATAATTCATGCCACAAAAAGTAAACATTATCTTACCTTGCATTCATCCAATTCACCAGAAGGCTATCTAATAGTCGTTCCGTGCAAGTATGAACCTAAAAGTATTCGGGACCGTTAGGTCGCCAAGGCATCTCTGAACCAGGGGATTGCACCATGTCAAGTTTAACTCTGAATGAGAATCATGTCAATAATCCAAAAATCACAGCTCATGGAGCATACTCATTCTGAACAAGAATCAAGAATCAACATGTCATGTCATGAATCCCGTGAACCTGAGACCCAAGACTTGCATATCGCGGACAACTTGTGCATAAGGTATTCAATTTGTTCCTGCGGACGGTCTCTGGGGCACCGAGGCCGATCCAATCCGGACGGAACATCTGTTAGTCTGCTTGTTTCGGGCAGGATGGCGTGTAGCGCCTTGTGAACCATCCTTCACGCCATTCTCACTCTTAAACTAAGTAGTCGCCTATTTCGGGCAGGATGGATGCCACGCCTCGTCCCTTGAGTCGCATATCATTCTCGCTCTTCACTACAACCGTCCTTTATGGCTATGACAGCGACTCATGTTCATATAGATAAGACATCATCGCTTAGCGGCAATCCGCGTGCGAGTCATTGCATCGCATCCAATAAGCTGAAACACCTGAACGATCATGAGTATGAGATACTTGCAGCTAAAATTAAAACACTTAAAAATCTTCTGTAACACACTTGATGATCCGTGTAACTCGTGCACCCGAAACATAATCTTGCTCACGATACTTGTGTTTGCATATGCTGTTGCCCCTGGATTATATATATATATATATATATATATATATATATATATATATATATATATATATATATATGCTCGTGTTTGATTTAAATTGGTTGCCTTGGACAGGGAAGGATAAATGGTAAGTTGGTAAGTCTCGCCCTATTCCTTTATATCGCATGCCGCACTGCCGCACGAGTTAGGCTTTTCATAAATGCCATTTGATTGAGGCGTGACAAGACCCGCAGCCAACAACATTGAGTTCATCATCTCTGTTAACGACCTGTTATTTCTCTCAGCTACTCCATTTGATTGAGGAGAATACGGAACAGTCGTCTCATTGACAATTCCATGTTCTTTGCTGAACGATGCAAATTTTATAGACCTATACTCTCCACCTCGATCACTTCTAAGTCTCTTGAGTTGTTGTCCTGTCTGACGTTCAGCTTCAGCCTTGAACTTTTTGAACTTATCGAATGCTTCATCCTTTGATTTGAGCATATAGATGAACGCATACTTCGAGTAGTCGTCGATGAATATAATGAAATACTTCATCTTGGCCTTTGTGGAGAACTACTTGAAGTCACAGATATCTGAGTGTACCAACTCCAGAAGATCTGTGCTTTGGTTAACTCGTTTGAACGATTTTCTGGTGATTTTTGTCTGCGCACAGACCTCATACTTCTCCTCCTCCTTACCCCCACATTTGGAGATAAGACCTAGACTAGATATTTTGTTTATTCTTTTACAATGAACATGTCCTAGTCTATTATGCCATAACTCAAGAGAATAACCAGAAGAAGAGACTGCATTTATCATTGTAGCAGGATTTACAAGTTAAAGTTTAAACATCCCTTCGGTACAAAATACTTTTCCGAAGTATGTTCCTTTGTAGGACATCATCATTTGTCCAGCATTGATGTCCATCCTCAAGCCTGCGTTGCAGAGCAGACTTTCTGAGACCAGGTTCTTTGCTATCATCGATACGTGCTTCACATCCTGAAGCGTCAACGACTTTCCCGAAGTCAGGTTTAGTACCACCGTTTCAGTCTCAAGTACTTCAGCTTGTGCCTGGTTTGCCACCATAACCTTCTCAAATGTAGGCTTGTAGGTGGTGAACAACTCCTTCTTTGAGTAAACATGGCAGGATGTGTCAGTGTCTGTAACACCCCGTTCCGCTCAAGCGGACTGCCGTTTCAAACGGCAATAGTGCAACTGTCCCGACCCGCCTCACCTCAACGAGAAGCAAAAAGATATCCAAACTTGTCCCTACAAGAAATCAACTTCGGCTTTCAGAGGTTCGCTTGACGTATCGCTCTACCGAGACGAATCATCGCTAAGGTGGGTGGCTACGGTGAACTTGTCTTTGCTTAGCCAGCACACATAAAATCTGAAATGTTCATGCTAGTCGCTAGGTGATTCACCCCCCTGCATGCTAATGAATCCAACGCACCTAGATAAGGGAATAATCCTAACTTGTATTGCTTATGCTAGAACATGGAAATTAAAATACTGCTTATATTCAGACCCTCGCATGCTAAGTCCCTAACGGCTTCATCTCTCGGCTTACCTTCGGGTCTGAGCAAAAGTGTTTACTTATGTTCCTTAGAAACGCATGCTTGTCTGCTTGTACGTTGCCATGTTTTCATCCAAACCCTGGGAGACTACTACGTAGTCGTTCCGTGCCTGAACGAACCTGCAAGTATCTGGGACCGTTGGGTCTCCAAGGCAATCCCCGAACCAGGGGCACGCATCAGGGTAATGAATACTGAACGTGAATCACACTTGAATGATAATCATGCTAAGCATCTGAACGAGGATCGTGTTATGTACTGATGGAATCCCAGCTCGTGGAGCAATATGCTCATTCAGAATAAGTTTAAGCTTCATGATTATCATGTCAAGCTATAGAAAAAGGATAGACCCTGACCTGCATAGTCGCGGACAACTTGTGTGCACAAGGTATGTTATGTTGAGTTCCGCGGACGGTCACCGGGGCACTGGGACCGATCCGATCCGGACGGGACGTATGTATAGTCGTATGTTACCTGACAAGTATTATGTAGTGGGGCTCGCCACCCGCGTTGCACGTCACTTTGTCCTGAGACTAAACGGTCCTTTATGGCTATGCCAGCGACTCATGTTCATATAAATAAGTTATCCTCGCTTAGTGGCTATCCGCGTGCGAGTCACTGCATCGCATCAATGAACAACTGAACACCTGAACGAGCATGTTAAAATGACCCTCGTGTTTGCATATGTTATGCCCCTGAATGTTTATACTTGCCGTACTTGAATTAACAATGTTTGCCTCAATATTTGCCTTGGACAGGGATGGAGATGGTAAGTTGGTAAGTCTCGCCGGTTTTCTCTCATGTCGCACGGCGCACTGCCACACGAGTTAGGCTATTCAATATTTGCATGAAACTGATCCTAAGGCAACTAGAAAGACAACTAAATAGTTGAGCACGGAACTTATATTACGTGTTTGGATTTGTAGAGCGGGCGAGTAGCTTCCCTACCAGTGTATACAACGTACTGATAATCCACCAGTTTGTATGCAGGGTGCAGGAGAACCTCGTTCGGTACGGATGCCTCCTTCGTGCGTGCTAAGGCCAGGAGTTCCCTCTGAAGCCTTGCAACGGTGCGTCTAGGACTGAAGCACATATACAAGACATAATGTTGGAGCGTCGCCTGAACATCGCCTCTACAATCATTCCACAATTGTAGCCACTTGGCACGCTTTTACTGTTTCAGAGAGAGAGGCTTGAGCGACTTACAATCTCGGCTATACGCCGCCTGTAACACTTGTTCATATCAATAAAAGAGCTTGCTTTACTTCAACTTGTGTTTCAATGCTTCCGCTATATTGTCGACTCAGTGAACCTGTTACCGATCGCCTATGCGTTTATGACTCCGCTGCACTCGGACAATCTGTGCGACTCTGTGGCTTAGAACTCTTGCCGCCAGCCAATGAACCATGGCCTTGCACGGGCGTGGCTCACTCTCGTGCGACATCACGCCCGGATGGGTCAAGTGATCATTCCGCGGGAGCGCTGGCGAGGGTGATTCCCGCCTAGTGGGAACGGCCGATTTGCCTGCGGGAGATTGGGGCGTGACATGTTGGTACCAGAACCTGGCTTCCACGCCTTTGGACTTCAATTCGAAAATCTCTATTTCGGAAGCTCGTTCGTGGGTTATGTGCACGCTCTCTCTCAATGCCTCGATGGGATGTTCTAACAATAAGTCTAAATACTTTCAAAATACGTTTTGATTGATATGCTTGCTTGTATGATGCTGTGCTGCGAGTGGCCTTTGTGCCAACCTGTGCGAACCCTTGAGAGTATCGCTAGTAGCTTGTCCGATTTTACTAACTCTAAGTTTGGTTGAATGCATCTATTCGAGGGACGCCTTGAACTAGTGCACCATCCAAGACTCAAGAAGGTATGAAACTCGAGTGCTAGGACTTCGCTATCACTAAGCTGGTTGACGTGCTCACGCTAGAAGTGCACTTCGAAAGTGCGCACGATCCAGTCTAAGCGATATGCTAATTTCGATACTTGTGCAAGTGAATATCCAAATAAACAAGTACAACGACTTGTTTAGGATTGCCTCAACCCTAGATTACTGCTTGTCCTTAGTAAGTCTCGAGGACGAGACTTTTTCTAAGTTTGGTAGGATGTAACACCCCGTTCCGCTCAAGCGGACTGCCGTTTCAAACGGCAATAGTGCAACTGTCCCGACCCGCCTCACCTCAACGAGAAGCAAAAAGATATCCAGACTTGTCCCTACAAGAAATCAACTTCGGCTTTCAGAGGCTCGCTTGACGGATCGCTCTACCGAGGCGAATCATCGTTAAGGTGGGTGGCTACGGTGAACTTGTCTTTGCTTAGCCAGCACACATAAAATCTGGAATGTTCATGCTAGTCGCTAGGTGATTCACCCCCCTGCATGCTAATGAATCCAACGCACCTAGCTAAGGGAATAATCCCAACTTGTATTGCTTATGCTAGAACATGGAAATTGAAATACTGCTTATATTCAGACCCTCGCATGCTAAGTCCCTAACGGCTTCATCTCTCGGCTTACCTTCGGGTCTGCGCAAACGTGTTTACTTATGTTCCTTAGAAACGCATGCTTGTCTGCTTGTACATTGCCATGTTTTCATCCAAACCCCGGGAGACTACTACGTAGTCGTTTCGTGCCTGAACGAACCTGCAAGTATCTGGGACCGTTGGGTCTCCAAGGCAATCCCCGAACCAGGGGCACGCATCAGGGTAATGAATACTGAACGTGAATCACACTTGAATGATAATCATGCTAAGTATGCATCTAAACGAGGATCGTGTTATGTACTGATGGAATCCCAGCTCGTGGAGCAATATGCTCGTTCAGAATAAGTTTAAGTTTCATGATTATCATGTCAAGCTATGGAAAAAGGATAGACCCTGACCTGCATAGTCACAGACAACTTGTGTGCACAAGGTATGTTATGTTGAGTTCCGCTGACGGTCACCGGGGCACTGGGACCGATCCGATCCGGACGGGACGTATGTATAGTCGTATGTTACCCGGCAAGTGTTATGCAGCGGGGCTCGCCACCCGCGTTGCACGTCACTTCGCCCTGAGACTAAACGGTCCTTTATGGCTATGCCAGCGACTCATGTTCATATAGATAAGTCATCCTCGCTTATGTCACGCCCCAATCTCCCGCAAGCTCAATAGTCCCTGCTGAACGTGAAATCACCACGTTGCAGCTCTTCCGCGGGACAATCGTTCTCATCGGGACGTGATGCCGTATGAGCCTGGAGTTGCGCTCGCACAAGGCGATGTTGTTAAACACCAAAGTTATTATCGAAACAACCAAGTTACAGCGAAAGTCGATTTGTGTACCAAGCACACATCAGAGTAATACGCAGCGAAGCTCACGATAGGGTCCAAATGAAATGCCCCGAAGGCAATGCCATAAAGACGATAAAATGCACTTGCTTTTTTCTTTAGCCCACAAAGGTACTTACAGTTCATACATCTTGTCCCGTATATCCAAGCAGTGCCACTACGTCTGCGTACCTGAAATATTGCCCACAAACGTGGGTCAGTACACAGCTGTACTGGTGAGCGGGGTAACCCACTCGTCTAAGCCGACACTAAGTAAAAATAGTGAATGCACACAGTTAAATGGTGATCTTTCTAGTTGAATCCTAGATTCGTTTCATGGCATATGAATGAAATGTTAAAGAAAGCTGTAAAGCAGTTTAAGCATGCATGCATTCAATCTCAAACCAAACGACAAGCATTTATATAACCGACCCGTCTTACTCAATGCCATCGCTTGCACGATAACATATCGAACCATCAGTCTCGCCTCAATATCCATCCTCAACCAAAGTTTATATATTCCAATCTCAAGTGCACACCCTTGCCGAGGCAAGGTGGCCGCGCCTACACGAAAGCCAAACCAACAAAAGAAAAGCAAGCCATCACTTATACTATATGAAGTCACTGGCTAAAAGCCACGAAGGACATTGATCAGACCAAGATCAATAGGGCAATACTACCCGATCCAGGGTTGGGCAGCTACTCCCGCCTGGTGGTATCAGACTACCAGCATTGCACCCAATCGCACGATGTCCATTGTTTCCTCCATGGTGGAACGGTCCCGGTGCCCCGGTGCCTCATCCCGTTCTAGGAAACGAAACCCTGTGCCACACAGGTTGTCCGTGACTATGCAGACACAGTAGGTATGACGAGAGGATCGAAATATTCTCGCCCCACCAAGCGATCCTAGACTCGTTCAACCGATATCCAACCAAATATCCATAACCATTCTTCCAACATATCCAACCAAGGAATCCAAATCTCGACCTCAAGATATCGCCCAAGGCACCAAAATATCAAGTGTTTCATAGGCACGATGCCTCTTCTCAACACAATATTTCATATTGGATGCAACACCCCAACTCGGGACAAACCCATGGCCAAATGCCCCAACCGTGGCACAGTGTCGCTTTCGTGGCACAATACCCCAACAGTGGCACAACGCCCTCGCCGATGCAGTTGTTCGATTTTGAACCATAACTGCTCGCTTTGCAAGACAAAGCGACCAAGTGATACTCGCGCACGGATGCACGTTCGCTCGCCCGATTTCCCGATATTTCCATTGCCTCAAATGTATCATTCCAACTTGCATATTTCCAACCGTCCAAGCATAATCCCAATTATCCAACCGACTGCCTCAAATGCATAATCCAACTCTAGCTCCAACTATCCAACGCGTAAATCATTTCAAGCCACAATCCTACCAAGCCAACGACGTACACTCTATGCACGCCTCAGTGTAGTATTTTCCAATGTTTCAGTCCAAGTGTTCAAGCCTTTATCGTGTTTTCCATATTATTAGGCATGAAGGAGTAGAGGAGAAGGGAAAGAGCCCACTCACAATGTTCGATCCCGTTAGGCATCCTGTCCTGCCGATACGGCCAATCTCTTGAATCCGTGGTCCGATGCAAGCGCGATCTACTCAACTGGTATGACCGTGCAAGCAGGCCGTGCTCTCCAAATCATCCGACCGATCGGACTAAGGAAGACGACATTATCGCTCCCATCCAGCTATTCAGTATTGTTCTGAACGAACACCTGATTTCCATCGAACCCGCCAGCTATCTGCACATTGAAACCAACTCGATCAATCCTTTTTCCCAAAATCTAACATTTTAAATGTAACCAGCATTTGATTCATTCAATCCGACTCAGCGTAACGCTCCGAGCGGTTGCGGGGCGTTACAGCTTAGCGGTTATCCGCGTGCGAGTCACTGTATCGCATCAATGAACAACTGAATACCTGAACCATGTTAAAACGACCCTCGTGTTTGCATATGCTATACCCCTGAATGTTTATACTTGTCGTGCTTGAATTAACAATGTTTGCCTCAATGTTTGCCTTGGACAGGGATGGAGATGGTAAGTTCGTAAGTCTCGCCGTGTTTCCTCTCCTGTCGCACGGTGCACTGCCACACGAGTTAGGCTATTCAATATTTGCATAAAACTGATCCTAAGGCAACTAGAAAGACAACTAAATAGTTGAGCACGGAACTTATATTACGTGTTTGGATTTGTAGAGCGGGCGAGTAGCTTCCCCACCAGTGCATTCAATGTACTGATAATCCACCAGTTTGTATGCAGGGTGCGGGAGAACCTCGTTCGGTGCGGATGCCTCCTTCGTGCGTGCTAAGGCCAGGATTTCCCTTTGAAGCCTTGCAACGGTGCGTCCAGGACTGAAGCACATATACAAGACATAATGTTGGAGCGTCACCTGAACATCGCCTCTACAATCATTCCACAATTGTAGCCACTTGGCACGCTTTTACTGTTTCAGATAGAGAGGCTTGAGCGACTTGTAATCTCGGCTATACGCCGCCTGTAACACTTGTTCATATCAATAAAAGAGCTTGCTTTACTTCAACTTGTGTTTTAATGCTTCCGCTATATTGTCGACTCAGTGAACCTGTTACCGATCGTCTATGCGTTCATGACTCCGCTGCACTCGGACAATCTGTGCGACTCTGTGGCTTAGAACTCTTGCCGCCAGCCAATGAACCATGGCCTTGCACGGGCGTGGCTCACGCTCGTGCGGCATCACGCCCGGATGGGTCAAGCGATCGTTCCGCGGGAGCGCTGGCGAGGGTGATTCCCGCCTAGTGGGAACGGCCGATTTGCCTGCGGGAGATCGGGGCGTGACAGTGTCCACCCACCATTCGGTGTCGACACCAGTCGTTACAACCTGCGCAATTATAGCAACCTTGTTAGGCTCACCTTGATTTGTCTATTTGGGCTTGGATCTGCAGTCACTCCGGTAGTGGCCCTTCTTGCCACAGTTAAAATAAGTCACTTCTGACTTGGGCTTGGGCTTTTGCTTGAACGAAGCCGACTTCACCTTCAGATGGGTGAAGTCATTTTTCTTGTTGTGAGAAGCCTTCTGCTTCCCCCTGGAATCACCAGCATGTACCAAGTTGGCCTTTGCCAACTGCTTGGACAGGGAGTCCAACTTGAGTTTTCCCCTGGTTTTATCTTCTATGTGAATCCAGTAAAGAAGATCTTCGAAATGGATATCCATCTTCTTCCGGTACATGTTAGTCTTGAAATTGATCCAGCCTGGAGGAAGCTTGGTGATTATAGCTCCTACCATGAACTTGTCTTCATGCTTTATGCCTTCTTCCTCCAGTTTCTGCTACATCTTCAGAAGTTTCTTGACTTGTGGTAGCATTACTTTCTCGTCTTCAAATTGCATAGTGAAGAATTTCTCGACGAGATAGATTTTCGATATTTTCTCGTCAGTTTTGTAATACTTCTCAACAGATTTTCAGACATCTCTTGCCTTCTCTTTCTTGTTATAGGACTCTGCCATCGAGTCATCCATTGCATTTAAGATCAACAACCTGTAGAGGTCATTGTCCCCTTCCACTTGGAGTGCACGTCCTACACCACACCAACTTCGATCTCTCCTCCACCTTCAGGGATGGTAGGTTCAGGATCAACCAACACATAAGCAACTTTGACAAAATGAAGATTCAGGGAGATCTTCCTCTTCCAAATGTTGTAGTGTTTGCCATCAAACTTCTTAAGCTTGTGAAAGCTGGTATCGAGAAGGTTTGATCGGTTCCCCATCTAACTCTGATCTTGCTTTGAGATTGTTAGTCCCGAGGCTTAACCAAAGATGGAAGAACGCGTGGTCGAGATCAGATGTTCACACAAAAGTTCTCACTCTGACTATTCTCGATTTTCACGAAGAACTATATAATGATTCTGATTACAACTTGCTCTCAAGATTACAAAGGAATCAGAAAAAATAAATTTTACGTTCTTCCTTGCACTCGCAGTTGCAGACGGACAAAACAGAATTACAACTAGCAGAAGAGAAGAGAAATGAGAAGAAGGAAATCTGCTTGCTGGGGTGATTAAGAACACCGTTGCTCAAAGCAAGATTATTTCCCACACGATCTGCTCCCAGGAAACAGTAAGTTCACGTAGAACTTCCAGAACGCTTGCTGTCACCTATTTTTCGGACTCGCACGAACTTTCCGGACTCAATGACTGCGGCGGCGGCAACTCTCTACATCTCCTGATTTTTGAAGTAAGTTCTCAAAAAGGCACGAAGAGAGTATTTATAGAGGGTGGAAACCCTAGCCGCCTATAAATTACGGAAAGATACAAACAAATTAATTGTGAATTCCTAAAAGATAGGCACGAATTAATTTAAATTCCACAAAAAACGGATATGAATAACAGTCCATATCTTTCCATAATCGTTCAAATATTTCTGAAAGCAGCGGCCACGCAATTAACCTCGCATGCGGCCGCTCACGCGGCAGCAATCCATGCGGCAGCGCATGCGGCCGCCCATGCGGCCAGCGACGATGCTGACATGCTAAGTGCGCCAACAAAGCGCCACTTTGTGCCCGGGTTCGAGTTAGCTCTTATGGAAATAATTCCAAGAACATGACAAAAAGTATAAATACTTTCATGAGGAGTTGAATCATTTTTTCTCTTTGGAAAACACCCCCACATGACACCCATGTGTCCCATCACACCTCATGTGCACACCTCAACTCATACAAAGTATTATATTAAGATAACCACTTGGTGGTGTAGCCAATGTGAGACTATCTTTACTAGTCCAAAAAAAACAATACCAACATAGTTGTGTTCAGAAACCTGGTTGGTACTTATACAAGTGCACTCCCAATCCCAGGTACTTAAGCAAGAGTACTCCCAATCCGAAGAATTAATGCATGGATTTGGCTACCTACTGCGACCCTCATCCTTCATCGATGGCCCGGATGCTCTCTTTTTCTTTGAAACCCTGATCTTTATGACCTAGTCGGAATGATCTTTATGTTACTTTTCGACAACTGGTACCGGTGTAGTACCAGCAGCAAGTGATGCAATGCAAGTATAATAGCAAAAAATAGATAATAAAAAAAAGTATCATTATGAAAAGTTTAATTAGTTTACCATAAGGAAAAGAAACCCCTTCAAAGACGGGCATCAAAATCTCAAGTAAACCAGAAGAAGCCAAGCTTGCAGCTTTTGATTCAGACACACAACACACTCACATCAACACCACGAGGCACATATTCTTGCTTAGTTGTTAAGTTTGAGACAGTGGCTCGCAACTGGCTATACAAAAGTCTCCTATCATCAAAAATAAAGCTCTCATGCTCCGTTTCCTGACCTCCAGGTCAAAAGTGAGACCTCACCAAACAACTGCCAAGTCATTAATTAATTAATTAATAGACAAAAAATTGCGACTTCGACGAGACAAAATAAAAAGTAAAAAAAAAAAATGTACTCCCTAAGAGGAACCAGTCAGACTTGCCCGCACTAGATATTTCAATTGAGAAAGCAACAGGTTAAATTAGTCTTTCGCATAATATTCCAAGCTCATTGATGGTTTAGAATATATTATCGCCGTTCACATCCAATGCTCATAGATGGGAAAAAAATTTATTCTACTATATAATGTTAAAAGTAAACTTCAGGATAAAAATTTTATTTCCAAAAATATCTTTTACTATATGTGCTAATTAAAAAGATTAATTAAAATCAATAAAGATATCTAAGTAAATACAATAGTTGTTCTTTGATATTTCTAATTACAACAATTATTAAATACATTAAGTATCTAAAAAATAGACATTAAAAATAGACTTTGTTTAAAATCAAATTTTGACAACAAGTCTTTTTTAATTTTTCTAATAATAAATTCGTGCATGCATATATATATATATGATAGTGATAAATAAAGAGCAGGAGAGTACAATGAAGACTAGTGAGAGCGATTGAACTAGTAAACGAGTAACAAGTTACAAGCCTATAGAAAATTATTGCACAAAGTCAGAGCTGGAATGTCAGAGAACATTTCGCCAGTAACAATATCAGTTTCTAGGTAAACTCTTTCAAAAACATGACATACGAATGAATGAAGAAAAAAGAAAAAAGAAAAGTGTTCACAGCCAACAAAAATGACAGCATCTTCATCATCAACAGACCTTGGAAAGTGGCATTATATGTACAACATATCCATTTCCTGTTATCTTATTTTAAACCCAACCTCTTCTCATCACCTTCAGTAAAATATAATTATGCATCTGTCTCTGTGTATTCACTTCAAAGGTCGAAGGGGCTCCTCAGAATCGTCAGAATTGAAGGAAAAAATATCAACTGGAGCACTCGTGCAGTCATAACTGCTATCATAAGATCTGGATGGCATTCTCCGGTGATGCTGATCGAGATAAATCACTATGACTGTGATGTCATCATGGAAGAGCCGTCTTGCTCCCTTCTCTATCCTCTTTATATCGTCATATCTTATTTCCCTTTTCCTTGCAGCCTCGTTAAGGGCTGCCCTTACCAACCTTTTTGCTATTCCCTGCAAAAAAAAATTAGCGGGGATGGGGAGCAGTGAGTGAGTAACAGTGAAAACAAGTTTCCAAAATCATATTAAGTGGGTCGAGGTATGTAAGGGAGCTTACTGCTCTGGGATTCTTAAAGACGATCTCAACTGCAGCTTCATCACTTAATTGCTCCCATAGGCCATCCGATGCAAATATCATGAACAAGTCATGGGGTTTAAGCTTACGCGTCAGAATTGATGGCTCCGCAGTGATAACTGCCCGCTTCAGTGGGACAGGACAAACAAACTGCTGGAATAGTGGATCTCTACTGAAGTCAGGTTTCTTAAGGTAGACATCACCGATAGACCTTGATACCTGACAAAGGAAAACATCAATCGGTCGAATCATAACCATCGTGATAAAGTACAAATTAAGTTATAAATCAATTTCTTTTTAAAAAATCTCTCCGGAAAAAAATGGGAAAGATGGGGGGTTGGGGGGTCTGCAGTGCTAACTTTTATATGTTATCAGCACATATGAATAAATTGCAACATAAATATATGAGATACCTCAAAACAGTACATCAAATTTAACTTCTACATTTACCAAATACCGAGTGATAATCTATTACTGGAGTAGAGTGGCTAAATATGCTAAAAGATTGAGCATAGCATTAGAAATGCTGCTCAATGAGTAAATCGTATCAGTCATAAAGTTGGCAGTTTTTATTTCAAAAGTTTGTATAACAAATAACCCAAAAAGTTGGGTGTGTTCCAGAAACAGAATGGCAACACCTTTACTCGTAAAGAAAGAGCCCATTCACCAACTATATCCCAAATCCCAATTGGTAAATATAAATTCAAATCAGTAATAATCGCTGTTGCAAATGGATGAGGATGCAAATACAAATAGTTGCATTATGCAAATGCATCTGTCATTCTACTTGTGTCCACAAGTCGCATTTTTCTTTCAGATAAGGTGCAATTAAAATTTATGGATGCTATGTGGAAGTTGAAGTCATGTCAAGAATAAAAGCCACTGCGGTTTTAGTAACCAATGGTGTACAATGCACAGGCACAGCCGATGATGCTAAAACCAGGAGTGGAGAAAGAGGGATATTGGACAAGGTATAATGGAATAAGATAGTTCTGTCTGCCTGTAAGGACCACAACTCTTAAAGGTCCAACACAGACATGAAAAGTTTGAATTGCCATAGATAGAACTAGTGATGGCAGTAAGCATCTTAATTATTTAACATGCAGATTCGAAATTAGTGGATGCAATAATTATCAAGGATAAGATGCATAAAACAAACACTACTACTACTTGCTCAACTTGTATACTTTAGGAGAACATAATCTTGATGTTAGTCTTGCTAACTTGAAACCAAGTTAACTATTTAAGGGTGGAATATCATATTGCATAATGACATCAAGAGAATACTGCGTGCAAATTAAGAACAGAAACACAAACCATAAAGTTCTAAGCATATCATCCTGCAAAAGAAATTTTGCTTTCTGGTAGGCCAAAAAAAAGGTCACTTCAAGCAAAATCCCATAATTGACCTAACAAAAGATAGACATGATTTTAGCTACAAAGATTTTCCTCATTGAAACACCAGTCAACATGAATGACAATAAGCTCTAGCCTTGTACACTAGTACCCCATTATGACAGGGAATGGAATCTCAATCCCTTAACACAACAAAATTAAATACACAAAAATAAACAATGATCCTGACAGGCACTGAGACATTATAGAAAGCTACAATTGTGTTGCAACAGCATTCTGTTCTACACAAAGACAAAGAGGAAAACAAGAACTCCTATGATTTGAATGTCAAGCTCAATCTATAATGAGTAAATATAAAGACTATTTTCATGTTGAAATGAGAACCTAATAGAAAAACAAGCTAGATTCAATAACATGAAGAAGCCAAAGTGCCAAGTGAACCCATTCAAAAGAAGCAATATTCTATCTAGACCACCAGTTCTTCTATAATCATCTATGTCAAACAGTCCATGTGAAGACAACAAGATAAACTCGAGGCTGACTATGAACAACAATATTAGCATGCAGTCGACTCAAAATTACTGATAAGATAAATTAGTATTGGTATTAAGAATAACGAATAAGATAAATTAGTATTGGTATTAAGAATAACGAATAAGACTAAGATTTTCTCACCTGAATTATCCCCTTAATTCTCCAAACTCCTCTATTGTGCACCACAATACGCGAATCATCCGGATGAAGTGCTGCAACCTCCCTCCTAACTTCCTCCAATGCCACATTATGATCACTCGACAACCGTTCTGCCACTGCCCTCCCATCCACCCCTCGGCGACCAAGCACCGCCCTGGAATCCCCAAGATTCGCCACATAAACCCTATCCTCCGTGATTGCCCCCAAGAGGCAGCAAGATCCCACCGACGCTATCTGCGGACGCGACGACCATGATCGTTTCACGAGATGCAAGAACTCCTCCTCAGTCGCATTGAATGCCTTTTTAATTACATCCACTGACAGCCCTCCTTGCTCCAAAGCGAACTCTGCCAGGTTCAAATACCATATAATTCAACATCTTGATCATTTATGCATATCAAATAAATGCAAATATGTGTATATAAAATGTAGCATAGTATCCTCAATATGTAATTCAGACTAAAGTTCAATTTACTTCAGAATATGGAGGAAGAAATATGATTCACAAAAAGTACCAGTACATCTAAAGCCATCATAGCAAACTAAAAACAAGTAAAGAGAAAAAACCGAAATTGAGATCAGCACTCCCTTTCATAATAGAACTTATGTATCATCTGAACCACGAAAACTAAAACCCTTTTTTTAGAACTGTATCCTATTCAGAATAAGACGTGATACCATGATACCCAACCTTAAAAGTTAGGCACCGCTTCATTGCAGCAAGAAAGAAAAATAAACTAGAAGCCATATCAGACAAAGACTTCAAACTATGACCATAGGGCATCATATGAACAAACTACGCCTAATTTTGGAGGAAAACAATAGTCTCTCCCTGTTTCCATCTAAAGAATATTCAACATGAATGCCTACAACCTCAGAAAACCATCACAACGAAGTAAAATTAAGAGTCTAATTAAACAAAAACCTTGATATCATAACATGTCACCATCTAAATTTCCATCTCAACAAACCCAAATAACCATTGCCCATTTCCTTAGACCATTAGAACAAAACTAAAACTATAGCCCAAATCAAGCAAACCTTGAAATTATAACACGGGCATCTTCCAAAATCCCCTAAACATAAGACCGCCTAATTCATTTTATCACATATTCCTTTCCAAAACCTTTGAACCACCTCCTAAAACAATTCATATATCAAACCAAAACCTATGTTGATACGACACAACATGGTTTTGATATCGCGACACGGATCCGACACCTATTGGTGTGTCCTACTGTAACTTGAAGTGTCCGTGTTGTGTATAAATGTCTGACATGATACGACTATTGGGATCGGACACGTCATGCAAGCGCTTCGATACCGTATCTGAGACTAACTGCAGCGAAAACTTAGGTCAACCCACCTGAGATAAATCCAACCCCTGTCTAACGAACACCAAGCAAAGATAAAGACAAGTATATGGTGGTGACTACGTCAGCTGGACAAATCATAACCTTTATAACTCAGGTGAAATTACAATATTCACAAAACCAATGTTGAACCATTTGCCATAATAGGTTCAACTCTCTCACCACACTCAAGAAGAAAAGAAAAATATTACAATTGAAATCACTTACCAACCATTAGCAATTTTTCTAACCGAAGTTGACGACTCATCGATTAGATCTCTTCTTCCTTCTGTCTTGGATGACGAAGAACCCTAAAAACAAATCACGGGTTCTCTTAGATTTTCTGTGGACGAGCACCCGGAATCTCAAGTTTGTGTTTCCTTTGTGCCTCCACCCTCACCTCATATATATAGGATGAGAAACCTAATTTTAGGGTTAGAAAACCCTAAAAATAGCACACCATCAACTCCAACCGTCCATCAGCATCCAACGGTACAAAATATAACCCAAAACTCCCAAAAATCGTACAGTCATCCCGACACCGAACTCGGACTGAGTTCGGTTTGGACACGACAATGAGCTTCTGGAAACACCATACCGAGTTCGGCCCGAACTCGGCCAGGGACCGAGTTCGGACCGAACTCTTCCCTCTTCAGCAAACTTGACTCCCAACAACGATACGTACACAACACAAACTTTCGGACTATGTGCTTCTTAGACCAAAACTAACCCTTTCAGAGAATCAAAAACCAGTTGTTAACATAGCTACCATCCAATGCTGAAAACAAACATTACCATTGTAACTTATGCCATATTTCCAACTCAAATAAACTTGACCAATATTACCAAGATCATGGGTCGCTTTGGTACGTGGTACGGGTATGCGGTACGGTACCTCAGCCGGTACGCAATGCGGTGGGGGTAGGTTTATTCGGTACGCTATTTGGAATCGTTGTTCGTTTTTATCTGGGTCGTCTTTTGTACCATATACAATTATATAGAAGTATATATCAAATATCATAAGTTCATAACCAAAGCCATCAAAATCCAAGTGAACGAAAGCATAGACAATATTCTCGTAACTAAACCAAATATCATAAGTTCATAACCAAAGCCATCAAAATCCGGGTAGCTAAATTTTGACGAACGGGTCACGAACGCACCCCGTTTCGGATCGTTCGTCCCAATTCGTGGGACGTAGGGAGGGTTGGCGAATTAGGCAACTATGAACTTGACTCACTACCTAAAACCATCATAATAAATCAAAAATAGCCTTAAAAACAAATCAACACCTTTTATTCTCGAATACTGTGTTACCATCCAAATCTCGGGGAAAAAAAATCCTAAGCTAACAAAATTCCCATAAAAGAAAAACCAATTTACAATACAAATAAACTTTGACACGCATTCTAAAACCATCACACGAAACCAAATTGTCCCTCGGAAACAACCAAAACCTTTATAAACTTGACCTATCCGCCTCCTAAAGCAGTCATAACCCATGTTTCAATGCGAACACGGCTCATATTTTGGAAAAATTATTCAGTGAGACGGATTCACCAAGTGGCAGTGGTGAATGATATGCCCATTCAATGGTACAATGACATGGTAATATCTTACTATTTTTTATAATTTTATCTTAATGATGTTTGAAAATTTGGCAATTGTTTGATTAGTTTGTGATTATTCACCATTGACACGTGGTAAGACCGTCCCACTAAATAATTTCTCCATAGTTTGTACTGTGTCTAACTACGTGTTCAACACGACATGACATGGAAACAGATATGGCACCATTTTTTGATCATAATAAAAACAAAAACTACCATTTGAATTTTAAAAAGAACATCAAGAAACACATCGGTACCATCTAAATACCATCTACACGGATCCTAAAAATCACATAACTACTCCGAAAACTTTAAGGGTCTGCTTGGTAACGGTATTTTTACCGGTTTTGGGTGTTTTTGAACTGACCGTTTATGAAAACTCCTGTTATTTTTTTTGAGACACTTGTTTTGGTCGGCTCAAAAATCCCCCAAAACCAGTGTAATGTAATTTTTGGTGTTTTTATAAACACCCCAAATCGGTAGGTTTTGAACGGTTTTATTATTTTATTTCATTCATATCCTCACTATAAATATATAATTATAACTACTAATACCGTACCTTTTTTTTTCTTTTTCATTTGTGTTTCTCTTCTATTTCTTCCAAACTACAACTACTTTTTCCAGTAAGTTTTTAAAATCTCTCTCCTATTTTCATTCAGGTGTTTTTATTATTTCATGTGTTTCTATTATTTTGATTATATATGGACTTCTATCTCCCGATCAAGGCGTGGCGTGGACTGGATGACAGTTCCCGATCAAGGCGTGGCGTGGACTGCATCTACTTTTATTCATATATGGACATATAGATAATTTTATTCTTGTTAAAAACTTTCAGAACCGCTCGTTTATGAATTATCAAGCATGTGTTGGACTGGTTTAAAAACAGCTATTAAAAACCACCCAAAACCGGACACCTCGTAACCGGTACTCTAAAAATACCTGGTAACCGCTACCCATACAATTGCCGAGCAGACCCTAAAATAAGCCTCAAAGATAGCATCTAAATCACGCAAAAAACACTCCAAGAAAGAAAAACAAAGCCCCAGTCGTCCAAGAGAATCATCGTACTTCCACCGATGAATCGATCGAGACGAGAGCATAATCCTTCTACTTCTTCCTTAATCCTTACTGTTTATGTGGGGGAAGAGGCGGGTGTTGACAAAGCGCGAGGCCTCGGGCCCGCCGTGCCCGTCGTAGACCCCGACGTAGGTGGCGGAGGGGGAGGTGAGCACCTGCCCCTGGTCCTCCAAGGAAGAGTTAGCCTGGACCACCGCGATGGAGAAGTCGCCGGAGCAGTGGGCCTTCAGCTCCAGGTGCCACAGCAGCCCGTCCCCGCCGCCTGCCCCGCCCACCCGGCCCAGGCACCGCTCCAGCGGCCGGAAGCACGAAGAACGGAGCATCATCATTTCATTTTAGGATTTTAGAGGGAAACAGCTCTTTTTTCTGTGTTTCGGTCTGGTGGTGAGTCGACAAGAAATTTTCTTGGGGGGAGTGGGAAAATGGAGATTGGCATTTTATGGAAGGGGGGAAATGTTGACGTGTGCTTCACACCAACTGCCCAAGTGTAGGGGCCTTTGTGTAATTTCCTTTTAGCAAAATAAGAAATAAGAATAGAGGGAAATTTTCGTACGGTCCCCTCCGCTATCGTGGCAGTCAGTGGAGGTGCCTTTCCAACTTTTAATTTCTTCTTTACTTCTACTTTGCAATACAATCCTATAGTTTTAGATTATTTATACTAATTATCCATATATTTTATATTTATTACACATATATTCTTATTTTTAAACTATTTATACTGACTGTCCCCTTCTTTTTTTCATTTATTACACGAAATATCATTACTTTAAGATAAAAATAAAAAAAGTATGGCATTACTAATCATATTTTTAATTAAAAAGAAAGGAATGGTCAGTGTAATTAGTTTAAAAGCAGTAGTACTCCGTGTTATAAACAAAAAATTTAGAAGTATTAGTATAAATAATCTATATTTTTTTTACTTTTATACACACAGTATGTACAATGAGGCAATTTTTTTAGTAAAATACTTGAAATACCCTACTGTAAAGAACAAACCTCTTTAAAGAGTGTGAGGGTTAGTTGGTACTTGCTCATTTTCTAACGCATTTTCTTTGTATGAAAACAATATTAATGTGGCTTTTCTTCTATCCTCATAATATTTTTTCCTCATTCGAGTATATAGTCTTGCAATTTATTTTACTTTATTCTAGTATTATTTATTTTTACTTTTACTATTGTCAAATTTTGATCTTCGTCTTTTGTCCTTATTTATATGTAATTCTATTTAACGTGTGATTTGTGCCACCGAGTTTCGGTTGATGTGTGCTTCATGTTTACGGACTCGCCTTTGATCGATGAGCCTGCATGTAACATCCATTTAACTATCAGACATAATCATGGACGGATCAAAAAATTGAAGATGAGGTAAACTACAATGGATTGAGATGAACAAGAGGTGGACAAATCTATATAAAAAATAAAATAATCTATACGGAAAAAAAAAGAAGCTAAGCTTGGATTCGTCACTGGACATAATACAATTTTTTGTATTGTTTTGTCAATAGTACTTTTTTTGGTGCCAATAATATTACTCTAATATCTTTTTTTTAAACACTATCAGTTACTAATATCCTGGGTCAATTTCACATCTATATATATAGTGAGGTGTTTAGGTGCATAGAGTTGTGCATGTGTGATGATTAGGGTGTAAATATTGCAATTCCTAGGAAAAGGTTTTAAAATGAATAGTGTATATGCCTACAAATATTATTTTTATTATTATTTCTCTTTCTGAGTTCCCTCCATATCTTTACAAATATATTTTGATCTCTATACTAATACAAGGTGACTTGAAAATGATTCTAAATTGAACCATCTAAATCATTTATAAATACTTCATTAATTATTATTTTTAAAATTAATTAATTATTTAACTAATAAATATAATTTATTTATAATTAAACTAACTTAAGTGGTTAAGTTATGAGACATTTTACTTAGTTGTCATAGTTCAATTCCTATGAACCACAATATTTACAATAAATTTATATTAAAAATTAATACATATTTTTATAAGTATATACGTGTACGTTACTAGTATCCATAAAATAAAATAAAAAGTATATATAGATACCTCGAGGGTCATGAAGAATAGAAGACAGACTTCAAATATTAATTGGTTATTAGAGAAGATTCAAAACAAGAAGCAAATGGCAACGATGCCAACGAATGTATTTTAAGCATAAAAAATAATGTGCATTATATTACTCCTCGTGATAGACCAAGAAAGGAGAAGAAGAAAGACTCGGAGAAGAGAGATTGAAAACAAAAATTATGGTCAGCCGATTCTCGGATTTTGTTTTTCGATCAAAAATCGAATAAGATTTATATAATTATGTAAATATTTTAATTCTATACATATTTTGTGACTAAAAATATATAAATTTTGGAAACAACAATTTTATGTATATGTTTTGAAGCATAACTTTGGACACAATTTTAAAATACAACAAATATATGTATAAAAATTTAATTTAATAACGATTTTAATATTGAGTCTGATCCATTAAACAATAGCAATAGTCCAACCGAACAAATCGAATAAACTGAATAGATTATTCGGTTCGATTCGGTTTCAATTTTGACTAATTTTGATTCAGTTTTAGAATTTCAGAATTACAGTCCGAACATGCAACAGCAGCCTGACCTACCAGAAATAAAACAATTAATTAGATGATATATAAGCGCGTTTTAGTATCCTCTTTGTAGTCCAAATCAAGCAAACTCTTACTTAGCTTTGCTTCTTTGTAATTGCATCACTAATTATTTTAATACAGCACATATATACTTATTAATTACTTTGGTCCACGTGGAAATAAATAGCTATGATCAACTTGAACTTAGAAGGCTCTACATTGACCATTATTGCCCAAGAAACCTTCGGCCAGGCAAAGCCGGCGCCGCCCATCGGATTTGCTTAATAACAAAGCTTTTTGGAACACAATTGCAAAAAAAAATTATATGTTTTCTCACGCAACACATCATTGGTGACAAAAAGAACAATTTTGATATAATATATATAGGGCTAATTAGAGTTTACACCATGAATTTTTAGCAATGCTATATGCACCGTCGGTTTTGTATCCCGTCTGCATCTTGCCGCCACGTGACGTGTTTTTATTGGATGATTTTTTATTGGGTGATTTTTTTGGAAGATCCGTCTGAAAGAAGTATATAGGTGAGATGTTTTGCAGGACACAAGCGGAATGCAAACCGATGTTGCAAAAGACATTTTCGATGGATTTTATATCAGTTTAGAGTTTAGGTCATGTTCTATCTGTTGGGTGATCGCTCCTTAATTGGAGGGAGAGATGGTTTGATATTCCCAAGGTTCATTCACCATGGAGAAACTCTAATGACTTTTGGAGTTCTCAAACTTAATGAACCTTGGATGAAACGAATCTTGGAGGAGAAGGTTCATTCCCTTATGGCTATATAAGGAGATGGTTTGGGAGATGTTTGGTTAATGCTTTCTCGTAATCTTGGTGCTAGAAGTGGTGGTGCTCTTGGTGCTCCTTGCTTGCGGTGTTCTTCCGGGCGATGCTTCTACCTCGAGTGCTTCTTCACCAAAGTGTGTCTATACTTTTGTATGAGAGTTTGTGAGCCTCTTGAGTGTATCCAATAGAGAGTTTGTAATTTGTAATCCCACTATTCTTAGTGGAGAAAGAAAGTAAAGAATTATAATTTTATGAGGACGTAGGCACATTGCCGAACCTCGTTAATTCTTTTGTGTTATGTTTTACTCACTTGTCAATCCATAACTTTCAGAAGCTCGATTGCAAGTTATTGCTACTCTCTTGTCAATCCATAACTTTCAGAAGCTCGATCGCAAGATATTACTTTCGCACTTTATGTGGGAAAGACATCTCCATCCCCAATAAAGTGGTATCAGAGCCACACAAGCTTGTTGATCGTGATGGCGGAATCGTCTTCTACCTCCTCAACCATGATCAAGCTCACATCTTCAAACTATTCCATATGGAGGCCGTAGATGGAAGATATCATCTATTGTAAGGATCTGTACGAAGTGTTACTCTGCAATGGACAGAAGCCAGAAGACAAATCTGACAAAGATTTGACCATTCTAAATCGTAAAGCTATTGGAGAGATTCGTCCATGGATCGACCAAAGCGTCTTTCACCATGTTTCCAAAGAAACCGATTTTCATCAAATGTTGGTAAAATTAGCATCGATGTACGAGCGAGAGACTCCTCAAAACAAAGCATCACTCATTCGACGTTTGGTAAACCTTAAATACAGAGATGGTCGAAGGGTTTCTGAACACTTGAGTGATTTCCAAGAGCTGGTAAATCAAGTCTCAACCATGAAGCTGGTGCTGGAAGATGAGCTATTGGCACTTTTGCTACTCAGCTCATTGCCGGATAGTTGAAACACACTTGTGGTTTTCTTAAGCGACTCCGCTCCTCAAGGCGTCCTTACATCAACCTTAGTGAAGGACAGTTTATTGAATGAAGAAGTGAGGCGAAAAGAACAAGGCATATCAACCGAGTCATATGTTCTTGTTTTTTAGAATCGTGGAAGAACTCATCAAAGAAAATCCCACAACCATGACCACTCCAAAGGCAGACCTAGAGATCATTCCAGAGGCACTTCCAAATCAAGAAAGGAGATAGAATGCTTTCATTGTGGCCTTAAGGGTCATATAAAAAGAGAATGCAGAAAATTAAAAAGAGAGAAAAGAAATGAATCAAATGAGAAGAATGAAGCCAAAGACACAACCGCCACTGCTTCAAAAGATGATGAGATAATCATCATTTGTGATTATGGCCTTGTTAATCTAACCTCTCAAAATTCATGCTGGATTGTAGACTCTGGCACATTATTTCATGTTACTTCCAGAAAGAAATTCTTCACATCCTACACAAGTGGAGACTTCGAAAACGTGAGGATGGAAAATGAAAAAGTTTCCAAGATAGTGGGAAAATGAGAAATAGCTCTTGAGACCAACATTGGCTACTCCTTGATTCTCAAGAATGTGAGACATGTTCCAGACATGCGTCTCAACTTGATATCCACTGGCGTGCTGGAAGACGAAGGCTACACCAATGTGTTTAGTGGAGGCAAATAGAAACTCAGCAAAAACTTCCTAGTGCTAGCTAGAGAAAAGAAGGAGAACACACTCTATATGACATATGCTAAGATCAACAATCAGCATGTTAATGCAGCAATCAATCAATAATGATAAATGATTGGGTTATGGCACAAGCGACTGGGTCATATGAGTTAGAAGAGACTGCAAATTCTAGCCAAAAGAGAGGTATTGACCGGACTGAAATCGAAAGGTACACCTCTTGAACCATGCACTGATTGTTTGGCTGAAAAATAACATAGAGTTTTATTTCATTATAAGGCTACAACTAGAAAACCCAACGTACTGGATGTTGTTTACTCTGATGTTTGTGGGCCTATGACTACTAACACTCTTGACGGTGCAAGATACTTTGTCACCTTCATTGATGATCACTCCAGGAAGGTGTAGGCATATGCAATCAAATCCAAAGATCAAGTATTTGAAGTGTTCAAGCAGTTTCATGCCAGCGTTGAACGTGTGTCACGTCCCAGTCCCAAAAATACGTAGGACTAGGACACGTAAGCATGCCAGCCGCATGGATATGGCAACTCCAATATATGGAAACCAAATCCATACGTACGCTGTAATATGAATATAAAATCCACAAGTGGTATAAAATGTAATACAAGTCACAGGGTAAAATTTAAATCTCATCCACCAAAATCATATAGAAATAAATAACCAGTATCTATGAAACTAGATCTCAAAAAGAAGTATCTAAGGATGATAGTTGGATGGAAACAAATCCACTACCAACTCGAATATAAGAGCAAATACAATATGAGTACAACACCACAACACAATATAAGAATACCAGCTATCCATCACAGCTCGAAGAGAAGACATCCTCGGATCACATGTAACCATCCAAATCTGCGCTCCTGCAAATACTCAAGGAAAGATACACCTGGCAGCGGACCAGGTCCTCAGAGGGACGTAACAAGATACAGAAAATACGAGCCAATTTGAATACAGTAAACATGCATATGGTTTAAAAATAAATAAGTACGCTGTACAAGACAATATATATGAATGCAAATGAGGACAACTTTTTGACGTATGGGCAAGGGTAGTCTACTCGATCTAAGCCTCACAACTCACACACCCGTCTAGAACATCAGAAATCGACATACCTCTGGGGTAGCGACCAGCGCGACTCTACAGAAATCGACATACCTCTGGGGTAGCGACCAGCGCGACTCTACAGAAATCGACATACCTCTGGGGTAGCGACCAGCGCGACACACGCCCGTAGTGCGAACTATATACTACGGTTTACCAGAGTGGTTAAAAGCCCATACGCCTAATGATTGTCCTTCCATGATACTAGGTGCCATGTGTGTGTCAACATATCTAATACATAGTAATGACTGGAGAAAAATTACACATGCAAGAACTATACAGAAATGAAATAAATAAAAAGAAATATAAATAGCATGCAAAGTACTATAAACAATTTGGCAAGGTATCTTGCCTGGGGTCCTGCTGCTGGAATGAATCAGAGTCCAAGTCACAGTCCAAATAGCCTATGTATTACAAATTTATCACGTCAAAAGATAATTTATTTTAATTTATTTAATTCTGGAATAATTACTCTAAAATCCTATTTTAATCTTATTATTCTGATTTTTATGTTAATTCCTAAATTTTGTCCAAAAAAACTAAATTTTATTAACTCGAGACTCATGGCACGCAAATCGAGGCGATCTGTTGACCAAAAAGTCAATCGACACAAACTCAACTTTCATGCATGATTTCCTGTAGATTTCAGCGTCAAAAATATGCTAAAATTTACGGCTCTTCCGAATTTAAATTCGTTTGGGAATTATGGCACATACAAATTTTGTATTGTGCACCGATGGTTAAATTCTAACCTAGAAGTTCTACAGAATTAACAGTATGTAAATACTTCGAAATAAATTCTGGGAAAAATATATGTAGATTATCTCGACATTAGCTTTTCGAAACTTTAAACGGTTCATGATTCTGATTCCTGGTTCTCCCGAAATCGCAAATACATCGAAACACGTCTATTTTCGGACATACAGTGCTCTACGAATTTTCCAGAATTTAATACTAATAATTTAGAAAAAAATTTATATAATCAGAAAGCTAACCTCATTATCGTTCTAAGAAAAAAAACTGGAGCACGTTTGGAGTCCGGAGCTAGGAGATATCTTCTTTTTAATTCGTCATAACTAGTAGAAAATGATGCTGAATTTATGACGAATTTTGACTATTTTTTTTTTGGACGAAAAAGAGAGGAATTTGGGGAAGAAAAATATGAAGGATGAGGTATTTATAATGGTGGACACTACTTAATTAAATACGACTAGGATTGGTTAATTTGGATAGGATTATGATAAATTTAAATAAGGATAGGATATGCATGAAGTTGATTTCCTAGTAGGTTCAGGATTTGAATTAATTTAAAATAGAGTTTGAATTTATCTCAATAATTTATAATCTTAAATATAATTAAAGATAATACAAATAATTTATAAAATCTTATTAATATCTATTAACACTAAATTAGCATCTATCTAATATTAAGACTATATATATCCAAATAAATCCTAAATAATTTTAAAATCTAAATAAATTTCTTAAAATTCTAAATAAATTACAAAAATATAATTAAATATTTTAAACTAAAATAAATATTTGGTAGGAACGACATGCAAGTATGGTCGTATAGTAAATCATAGAAGTCCTAAAAATTTATGTTTTCTAAGTTTTAATTACCAAAAATTCTAGAAAAATCTCCAAAAATCTAAAATAACCTAAAATAATTCTAAATGAATATTTATATAAGTAAATATACTAAAAATTTTATTTTCTAATTAACTAAGAGAATATTCTAAATAAATTCAACATCTATAATAAATATAATAATATAAAATATACACAAATACCTATTTTGGGTGAGGGAGTTTACAACGTGAGACTGGTACGACTCTGAAGTGCATCTGTATTGACAATGGTGGAGAGTACATATGGGAGACTTCAGAATCTATTACAAGAATAATGGAATCAAACATCAAAGATCGATTCCAAAGACCCCTCAGCACAACGGATTTGCGGAAAGGATGAACAAAATGATTGTTGAGCAGATCAGAACCATGTTATCTCACTCCAAGCAACCAAAGGGTTTCTGGGGTGAAGCATTGATGACAGCAGTTCACTTAATCAACTTGTCTCCATCAGCTCCACTCAATGGTAATGTACCGAACATGTTCTGTCACGCCCCAGTCCCAAAATACGTAGGAGTAGGAATACGTAAGCATGCCAGCCGTATGTATATGGCAATTCCAATATATGGAAACCATAACACATACGTACGCTGTATTATGAATATCCAATCCACAAGTGGTAATATACTGTCAACACAAGTCACACGCAATCTATATCTCATCCACAACATAAATAAAGAAATAGAAATAAATAAATGAATCTTAAATATGGAGTATCAAAGAATGATAGTCGGGTGGAAATAAATCCACTGCCAATCGACTATACTAAAACCTACTAAATGAGAGAAGAGATCAAACTCTAATATAAGATAAATGTCAATAAAGGAAATAACAATTAGAATATCCATCAACTGCGATGAATCAAAGGTACTCTGAAGGTAAGACCTCATCAGTCTGGTATGATGCGTCAGGGCCGGCTCTGTACTCCTGTGGATAATCATGCTCGTTTATACCTGGAAAGGGACCAGGTCCTCAGAGAAACGTAACAAGATACATAGAAGCATGCCAATAAAGTACTGAAAAATAAACATCCAATGGGTCGCCTAACCATCTATGTGAATGCACTTTGAGAACAACTTTCCAACACGTGGGCTATCTGGCTAAAATAGGATTGGCATGATTCTCTCGGAGATTAAGGGTCCTAAAAAGCATGTCGTCTTTTGAACGCCAGAGGCCGCCTGATAATAATAATATATATAGTGGTCATCATGACCGCGCATCTCCGGCGGAGCGTACGAGTTACACAAGGAAAGTGCAAATGAGCCCAAATGCCTTACTTGTTGTCCTCCCTACCCCATGCTCTAAGCATGTCATATTCATGACACGATGATACCTCTAAATAACTGCCAGGTCTTCTAGCATGCAATTTCTATCAGCAGTTATCCCTATCCGTCGCACGTCCTATACGTACCAGTGGCCAGCCGAGTACGCAAGTCTGTGTCCTACATGAGACTCACACTCGTGTAATAACAGTGTCATGGCCAATGAAACATAAAAATGTCTCATGATAATGGGGTGGTCTCATCAACTAGGTCAACATGCATGTATATAATAAAAACAGAATACGACCCCAACGTCGTTGCACCCAAGTTATTCTTGGACAAGCAGTTTATATAGCAGTTAAAATGTAAGAACTAAATGACAGAAATAAAATGTATGCACCATATGGAACATAAATCACAGTACAATGGCAAGGTATACTTGTCTGGCAAGCAATTTGTGTAGTGTAAGCGCCCAGACGTCAAGTACACAGGATCAGAAACTATGGCCTCCGAATAAACGCCTCCGGATGCTAAAATAAACATTACCATCGTTCCTGGAATCAGTGAGATAGCTAGAAAATACTACCCTTTCGTCCAATTTGGACACAGGGACAAAACGGTAATTTCGGGTCAAAGTAGGGTCCACATGTGGACCACTTTGTACCGAAAAGCGTGTCAGAGGTAAATGTCTCTAAATAGGACAAATTATAGGTCAAATAATTTTTAAACATCAATACAAACTCAACGGTATGTCCAATTTTGGATTCCAGTGAGCCGAACACAAATTCGCCCTTAAAGTCAACCGTGGGGCCCGCAATTAGGCGGCTTGGTCAACTGTCTCGGAATCACGTGAAACTTGGGTCACAGGACCAGCGTGATACCACGAATCCAATGGCACAAGTTACGTCGCATTCCGACGAGCGTACACAAAATAGTGTGGTATTTTATAAAAGTCACGATACGGGAAATTTTTACGGATATGGGTTGATTTCGACGCCCACACACGTCCAAATCAGTTTCTGCGAAAGTCCACACATCAGGATATACCATACGTGCCTTTCGGTGCAATTGGTACGCGACGGGACGGTCCCGTTTGGCGGAGCGCGCTCCGTATCGTAAATTCTAATGTTTAAAAATAAGTTTTTTATGATTTTTAACCCAATTTATCTCTGAATTTAACATAAAATAAAATAATCTAATTAACAGGGAATGACCTCGGTTATATAGACTTCACATAGCAGAAGGTATATTTCAATTCGGAGGTCTATGGTGGAAGATAACAGCCTCTAAACATAGGTCATTGAAACAGTTTATAGCAGTTTAAATATGTGGTTTTTTCTCAACTTGGCCTCGATTTCTACCTAGTGTTTAACGATGTTCGATGGAAACTAACTAACAGAGTTGAAAGGGGGATAGGTTGTGATCTTACTGGTGAAGACGTCTCCGAAAAGGATCGAGCGACGAGTCAGAAAATGACGTGTGAAGTAGGGGTCGTCGTTGCTCGAATCTGTCGCGGACTGCTGTACGGGTGACGCTGTCGCGATCGCGCGGGATTTGCGGGCGGCGTTCTCCGGTGGCGGCGCTGGGTTGCGGTGGTCGGAAGTCGGCGTCGGGTTAGAGGGGGATAGGTTTAGGGTTTACAATATATATATATATATATATAGGCGGAGGGGAGATGAGAAGGGGGTCGCTCGCGGGGTCCTGTTGCTGTCGGGTAGGGGCTAGTCCATGCTTAGGGGTTTAGTTCACTGTGGGTTAACTTAAGGCTTTAGGCTTAAGGAGTCCAGTTAAGGGTTTTAAGTTTTTTGTTTTTTTTTGTTAAGGGTTTTCTTTTAAATGATTTCCTTTTTTTTTTTTAATTTCTATTATTATTATTACATTTAATTACTATATATTATTTACACATATATATATATATATATATATATATATATATATATATATATATATATATGAGGTATAAATAAGGAAAATATTTGTATCCAAAAATAATTTCTAAAAAAAATCTATCACTCTTCTACAAGATTTTTTAAAATAAAATTAAAATAAAATAATAGTTTTGTTCAATGATTCTAGATGAGTATTTACCTAGGTAATTAATTCAATTAAATTTTATTTTCTAATTAACTAAAAAATACTATAAATAAATTCAATGATTAATTAAATAATTATAATATTTAAAATTATGGGATTTTACATGTTCTCGACAGGAAAAAATGTGTCCTACAGTTACTTGAAGGTGTTTGGGTGTAGATCGTTCGTGCACATCCCCAAAGACGAGAGGTCCAAGCTTGATGACAAATCATAAGAATATATTTTTCTGGGCTACGAAGATGAAGAGTTCGGTTACAAACTATGGGATCATATCAATAAAAAGATTGTCAGAAGCAGAGATGTGGTCTTCTTTTAAGATCAAACTATTGAAGATATTCAGAAGGGAGAAAAGGCTGATAGCTCCATGGAATATCCAATCGACCAACATCCAGTTTTTCAGCCCCGGGTACAAAGGGGGGATGCGGTCGAGAACAATGAAGCTGAAATCCATGATCACGTCGAGGACAACCATGATGATGACATTGTGCCTGAAAATGTTTAAGAAGAGCAATATCATAAAGAACCTCAACTGAGAAGATCAAACAGACAACCGAAGCCTAACAGCCTCTATAGTTCGCAACAATATGTATTGCAAACTGATGCAGGAGAGCCTGAATGCTATCAAGAAGTCATGACACATGAGAAAAAGGGGGAGTTGATGGAAGCCATGCAAGAAGAGATGAAGTCCTTGCATGAGAACCACACTTATGATTTGATAAAATTACCAAAAGGAAGAAGAGCACTCAATAACAAATGTGTGTATAAGCTGAAGACAGAAGAAAATAAGTCACAACCAAGATACAAGGCGAGGCTAGTTGTGAAAGGTTTTAGCCATAAGCAAGGAGTTGACTATGAATAGATTTTCTCACCAGTGGTGAAGACATCTATCAGAGTAGTGCTCAGCTTGGCTATAATTCTAAATCTAGAAGTTGAACAGCTAGATGTGAAGACTGCATTCTTTCATGGAGAGCTTGAAGAAGAAATCTACATGGAGCAGCCAGAGGGTTTCAAAGTCAAAGGGAAAGAAGATATAGTTTGTCGACTAAAGAAGAGCCTGTATGGACTGAAACAGACACCCCGCCAATGGTATAAGAATATCTCCTCATGACCAAGCAAAAATTTCAGAGAACCACTTATGATCATTGTGTGTTTGTCAAAAGGTACTCTGATGGTGAACTGATTATACTTCTTCTATATGTTGATGATATGTTGATCGTAGGTCGTGACAGTGACAAGATCAGAAAATTAAAGAAAGAGCTCAGCAAGTCCTTTGCAATGAAGGACTTAGGTCCAGCAAAGCAGATTCTCAGTATGTATATCTCCCGTTATCGAAGGAATGGGAAGCGTGGTTATCACAAGAACATTATATCAAGAAGGTGTTGAAGAAGTTCAACATGGACAAGGCAAAATCAGTTGCTGTAGCGCCCCGTTCTCCCGGTGCGGAGAGCGCGGCTAAGAAACACAAACGGTATCGTTCGATCGGGATAGATTGAAACAAGAACTCGTCCTCGTTATGGATTTGTTTCTTCGGAATCGATTCCCATATTCAGTGGACCGTGCCCCCGGGATTGACTTAGCGGCAGAGTCAGGAGGGACCTCTCCGCTGCTATCTTTTATTGCCTCGGTTTTCGATGTCGTTTGTTGCTTTCGTGCTTTGAGTTGGTTTTGGAATTTGCTTGTTTTCCTTGAACGATTTCGATGAGTTTTATTATTTTCGTTCATTGAACTGCACTTCAATTCCGAGATTTGGAAAGAGAGGAAGGAGTATTGATCGAGCTGTTCATGATGCAGGTGAACGAGCAGTAGGCGGCTTGCGAGCGGAGTTGTGAAGCGCCTCTTTCCTTCTCCTTTCCAACCATCTAAGTGAGTAGCTACCAACCCGATTAGCTAGCCCTGCTTCCAAGCTTCATACCCTAAAATCTTGCACTCTTCTTTGCCCCGATCAAACGATACCAAGTAATAATAAAAGACACCAAGATTAAAAGGGAATAGACTTGGATTATATTGCTTGTCAACCAAACTGTGAACTGTTATCATACTGTATGCTAGTTCGTTTATAATTGTTCTATGAATCGTGCTAAGTATGGAACACATTGTATGCGCTAAACTGTTCAAGGAGGCTATGTAAAATGAATCATGCAATACCGACTGTCCTGTACTCGTGTTTGCCTCAACTGCATGAACTGTTAACTTAGTAAACATACCGTTCGATCACGGACAACTTGTGCACAAGGTAACTGGTTCCTGCGGATGGTTGCTGGGGTACTGGCACCGATCCGGTCCGGACGAAACTCTACTGTATAGTCTACTGTACTGGACGAGATAGCTTGTAGCGCCCACTGTACTTTCGCTGCAAACCATTTCTGTCTAAGACTAATGTCCATTGTGGCATCACGCCAGTGATCTCTTGTATATTTAAACCTGTTGCAACTAACTTGTGTCTTCGTGGCAGGGAAGGCATGGTAAGTATTGTATAGGTGATTCAGACGGTCAGGTAAAATCCACCGAACGGTGGCAAGTTCATTTCAGTATCATACATATATACTGTTGCTTGTAAATGAACTAAGGCAAGATAGAAACCCACAAAATATGCATGCTTTATTAAAATAACGTGTTCATTGGTATAGTTCGGTTAGCTCGCCTTCACCAGTATATTTTGACATACTGACCCTCGTTGAAACAGGTTCTCCGTACTAAGGCGAACCGAGCGAGGAGCCGAAGGCATCTTCCCGATCCAGTCCAGCTGTTGGCGCATCCTGATCGCGCCGCATTTGAAGTTCTTGAAGAAAGGAGCTTGCAACTCTTCATACACAAATGCAGCTCCGTGGCAAAGCTGTCCTCCAGCCCGGAGGTCTATATATTTTAAAGTTTAGTAAAGGGATGTAACGTACATGACTGCTATCTCATTTTGAGTCAACACTTTTGTAAGCCCGTGCGGCATATTAGCTGACTCGTTCAAGAGTTTGTAATAGATGTTCATTATCAATAAAGAGAACTTTTCCATGTTTCAAATCCGTGTTTCAATTTATCTGCGTACTCTGAATATGTGCTTGCTATGCAAATCATTAAAGCCTTGTGCGGACGCAACCCCGGGCCCGTACGGCGGTCACGATTCGGGGGATGCCTCAACGATTCTACGGAATCGGGTCGTGACATAATGGTATCAGAGCACAGATTCAAGTTCCTTAGACTCTCGCACTGGAAAAGTTCCTTTAACGATCAAATTTCTGTGCGAATTCTTGAACTCGCTAGGCCAAAATAAGATATGTTCATGCAATAAGTCCATAATACATTATGATCCTAATGTAATTTATCTTCTTTTGAAGGAATGGCTCCAGCGCAAGCACCGGACGAAACACAAGGCCAAGGAAGTAGTTCGGGCACTTCGCAAAGTTCAGAGAGCCAGCGAGCCATGCCAAGCATCGATCCCGTCCAGCAAATGTTGCGGATGTTGGAGGCAAACCAACAAAGGGACGAGGCTCGCTATGAACGGGCCGAGAAGCGGGCGGAGGAGAATCAGCTCAAGTTTCAAGACAATATAGAAGCACGATTCTCAGTCCAACAGAAGCAGGTAGATGCCCTGCAACAGATCGTTCCGACTTTGGCTTCCAACCATTCCGCTGTAACAGCAACGACTCCGGTGGAACAGTCCGTGCTTGAAGTAGAGACGCCGCAAATTCCAAGGACGAGGGACGTGACTGCCTTCGACTTTGGCAACTTCAAAAAATTCTGCAACACCCCATTCAACGGGACTGAGGACCCAGTCGTAGCTCTAGATTGGTTGGCCAAACTTGAAGATCACTTCGCTCTGCTAGAGGTCCCCGAAGAAAAGTGCGTCGCCTGTGCGCAACTACAGCTCCGCCTCAACGCGCACGATTGGTGGGACGTGCATGGATGATCTCTTCAATTTGATCATGGAGAGGAGGCGATCTCGTGGACGACTTTTTGTACCGCGTTCGAAGAGGAGTTTGTACCCCCTCCAGTACAATATCAAATGGAGAACGAGTTCGTGCAACTGAGGCAAGGCAGCATGACGGTCAAAGAGTACTCCGCCGAATTCAACCGACTCTCCAAATTCGCTAGGGCCTATTTACCTGATGTAGCGAGTCGAGCAAGAAGGTTTGAAGTGGACTACTCCCGGCCATCCATGCGCACGTAGTCGTTCATCAGTATCGAACAATGCGTGAAGTCATGAATCACGCTCTATCACTTGAACCGCATTATCCTCACGTTCCTGCCGGCGCTGTGCATACCTACAGTCACAAACGCCAAAGCAACGAGAGAGAAAATAACGCTACAAAGCGTCACAATGATGGCAGAAAATAGAAAGCAAACCAGCCTTGTCACTTCTGCAGGCGGTCGGGGCACGCATTTGATAAGTGTCGCCTGAGACTTGGGTTATGTTTAGTTTGCGGTGAATCAAACCATATTGTTCGTGACTGTCCATTGAGCCGCCTCAATAACCGTCGCCTTCAACAAAATAATCCCTAACGGTTGATTCTATTCCTAAGTTTCGGGATGAAACTTCCAATTGGTTGGGTAGGATGTAGCGCCCCGTTCTCCCGGTGCGGAGAGCGCGGCTTAGAAACACAAACGGTATCGTTCGATCGGGATAGATTGAAACAAGAACTCGTCCTCGTTATGGATTTATTTCTTCCGAATTGATTCCCATATTCAGTGGACCGTGCCCTCGGGATTGACTTAGCGGCAGAGTTAGGTGGGACCTCTCCGCTGCTATCTTTTATTGCCTCGGTTTTCGATGTCGCTTGTTGCTTTCGTGCTTTGAGTTGGTTTTGGGATTTGCTTGTTTTTCTTGAACGGTTTTGATGAGTTTTATTATTTTCGTTCATTTAACAGCACTTCAATTCCGAGATTTGGAAAGAAAGGAAGGAGTATTGATCGAGCTGTTCGTGATGCAGGTGAACGAGCAGTAGGCGGCTTGCGAGCGGAGTCGTGAAGTGCCTCTTTCCTTCACTTTTCCAACCATCTAAGTGAGTGGCTACCAACCCGATTAGCTAGCCCTGCTTCCAAGCTTCACACCCTAAAATCTTGCACTCTTCTTTGCCCTGATCAAACGATACCAAGTAATAATAAAAGACACCAAGATTAAAAGGGAATAGACTTGGATTGTATTGCTTGTCAACCAAACTGTGAACTGTTATCATACTGTATGCTAGTTCGTTTATAACTGTTCTATGAATCGTGCTAAGTATGTAACACATTGTATGCGCTAAACTGTTCAAGGAGGCTATGTAAAATGAATCATGCAATACCGACTGTCCTGTACTCGTGTTTGCCTCAACTGCATGAATTGTTAACTTAGTAAACATACCGTTCGATCACGGACAACTTGTGCACAAGGTAACTGGTTCCTGCGGACGGTTACTGGGGCACTGGCACCAATCTGGTCCGGACGGAACTCTACTGTATAGTCTACTGTACTGGACGAGATAGCTTGTAGCGCCCACTGTACTTTCGCTGCAAACCATTTCCGTCTAAGACTAATGTCCATTGTGGCATCACGCCAGTGATCTCTTGTATATTTAAACCTGTTGCAACTAACTTGTGTCTTCGTGGCAGGGAAGGTATGGTAAGTATTGTGCAGGTGATTCAGACGGTCAGGTAAAATCCACCGAATGGTGGCAAGTTCATTTCAGTATCATACATATATACTGTTGCTTGTAAATGAACTAAGGCAAGATAGAAACCCACAAAATATGCATGCTTCATTAAAACAACGTGTTCATTGGTATAGTTCAGTTAGCTCGCCTTCACCAGTATGTTTCGACATACTGACCCTCGTTGAAACAGGTTCTCCGCACTAAGGCGAACCGAGCGCGGAGCCAAAGTCGTTTTCCCGATTCAGTCCAGCTGTTGGCGCATCTTGATCGCGCCTCATTTGAAGTTCTTGAAGAAAGGAGCTTGCAACTCTTTATACACAAATGCAGCTCCGTGGCAAAGCTGTCCTCCAGCCCGGAGGTCTATACATTTTGAAGTTTAGTAAAGGGATGTAATGTACATGACTGCTATCTCATTTTGAGTCAACACTTTTGTAAGACCGTGCGGCATATTAGCTGACTCGTTCAAGAGTTTGTAATAGATGTTCAGTATCAATAAAGAGAACTTTTCCATGTTTCAAATCTGTGTTTCAATTTATATGCGTACTCTGAATATGTGCTTGCTATGCAAATCATTAAAGCCTTGTGCGGGCGCAACCCCAGGCCCGCACGGCGGTCACGATTCGGGGGACGCCTCAACGATTCTACGGAATCGGGTCATGACAGTTGCTACTCCACTTGCTAATCACTTTTTGCTCAGCTCAAGGCAATGTCCTACAAGCAACAAAGAAAAGGAAGAGATGGCATCAGTGCCATACGCCTCAGTTGTTGCAGTCTTATGTATATGATGGTGTGCACCAGACCTGACATGGCACATACAGTTGGTGTCGTCAGCAGATTCTTATCCAATCCGGGTAAAGAGCATTGGAAAGCGGTGAAGTAGATTTTGAGATACCTCAGAGGTACTTCCAAAATGAGATTGTGCTTTGGAAATGACAAGCATGTGTTGATTGGGTACACAGATGCAGCTATGGCTGGAGATTTTGACTCCAGGAAATATACTTCGGGATATTTAGTTACTCTTTCAGTGGGGATCTTTGTCTTGGCAGTCAAAGTTATAGAAGTGTGTTGCTCTGTCGACTACAGAAGCAGAAAATATCGCAGCTACAGAAGCATGTAAGGAACTACTATGGATGAAAAGATTCCTATAGGAGTTGGATCAAGAACAACAAGCATATGTTCTTTATTGTGATAGCCAGCTGAGTGCTATCCATTTGAGCAAGATTTCGAGTTTTCACTCAAGATCAAAGCATATTGACGTGAGATATCATTGGATTCGTAACGTGGTCGAATCCAAGCAACTTAAGATCGAGAAGATCCATACCAATGACAACGGCTCAGACATGATGACTAAGACTTTACCGAAAGACAAGCACATCTTTTATAGAAGTGCAGCTGGTATGACGGAACCTTCCACTTAAGTCGGGAAGGAAAAAAATGTTGGGTGATCCCTCCTCAATTGGAGAGAGGGTTTGATGTTCCCAAGGTTTATTCACCTTGGAGAAAGTCTAAGGACTTTTGGAGTTCCCAAGCTTAATGAACCTTGGATGAAACAAATCTTGGAGGAGAAGATTCATTCCCTTATGGCTATATAAGAAGATGGTTTGGGAGATGTTTGGTTAATCCTCCCTCGTAATCTTCGTGCTAGAAGTTGTGGTGCTCTTGGTGCTCCTTGCTTGCGGTGTTCTTCCGGACGGTGCTTCCACCTCGAGTGCTTCTTCACCAAAGTGTGTTCATATTTTTGTATGAGAGTTTGTGAGCCTCTTGAGTGTATCTAAGAGAGAGTTTGTAATTTGTAATCCCACTATTCTTAGTAGAGAAAGAAAGTAAATAGTTATAATTGTCCGAGGACGTAGACACATTGCCGAACCTCGTTAATTCTTTTGTGTTCTGTTTTACTCACCTGTCAATCCATAACTTTCAGAAGCTCGATTGCAAGTTATTGCTACTCTCTTGTCAATCCATTGCTTTCAGAAGCTCGATTGCAAGATATTGCTTCCACACTTTATGTGTGAAAGACATCTCCATCCCCAACACTATCCAACTAAAAAGTTTAGGTCCTGATTTTTTATTTTTATTTTTTCTATTATATCCTCCATTGGCTATATAGAAAAATTGTGTTGTAGGCACGGAAGAGATGATATAATAAAAAAAATAAAAATTAGGTTCCAAATATTCTAATTGGACATCAAGGCTTAAATTCCAAGCTACTATAAAATCCAGAATCTAAACGCTAATTAACCCATATATATTAGATTTCAACCATGGTGCACAAATTTATTTTTAGCTTCAGAAAAGTGTAACATATTTGTGCGTGCGTAGTAAATGTGGTTAACCATACAGTTCTATAATACCGTCGTCTCAAAGTGTAAATTAAAAATATTATTAGCATTTAGATTCTGGATTTTATACCAACTTAGAGTTTTAGCTATGACATGTTCGATTGAAAATTTTGGACCTTGAATATTATTATTATTATTATTATTATTATTATTATTATTATTTTATGTTCTTATTTTCAACATGAATCGATTATTGTTCTTGTACTCATGTTCATGGTATAGTAAAAAAATAATAATAATAAAATAAAATTCAAAGTCTAAATTTTTCAATAGAACATGTTAGATCTTAAACTCTATGCTAGTATAAAATCTAGGGTCTAAACGCTAATTAGCCCATAAAATTATATTGATCCATTGAATGTCTTGATTTTGTTTTAAACAAGTTATTTTTTTAAGCCTTACTCATGGTTGTATAATTGTGTTGTAGCATAGGACTCAGGGAATTGGCTTAATACTTCTTGTCCTCCAATTCCATGTTCTAATGCTAAGTTTTATTTTCATGTAATATAGCTTAAAAACATCATATTTGTCTTCTAAAAAAATTGGATGATATCATCTTCCATTATGTGACGTATGACATAACGGTTGACAAGACATAATTTAACTTTAAAATTAACATTATTATTAAAATTAACATTAATATTGACATCAAAATTAACTTTAATTTTAATATTAATATTAATATTAATATTAATATTAATATTAATATTAACATTAATATTAGTATTAATATTAACATTAAAAAGATTTGGGTGATTAAAATTTTTGGTTAAAATATACTTGTCATGTCAGCTGTTATGTCAGCTGTCATGTTAGACGTTATGTCAGACGCCACATAATAGAAGATGACATTATTAAAAAAATTTGAAAGACAAATAGCATAATTGTATAGCTTATAAATATGTCTTATAGACGTTTGGAATTGAAAAAAAAAAAAAAACCCTTAAGAAAAAGTGAGTTGAACAATTGATCATTCAATCTAAAAACAGGACCACTTGATAGATACATAACTAAAGAGCCATAAGCTTTTCAGTTGAAGATGTTGTTATTGAACAACAAAGTCATGATGGGAAACCGGATGATAATATGACCACATGAATTTAATGTTGAGTCACTTGAACAATCATTCAAAATCAATTACTCCTTTTATATAATAGATCATGCTATTGCATCACTCAAGAGAGTTTAAACAATATCAAAACTATGAAATAAATTTTTTTTCTTTGGTCCGGATAAGTTGAATTTATTAAATAGAGATCATTTAAAAGACTATTGTAGTCATCTAGAAATATGATGATTGTTCTGATTTTGATGGAGATAAATTATTTGAGACCTAAAATTTTTACGAAATCTTCTACCAAACGACATCTAAGCACATAAGGATATTAAATTTCATGAAATTTCTTTTTTTTTTTATTGCAAACATTGACTATAGAATTTTGTTGACAAAGACATTACTAGTGACTGTTGTATGCAGACAAGAATATTTTCTTTTTCTTTCCAAATTGAAGTTGTTGAAATTGATCGTACGTGTGATCAGCCCTGTCACAAGAAATATATATTAAATAGGCCAACTCTAATTTTCATTAAAAATGAGTTTTGGAAGGTGTTGATTATGAACAATTGATTGATGATTTTTGAAAGACAGCTAGAAGTTGTTCTCAATTAATGTGAATATAGCGAAAGGTTATTGTTTGTTTGGCTTTACTTTTTCTCTTTTAGTCGTATATTATTTCAATTAAAAAATATTATAGTTGAATAATTATTTTTTAGTTGATATTAATTTTGAATAATTTTATTTTATGATTTTTTTTATTAAATTTTTTGTATATAAGATTAGGTCTTCATTTATTGGACTAATCTAGTCGTCCTTGATGAATCTCAGTTCCGAAACCGATATACAATGTAACAAGAGTGTCCAATCTTCAGAGCTAACAACCGCCACACCTCTCCCGATTGTTCAACTAGCCACCTTTTCTGCATGCAGCTGGCTCGAATGAAAGTTTTCGTACGCGCTAACTAATGCCAACTGAAAACCCTAGCTATTTAATTGCTTGATCATTCTTTTCTTTATGGGCTATGCTAGTATTACAACCAAATGCCTACAACTCTCTTACAACCGCCACGTGGCGGCCGTCCATTGGAGGAGGGAAGAGAGGTGGGACCCGGTGGCTGTCTGGGTGGTCGTCATATGGCCGGAATATTACTTTACGGTCGTTCATTGGAAGAAAGATGAAGCCGAAAGATGGCCCACATAGCAGGGGTGAGAGAGTGTAAGAAGGTTGTAAGCATTTGGTAGTAAACTTAGTATTATTGTTTAGTTATCGATTTCTTTCGGTGTGTCTAGATGGGACGTAACCTACTAAGGAATTAATTCTGGAAAATTGCTGCGATATTGTCGCAGTTGCTTTCTCATGCATGATTACGATATTACTTTGTTAGAAAATAAGACTTTCATAGTCTAATAGCAAAGTTCAAGGGCGCATATGTAGTTTTACGATCAATATATATATATATATATATATATATATATATATATATATATATATATGAAAGTGAATAATTTATATTGTACTCGGGTGGCTATTATGATTATTGAAAGGAGAGAGAAAATTTTTGTCGGATAACAGAAGATCTGTGGATCGAATCACATGAGCGTATTACTTTTTTATTTATAAATAATGGATCCAAAAATATGCAATAGAGTGTGCACAAAATTTTGAACATTATCATGACAATTAAAAAAAATAAAAATTCAAAAGAATAAAAAAATTGCAAAAGTTAGACCACACAACTTTGACAATTTTGTAAGATGACATATTTAGGTATTGTTTGGTTTGACAAGGTGGAACGAAGTACGCGAAGAATTTAGAAATCGATATTTTGTGAATTATTGCGACGAAATATAGAGAAATAAAAAAAATACTCGGTATGGATGCTTTGAAGAAGTGGATATTAGAAGTAAAAAATTCAAAATTTTGATATTTGGTTGGTTGTTGAAATGAATGAAAAAGTGTAACTAATTTTCATTGAAATGACTTTAACATTAAATTTTTTTTTTTAGAGTAGAAATTAAAGTTATCCTCCAACCAAACGTATAAACTGAGAATGAGTATTTTCCACTTACGCGTTCACTTTGAAAAAAAAACTTCGATGTCAAAACTATAATTTTGTGGCGGATAAAATTTACTGTTCATGTCAAATTATAGCAAATCGAGTCTGCAAATCCATCGACCAAAATAGTGTACGTGTGGCGTGTTGGGGATGGGTCTCAATCTCTTCAGCCCCTTGGTCAATGTGGGGTGAGTGATATATCTCTTCAATATTTATATTTATCCTCCCCCCCCCCCCCCACCAATTGCTAATTATATCTCCACTAGCCTTCCATTTTTTTAAATCACAATTACAATTAACATGTTATTAAGGGACGGAGGTAACACTAATTTTTTTAAAAAAATGGGGATAGCGGATATATGATTAGCAATTTGGGTTGGGGGGGGGGGGGGTGTTGTAAATACAAATAACTCAATTTTTAACTTCTATAGTTTCATGAGAGTATTTCCTACCACGTGCAGTATGTCCATGCGAGGCTCCAGATAAGCCGTAGGCGGTTCAGAAAAATCCTCTGGTATATCCATAGCATATGTCCATGCTGATCTTGCTTATTGCTTTCTGCACATATATGTTAGACGAACAAAGCACTATGCATAAGCAAATATTATAACACTAATACATATCTGGACAATGCCGAGTTCAAGTAGAAGTTATTATAGTGATTGATCGATTATCATAATGCGCTAAACTTAATCGATTAGCCATATTCAAAAACTCAATATAAACATTGGACCAACAGGTCCCGCCCTCCAGTAAAATATATGCGCATCCGTCCCTGGCCACGTGGCGGCCGGCCGTTGGCTCTCCCTCCCTCCGAATGGGTCCGTGCTAGCAGGAGGGGCCAACGGCTGATGGCCACGTGGACGCGGGGCAGCGCGGAGTCAAAATAACTTGTTTCCAGTAATTCCTGCTCTTATTTTTGAACTCAGTTGTTTGCATTTCTCTTTTATCATCTTGATTAACAGGTCGTTGCACTAAACTGGCTTAGATATCAGTGTCACTGGACTGTGGCATAAGCTGTGTCTCGGTGCCACAATGAGGCTTCCGCTAACGGAGATTCTGCAGAATTAAGCATGGGAGAATTTTTCCTCCACCTACGTCTAAACTCTGAAGTGTATAGCCACGTAGCTGAAACAAAGTAAAGCGCGCAAAAGAGAGAGAGAGAGAGAGAGAGAGAGAGAGATATTCAAGTACTTGATCTTCTTCACACATGTTACAGACTGGTACGTAACCTTTTAACTTCACATATAATATAATTGCTAGTCAAAAGCTCGAGCTCACAAATATTTGTTTGTTCATATTAGTGTGTTAATTTTCCAGTATATACACGCGCGCGCGCGCTGTGGAATCGACGGCGAAGGAGGGGTTTTGAATCTTTCGGTGTGAAAAGGAAAATGGTGGCGCGAGTTCGTCCTTTTGTTTTGTCGGATGATGAATGGGAAAAGTGACAAAGATGATAGAACAGACATAAAGTAGAGATCAACTCCTGACCGATCATCCATCATCAATATTTCGTTCGGCAACCACAATTAATGATTCATGGACTTGGCAAGAATTATGTGACTATATATACAAAAAATACTATTTGTCTTCCAAAAATTTTATCATATCAGATATCATATAATGAAAGATTACATTAGTCATTTTATCTAGAGACAAATACCATAATTGCTATATATATACTGCTTGGCCAAATATAGCGACTTCTTAACAACACTATTATTTATAGACTCCGCTAGCTGCTTGTTGCTTCTTCTCTAGCTTCTACCATTCATGCATGGCCGTATTGACGTTCAAGCCCTCTACAAAGAATAATGCTATTTATACCACAAAAATATCGATCTCTTCTTACGTGACAGATGACGTGACAATTAATATAGAATATAACAAATTATAAATTTAAAATTAAAATTAAAATTAACGTTAACATTAAAATTAACATTAATTTTTTTTGGATAATTAATATTTTGGGGTTAAAATTTATCATGTCAAGTGCCACATAATATTATTTAGCATGCCACGTTAGTCGTCACAAAATGAGGAATGGTTTAGAGGAATATTTTGGAGGTACGAATAGCATTACTCCTCTACAAATACTAATATGACAACTGACATAACAAATTTTAACACAAAAAAAAAAAAACTATTCCCAAAAAAATTAATGTTAATATTAATATTAATGTTAATTTTAACGTGAATTTTAATTTTAAAATTTACCATGTCATCTGCCATATTAACCGCTACGTCAGCTGCAACATAAGCATGAATGATTTGGAGGGACAAATATGATTATTCTTTTTAACCACTCTAAAAACAGTAATGACATTCGTCCCTTCAATGTTCCTCTAAATTATCTCTCTTTATATGACAGCTAACATGACATGTTAAATAGTATTATGTGACATTTAACATGACGGCTGACATGACAAAATTTTAATAAAAAAAATTAATTATCCAAAATTTTTAATGTTAATATTAATATTAATATTAATATTAATATTAATTTTAAAATTTGTCACGTCGATTGTCACATTAACTATCATGTCAACTATTATATAAGGATTGTATCGGATTTGAGCTCAATCCGATGAATCATAAGTCTAATCCGAGTCCGAGTCCAACCCGACCTCGGATTCAGCATACGAAGTCCACGTCCGACCTATGTTCCTCGGGTTGGGCTCGAGTCGGGTCTATCAGATTTATCGGACTCTAATATGATATTTGAAACAATTTTAAACAAGATTAATATTAAACATATAATCAAATAGCAATCAAGTCTCAATCATTACAAAATATAGTCTGAAATGAGATTTAGGATAAGAAGTTTAAGAGTTTGGATGAAAAAAATTTAGATTTTAACCTTTTTTTATTTAAGAATATATATATATATATATATATATATATATATACACGTCGGATTTCGGGTTCTTTGGATAATCCGACGAATTTGATAGGGTTTAAATATTTTAATCCGAGTCCAAATTCGAATTCGAGTATCTTCAATCCAAATCCAACCTATTAACGGATTTATTCGAACGAACTCGGATTTAGTCCAACCAAGACATCTATATATCCATACCTATATATGCTGTGGAATCTACGATGAAGGAGCTAGACATGCAATCATGGTATCTAGTGGCTTTCGCCTCTCTTGCTAGCTTGTCGATCGGAGCAACAAAGGATATATGATATGGTAGACGTATAAGTAAAGCCCATCAATAGTTCAACGAGCACAATGATTCCTCTGAGAAGGACTTTGCGCAATTGTGCCACAATGGTCAAAAATGTAGGATCATGGGCTATATGTTACGCAACATATATTTTAGTCCATTGAGATGGATTAGCATTATCTCTCTGTGGTGGACTCATGAAATCACCGTGACTTTCTAGAAGTTCTCTACTCTTGTAAATATGTAAGACATATAATATTCTATAGAATAATAACTGAAATATTCTTATTCTTGAAGTTTTTTATAAGTCTTTAAGATCCTGTAAGTAAGTAGAATATTTATTTGCTCCTCGTCACCGAAATTTGTAAGATTTTTTTAATATAATAAAGTATTTCATGTTCTCATTTTGTTTCACTATTCTCTCTCAACTTAGCTTTCTAGCTAAGTTCGTTCGGAGAAAGATTTGCACGAATCTTCGAGGAGGAAGCTTGTGTGCCGTACGGACCGAAATGTAGGAAAAAAATACTAAGTTTGTGACATACAACTTGGCCAAATAAAGTGACCTGACTTCTGAACAACACTATTCTCCTTGAAATCTCTTAAAATCTCGTACTGAGTTGTATAAAAGCTGAACCACAAAAGTGAAAAACAATAAGTGTTGCTCGCTATAAAAAAGACAATGGTGAAAACGGCTAACGCAGAATAATCAGCTGAATAAGAAAATAATATAAACTTTTGTATGTTGCTAAAAAATTAGCACTATTACCTGTTAGAATTTTTTGCTGTCTTTTATTATTGTAAAATTTCAGAATACAAAAATAAAATTAGATGTTACCGGCCTCTGGGGAAGTCGTGCACGAAGCACTGCCCTAAGAGTTTATTCGGGATCTGTGTGCAGACGTTCCCGAAGCTCCTAGTGGTAAAACCCCCGCACTACCGGTATCTCGTTGGCGCACACGACTTGGAGAGAACGACCAGGACTTAGCTCTGCCCAGAGCTTGGAGATGAAGACGAAGAAATGAACAGAATGTTGACAAAGGTTTCGTAAGAATGTTTTCTAATTATTTACAAAGAAAACTGTCCGATATATATAAAACTATTGTGTAACGGTCAGAATTAATTCTCTATTAATTCAGACGTTACACAAGAGAATAAATAACGAACCTGGACACAAAACCGGTTCAGAAATATTTTGTAACGTTCAGAAATTAATTTTCTAACGTTTAGAAAATTAAATAAAAATGAAGAGGAGCAAAAAGATTTTTAGGGTCCCAGCCCGAATCCGAAGAGAAAATCGGATCGGCATTCGGCGCCCGCAGATGTGGGCGCGTACCCGCACCCGTTACGCGCCGAACCGAACCGAACCGAACCGAGCCGGGCCGGGCGGCGGCGGCGGCGCGCGCGTGTGGCCCAAGGGGTTCCCCACACAACAACTTAATAGAGCAAAGAAGAGAAACTAATATATGTACACATGAAGGCTTTGATGCATCCGATGTGGGACTAAAGAAAGGAAGAGGGACTTGAGCTTTTGCAAGAAAAGCAAAATCAAAGCAAAAGCAAAACCAACAATCCCTCCCCAAAAGGTCAAGTTCTGAAACAGAGATAAGAGTGAAGTAAATAGAGATTGATTAGCAAAATAGAGAGAGAGCATCTGGGCAGTAAAATACTATGCATAGATGAGATGGACTACAGCCTTGAATCTCACGTAGTGACTATTGCCTTAATCTGAAGAAGTGCTTGATGGACTATACCTTGAATCAGACTTCTTGAACCAGATTTAGAAAATAGCACACATAGTACGCTAGAGGTCCTTGGTCTATCGGGTGACGCTTTTAAATGGCCATGCGCACTTTCCACATTCATGAGAGTTGTCTGGGATCGCCCTGTCCCATAGTCGCGGCCTTCACGACCTCTTATATAGGTAAGTCCTTAATGGTTGGTGATATGAATCAACCTAGCATTACAGCTTGGACCTATTAAGAGTTTAAACTCATCCTAACCATATCACACATGAACACTGTCACCATAGGGATGGGGAGTCATTGTACACATGTACAGCCGCTTGGGCTTTATTTTAATGAGATTTTAATCTCGAGTCAGTGTTCCATAAAGTCACCTAAGTTCAGCTTGTTTTTATCCATTGAACCGGCTTCTTGGGATCTCCAGTCAGACTCGGTTGGGTTGCCACTGCTGGTGACTAACTTATGGGCTTAACCCCATCCCCCTCGATGATTCTAGGATCAAAGTCCTAGACAGACCCTTCGTCAAGTGATCTGCAAGGTTCTTTTCTGACTTTATATAGTCAAGAACCACATATTTGCCTAGAAGGCTTTTTATTGACTTGAAGCGCAGCTGCAGGTGCCTGTTCATCTTAGCATTCACAGAATCATGCTTTAGTAGTTCAATAACAGATTTATTATCATAATTTATAGAAATTGCAGGAACAGGACTAAGAGAAACAGGTATATGCATAATAAGATTTTTAAGCCATTCAGCTTCTGTGCAAGTTGTATCTAAAGCTATCATTTCAGAGTCCATTGTACTCCTAGCTATGATAGTTTGCTTACAAGAGCTCCAAGAGATTGCCGCTCCTCCTAGAGTAAATACATATCCAGTAGTAGATTTTATATCATGTGAGTCGGTTACCCAGTTTGCATCTGAATAACCTTCTATGATATCAGGGTGCCTAGTAAAATGAAGTTTGTAATCTAGGGTGCCCTTGAGATATCTAAATACCCTATCCAAGGCAGTCCAATGTGACTGATTTGGGTTACTGGTATATCTGCTTAGTCTCCCAATAGCAAATGCAATATCAGGTCTTGTCCTGTTTGTTATATACATAAGGGAGCCTATCATCTGGGAATATTTATGTTGTTCCAAAGGTGGTCCTGCATTCTTTTTCAGTACAATACTGCTGTCATAAGGAGTAAGGACAGGTTTCTTATCAAATAACTCAAATCTTTTTAGCATTTTTTCAATTGAATGTGCTAAAGATAGAGTATAACCCTCTTTGCCTTTGGTCACTTGCATTCCTAAAATTAGGTTGGCTTCTCCTAGGTCTTTCATATCAAACTGGCTAGATATATAGTTCTTTGTAATATTTATCAATTCCAGTGATGATCCTAGGATAAGGATGTCATCTACATACAAGCATAAAATGACACAATTTTTACATGTACCTTTAGAGTATATACATTTGTCATACTCATTTGACAAGAAACCATATTCACAAATTACTTTGTCAAATTTATTGTGCCATTGTTTGGGAGCTTGTTTCAAGCCATAGAGGGATTTTACTAGTCTGCAGACTTTCTTTTCTTGACCTTTAGCAATAAAACCTTCAGGTTGGTCCATATAAAGTTCTTCCTCTAGATCTCCATTCAAAAATGCTGTCTTTACATCCATTTGATGGATTAGCATATCATGAATGAATGCTAAGGCCAAGAGAGTTCTAATGGATGTGATCCTAGCTACAGGGGAGTAGGTATCAAAATAATCTAACCCTTTCTTCTGGGTAAAACCCTTAGCAACTAATCTAGCTTTGTATTTCTCTATAGTACCATCGGCTCTGAGTTTCTTCTTGAAAATTCACTTACAACCTATTGGTTTATTCCCTAAAGGTAGATCTGTTAGAAACCAAGTGTTATTCTCCATGATGGAGTTGTATTCACTGTTAATGGCTTCTTTCCAGAAGGGAGCATCAGGAGACGACATTGCTTCTTCATAAGTTGAGGGATCACCCTCTATCAAAAATGTGAAGAATCCTTCTCCTAAATTTTTCTCAATCCTATTCCTTTTACTCCGTCTTGGTTCTAAGTCTTGTTCAGATTGAGAGCTAGGTATTTGGACTTGAGAACTAGTAGAGGGTATGGAGGAAGAGATTGAACTTCTATCCTTAAAAGGAAATATGTTTTCAAAGTAAACTTCATCTCTTGCTTCTATAATGGTATTGTTAGAGATTTTATTTACTTCTGAGTGAGTCACTAGAAATCTATTGGCATAGCTGTCTAAGGCATATCCTATGAAAATAGCGTCTACAGTCTTGGGACCAATCTTTCTCTTTTTAGGTTCGGGAATTCCGACTTTAGCAAGGCATCCCCAAACTCTAAGATAATTAATCCTAGGTGCTCTACCTTTCCACAGCTCATAGGGAGTCTTATCTTTTGTCTTACTAGGAATCCTATTAAGAATGTAACAGGCAGTTAAAAGGGCTTCTCCCCACAAGTTATCAGGAGCACCAGAGCTGAGAAGCATGGCATTCACCATATCTAACAGAGTGCGGTTCTTGCATTCAGCAACTCCGTTAGACTGAGGTGAATATGGAGCAGTTATCTCATGAATTATTCCATGTTCTTCACAGAAATTAATCATTTCGTTTGAGGTATATTCTCCACCACGATCAGATCTAAGGATCTTAATCTTCCTTTCTAATTGATTCTCAGCTTCAGATTTGAAAACCTTAAATCTATCTAGAACTTCATCTTTGGTTTTTAGAAGGTAGATGTAACAATACTTTGAATAATCATCTATAAACGTAACAAAGTATTTTCTACCGCCTTTGGTCAAAATCCTATTTGAGTCACATACATCACTATGGATAAGTTCTAGAAGGTCAGAATTTTTTTCTACAGATTTGAAAGGTAATCTAGTGTGTTTGGCTTGAACACAAATCTCATATTTGTGTTTGTCATCTATTGGAGTCTTGGGAATAAGGTCTAAAGTCATCATCCTTTTAATGGAACCTAGGTTCACATGACCTAGTCTGCCATGCCAAACATTTGAAGATTCTATATTGGAGACAATGAGAGAACAATCAGACATTTTATTTATTGTACTTAAAATGAAAAGACCGTCTTTTACAAAGCCTTTTCCTATAAAAGAGTCATGCTTAGAAAAAACTACTTTATTAGCCTCCATTACAATTTTGTATCCTGAGGCTACAAGAAGGGATCCACTAACTAGGTTTCTCCTGACTGACGGCACATGAAGAACATCATGAAGAGTTAGGATTTTTCCTGATGTCATCTTCAGGTTAACTTTTTCTCTTCCAATAATTTATGCCGTTGAGCCATCTCCTAGGGTCACACCTCCTCCACTTGATTCCTGATAGTTTGAAAACCAGGAGCGATCAAACAAAACATGAACATTAGCTCCAGAATCCAACCACCAATCATCAGAATGGTAAGAGAGGTTAATAAGGGGTTGAAAGCTTACAGACCTAAAGGAACTCGAAGAACCTTTGTGAAGCATGTTCGCTTCTGGTGATGAAGGTTGTGGTGGTTAGACTGAAAGTTTTTCTTCTTCTTGAAGAAATTCTTCTTGGGTTTATAAGGAAAAAATAGACTTGGGTTTTCCTTGGCCTTCTACAAGGTTTACCTTAGCTTTAGATTCAGTCTTAGGCTTAGACCTCAATCTAATTTGTTCTTCGGTTCTAATTTTCTTTAGGACTTGATTGTAGGTAAGAACTCCTTGTGTATGGATAAGTTCCTTAGAAATATCAGACCAAGAGGGAGGTAGCTTGTAGGTGGTCTTTGCTAATCAGTCTGAAAATATATAAATTATTTAATAACAATATTGTCTAGGATAATAGTTTAGGTGGTCTTTGCTAATCAATCTTAAAATCTTTAGTTTTTCAAGTGTTGATCAACTCAGGTTAGCTGTAGGGGCCGGTTTCCAGCTAGCGGTGGTCCGAAGACTCTTAAGTACCGTGTCGCTTAGGGTTGTTTACACCCGGTTGACAGAAGGACCCTTTCTGTAAACCCCCTGATTTTTTCAAAATTTTAAAAACTGGATTTTTCACAATTTTCTGGAATTTTCTGGGAATTTTCTGTAAATTAAAAACAGGGTTTTAAATTATTCAATAATTTTTAATTGATATTAAACAGTATTAAAATATTATGAAAATAATATTTTTGGGTGTAAAATGAAAAAGTGGACTTAGGACAATTTTTCTGGAATTTATCGGACCCCGGACCTATTTTTAAATGCCTAAAAACTATTTATTTAATTATTTAATTATTTATTAATTTATTTATTATTATTATTTATTATTACTATTATTATTATTTTTAAAAAATATTACCCAGCCCGTTGGGCCGGCCCAGCCCGGCCCAACAGACCCAACCCGGCCCAGACTCTGCCCAGCGGGTCGGGTCGGATCCGCCGCCGCCCGACCCGCAAACCCGACCCGGCCCCTCACCCGCACCCCGCCCGCAGCCCCCTCCGCCGCGCTCAGCCTCCCCCTCCTCCTTCCTCCTCCACTCGTCGACGCAGCGGCCACCGCAGCAAGCAGCAGAGACAGCAGCAGCCGCGCCGCCTGCCGCGCGCCTCCGGCCGACCTCGATCGCCTCCGCCGCGTGCCCCCGGCCCCCTCCGCCGCAGCCCAGCCGCCCACGCCGCCGTCTCCGCCGCGTGGCCGCCGGCAGCGTGCCAAACCCTAACCCCAGAATTCTCCCTCGAATCCGCGTGTCCGACACGTGTCGGACACGACTCGACCCTGTTTTTGGGCCCCCTTCAGGTGCGTGTAACTTTTTGCTCGTAGCTCCGTTTTCGATTCCGCAAATTGCGTTGCGAAGCCTGTATGACCCTCTCGGTGCCCGGACAAACCGCTCGGGGCATCGCGTCCTGTGGTGATCGTACACCGCGATCCAAAAACAGGAAAAACCCAGACCCTGTTTCACCCCGGAACCGAGTCCGCCCCGCCAAACGGGACGACTTGGTCGCGTGCGGTCTTCACAGATACGTGCGCCTCGTCGATACGGACGTGTGGGATTTCGCGGAAGCTGATTCAGGTGTGCGTGCACACCGGAATCAACGCGTATCCGCGAACATTGCCCCGTATCCGCCTTTTCTGTAATTCACCCTAACTTTGTGTACACACGTCGGATCGAGACGAAACTTGCGCCATCGGACTCGTAGCGATACGCTGGTCTTGTGTGTCAAGTTTGGTTCGATTCTGAGAACGTTGACGAAATCGCGTGTCGTGGGCCCCACAGGCCCCGCTCGACGGGCGATTTTGTGAACGGCTCATCGGAATCCAATTCTGGAAGTTCCGTTGGGTTCGTATCAGCGTTTCTGACCTGTTGACACTAAGTTTGGTGAATTTGGAGACCTTTGACCCTGACACGTTTTTCGGTGCAAAGCGGGCCCACATGTGGACCCCGTTTTGACCCGAAACTGTCGTTTCTGTCCTTGTCTCCAAATTGGACCCAAGGACAGGCGTTTCTAGCTGATTGATATTTTCTGGATCTGATGGTGATGTTTGTTTCAGCAACCGGAGTACCGCCTGCAATTCCCGCCGAAGTCAGAACCGCAATTGGAACCGAAACCACAGGCAAGTGTACCTTGCCAAACCCTGCAGCTTGCTATTTATTTCTGGACTTAATTATGCAATATTGGGCAAGTAAAGATTGCCAAATCTCAGTAATTCTTGACATAGTATTTTACTTAATTTCTTGTGGAATTAATTGTAAACTTGTTTTAACTGCTTAACCTAGGAAACGGTTGACGTGCTTAGTGTCCGATCATAGTCGGGTGCCAACTCCGTACGCGGTGTTGTGTAACGTCACATAGACATGGATATCGAGACCCGATAATGCTCGTACTTTTCTTATCAAGTACTTCAGAACCTAGGACACTTGACACTATTTCATGAGACAGAGGCTTCCTGAGACATTTGAGGTGATTCTGTATAGGATGCATGGTTATGACATAGACTTTACATTCTTAGACATTTGATTCATAGCTATCAGACTTGCTGCATTAGTTATAATCGTGCGTGACATGGACATGAGACATCGTGGACATGAGACGTGGGATTACATTGGGTGGGGAGACACACACAGACTACAGGCTGATATTATATAAAACATAGTATATAACATAGTGTAGTTCATAGTTATTGCTGCTACCGGCTCCCCGACACAGAGCTTGTAGTGGCGTCAGCCTGAGTTCTAGTGCTGCTCTCATATTGCATATCACTTAGCTGGATATATAGTTTACCCTGTTGTTTCATTTATTGCTGCTTTGCATATATGTTTGGCTCGTATTCTTCTGTACCTTGTTACGTCCCGCTGAGGACCTGGTTTTGTTCACCAGTTATAGCAGAAGAGAACTACCCCGAGGTGTACGGTACAGGAGCACTCCTTGGAGCAGAACAGGGAACAGAGGACGAAGTAGTGGCCGAAGACTTCTCCTGAGCACCGGCTTCAACTATACAGTATTTCCATTTTCAGCATTTCAATTCCTGTCTATTTTTCCTTAAATGTAACAGAATAATTCTCGGATTTGTTTCCCGAGATAACCTTATTTGATATTGCATATTTATTTCCATTACATTATTTCTGGCATTTAATCTGTGATTATCTGTTGTGGATGAGATTAGAATAACCTGAGACTTGTAACAATTGTCCTAACTCCTGTTAGACTACAGCTTAAGCATGCCCTGATGGATCCATTAAATTGGGTTGCCCATCGGTGCGTGCTGCTGGCCATTGCTCACGTGCTCAGTCCCTCGGCATTTTGGGACTGGGGCGTGACACTTTCGGCTTGTGCCCGAGTTTGTCTCTACTTTGAAACTTTAGATTCAAGATTTTATTTGCAATTTACTTTACTAAACTATTTTCTTTTTGGTCCTAGATTGGTTTCAAAAACTAAGTGATTAAAATTAAGCAAATTGTATTAACAGTAATTAAGCAAAAGAATTTGCTCCAGCATCCAGCAACTAATAAGTAATGCTAATCAACAGAACAATTGAGCAATGGTAAGTACCAAATGAGTAGTGCTACTTAGATTGCAAGTTTTATAAGTAACAAATTTGCTACAGTAATAAAATAATTGTTTGGTTACAGCATAAATTGTTAACTACAAAACTTGTTAACAAGTATTGATAATCCACAACAAGTAGCAAGTAGCAATTTAACAACCAGTTTTATTTTTCTTCAGTGAAAACATAAACAGTATTAACTTAAATTGCTATAGAACAAATTTATAGAAAATTTCTACTGTTAACTTGAATTGCTACAGTAACTATTGTGAACAAATACAGTAACTATTTGCTACAGAAACTATTGTGAACTTTAATTTGCTATAGAACAAGTTGTGAACAAATTGCTATAGAAACGAAATTAACGGTTAATCTTGTAGAAACGAAACATTATTAACTTTTGAAATCAACAGTTAATTTTGTAGAAACGAAAAAGTATTAACTTTTGAGATCTAGATTCCTTTCTAATTACTATAGAACAAATTGCTATAGAAACGAAATTATTATAGGACTAGCAACAGTAACTAATTCTTTTTTTTTATTTTTTTTTATTTTTTCAACAGTAACTAGGAAATTGAATCAACAGTAACTAGCAAATAGTGCTTCTAGTAAGTAGCAAATAGTGCTTCTAATAACTAGCAAACAGAATCAACAGTAACTAGCCAATATGATCTAAGGCGGCAGATTAAGGTTCTGATCCGAAAGGGCAGTGTTTGTTGAACAGTAATTAGCAAATAGTGAGAAATAATTGTAACAAAAGTATTGAAACAATTCTAACAGTATAGAAAATTCTAACAAAAACTATTCTAACAAGAATAAACTCTTAGATTGTTAGAATTTTTTGCTGTCTTTTATTATTGTAAAATTTCAGAATACAAAAATAAAATTAGATGTTACCGGCCTCTGGGGAAGTCGTGCACGAAGCACTTCCCTAAGAGTTTATTCGGGATCTGTGTGCAGACGTTCCCGAAGCTCCTAGTGGTAAAACCCCCGCACTACTGGTATCTCGTTGGCGCACACGACTTGGAGAGAACGACCAGGACTTAGCTCTGCCCAGAGCTTGGAGATGAAGACGAAGAAATGAACAGAATGTTGACAGAGGTTTCGTAAGAATGTTTTCTAATTATTTACAAAGAAAACTGTCATATATATATAAAACTATTGTGTAACGGTCAGAATTAATTCTCTATTAATTCAGACGTTACACAAGAGAATAAATAACGAACCTGGACACAAACCGGTTCAGAAACATTTTGTAACGTTCAGAAATTAATTTTCTAACGTTTAGAAAATTAAATAAAAATGAAGAGGAGCAAAAAGATTTTTAGGGTCCCAGCCCGAACCCGAAGAGAAAATCGGATCGGCATTCGGCGCCCGTACCCGTTACGCGCCGAACCGAACCGAGCCGCGGCGGCGGCGGCGGCGCGCGCGTGTGGCCCAAGGGGTTCCCCACACAACAACTTAATAGAGCAAAGGAGAGAAACTAATATATGTACACATGAAGGCTTTGGTGCATCCGATGTGGGACTAAAGAAAGGAAGAGGGACTTGAGCTTTTGCAAGAAAAGCAAAACTAAAGCAAAACCAAAACCAACATTACCTGCTCGGTAGTATAAATTACCGTTGTACAAAACAAGATTCGATCGTTTCTGTCAATTCGCTCCGACGAACTAGTAAATATCTGAAAAACATTTGGAACCATCTTTGTCATCTCCCTTGATCAGACAACTCGGACGAGTGAAGATGTACGGATGGACTACTTGGACAAGGATTTGAGAGCTGTTGCAAAAAAAGCTTTTGTTGGCTAGAGAGTAAACTCTCAAATTTATCTTCCGTCTCCTCTTTTTTTTTTTTTTTTTTTCCTTCTAAAAGCACTAATTGTTGGAGCTATTTTATGTAGAAAAGCAATACATTGATCAGTTACTAAAGATGTGAACAAAAAACTAGGAAGCAACTTCCTATCAGTAACTTCCTAATGAATATGACAGTTACTAAACTAAAAATCCAACTGTAGCCTACAACACAAGTACCATTCATCACCACTCTTCAGCAACCCCACTACACTACTGTACTACTGCTCCGTAGCACCACTGTGCTGCAGCCACGCACCCTACCCTGCTGCTCTTGCGCCAACTCAACTCCTCGTCAGAGCACAAGGGCACGACGCCTACTCCACACCTGACACGTATGTGCGAATTGCAAAAAATTTCATCAAAATATCACTTTTGCGTCCTTACAATCCTGAGTTTGAGTTGAACTAGTTCCGAAAGAATTTTTTCCAAGAATTAGTGGCAAAATAAATGGTGGTGGTAGAATTTGAATTTGTCCAACTAAAAACCCCACCAAACCAACCACTTAATTAGATAGCATATTATATGTGTACAAATCAATAAATAAATGTTCAAATATTGAAATACATACTTATGATTTGTCTCAAAATAATATAGTAGGACCGGATTGCTTCATATTAATTACACTTGGGTATAATTTTTTTTTTTTATTTGGATTGAAAAACTTTGAAAGTCAGTAGCCACTTATGAAACAGATATGGTATTTTGATTTGGGGTTACCGAAACTACGTTTCGTAGACATGTAACTAATAACAAAGGCCCATAACTTAGATATGTCACCCTAGAATAGAACATTTAGTGATTATTAGGCATTTGTGAGAATTTTTAAAATTTAATCGAGAATTTTTAAACTTAGGAAATTGATAACCGATAAATAGTAGAAATTACCGCAGGAAACCTTGACTATATAATGATCCTAAAATTTAACCATAGCATCATTTAGGCCTTAACTAAGTCCCATAATTTTTACATAATTTTCTGACCAAATTTCTGGCTTGTGATAATTAGAAAACTTATTTAGGAAATCTAAAACTAATTAAAATGAATTCATATGGACATCTAGAATTTACTGTTGGAATGCACGACCTTAAAATTGTCCAAAACTTGGTATGTAGGCTTATATTATCATAAAGTATTTTCCATTAATTTTGAGTTTTTTTTTGAAATTAAATAAGTGAAATACTTTTCCAAAAATAGTTGCCACAATTTAATTAATCAAGGAGAATTATTTCATAGAAAACTCACTCAAAACACAGCAACTAAGAAGGGTCCCGCATGTCAGCTGAACAGGCAGGCGCTGGCGGCTTACATGGCAGCGCTAGCGCACCCGCACTTGATCATGCAAGGATAATTTAGTTTATTAATTAGCTAGAAGAAGAATGTACCAATGAGATAAAAAGAAATACAAGGATAATTTAGTTTATTTTTTACTAGTAAATTCACATGCGTTGCACTGTAAAATAATTTTTTTCTTCAGATGTTAATTAAATTATTTAAATATATTTAAATTAAGATATATTATATATATATTTTTATTTTAATTAGAATTTATTATATATTTGATTATATTTTTATTATAATTTGTTATGGATATATTTCTACTCCTAGAAAATGGTTAGCTACGTAATATTATCTAATTATAAACAAACATCTCTTTTAATTCATGTGGTTAAGGTGAAAGATATTCTCCGTGATTAATTATTGTAATGTTATTTATAACAAATTTAATTTTTTTTAATATTTGTTTATGTAATATTAATTTAAAAAAATTAAATAATTGATGATATACATACGACTTAGACGGTTCACTTTTGAACCGTTTTTTAGTCTCATACTATTATGGAAGATTAAACATAAAACTTGTTCTTGATAGGTTGTTTAAAGTAAAAACAAAGAAAAAACATACTCCAAGTAAAAGTATCATTGAGTATATATATTTTATTTTCTAATATCTTATTAATACATAAACACTAACATTCTTTAAAATGGAAAAGAAGAGAAGGGAAAAGAAAAGAAATTCCAAACCCCCTTGCCAAGCAAAGAGAAAAAAAAAAAAAAAAAAAACCATATCTACCACCACCACACAGCAGGGACCAGAGAGTACATAGTTATAAAAGAGGGAGTGAATTTAACACCCGCAAGCAGCAACAAGGGCCTAATCCTCTTCTTCCCGACGATAGAAGAATTAGGTTGTAGCAGGGAAAGAAGAAGAAGAAATCAATGGCGTCAACGAAGGAGAGAGTGGAGCTTGCGAAGCTCTGCGGCTCCCGCAACTGGTCCAAAGCCATCCGCCTCCTCGACTCCTTCCTCTCGAGCTCCGCCTCCATCAAGGACCTCTGGTATTGCTCGCTCGGTCGATCACCTCTCTCTCTCTCTCTCTCTCTCTCTCTCTCTCTCTCTCTCTATATATATATATATATATATATATATATATATATATGTTTTGTTTCGATCGATTCTATTGATTGAAGGAATTCGTGGGTTCTGGCAGCAATCGGGCGTTCTGCTACAGCCAGTTGGAGCTCCACAAGCACGTCATCAAGGACTGCGATCGCGCCCTTGAGCTCGATCGGGGTCTCCTTCAAGCTTATACTCTCAAAGGTTTGCTTATCTGAGGGATTTTAGTGGCATTGTTTTGAAAATTGTAGTCAGTTAGTTTATATGATAAGTGAGAATTATGTTGCATTAATAGTAAGTTTCTTGTTGTGTTCAATGTGGAATGATGGTTAGGTTTATGATATCGGTTGTGTGAACGATTGAGTAGTAGGTTTTTGGGGTCCAGGATTATAGTGGCATTTCGAGAGATGACATGATTTTGATCAGTTGGGGTATGTGTTATTGTGTTGTAACCTAGATTGCATGGACACAAATACAACATGGACAAGGTGACATGAATACGGCATTGACTTTGGTCATTCATAGTTATTTTGTAGCCTGTTCGTATCCGACACAGTGACATGGACACCACTGATTTTTGGAGTGTGCATGCTTCCTACGGTGTAGCCTTGTCACTCACCTTTTCGTAAGCCGAACATTTTAGGGCTTACAACGTCTTACTATGACCAACTTCACTAATCCACCCCCGAGATGTCCCTCCCTCTGCAGGGAATTATCCCTCTTGCCTCGCTTTTTTGACATGCTATGTTTCCATTCTCCATTCTCAAGTCAAGGGTGAGTCCCATGGTTCTTTGGATCTCACCCCACCCACACCCCCAAACAAACACTTGATAAGTTCTGGTGCCTGACTTTGTTGTAATCCTCTCTTCCTTGATTGTATCCGGCCGTGCAAATTTTTTTTGGTGGAATTTGGATAGAATGCCCCATTGTAGATTGTTTCTTCAGACTTCGGAATATGAAGTTGGAATCACAAAATGAGGAAAAGCCGAAAAGGTCTGAAAAGGTCCGTTCTTTTGTCTTTGTGAGCTAGTATAAAATGGTGGCAATCCTTAGGGGTGTAAGAAAGTACAAGCAATCCAATTGCAGTCCTATAATGAATTTAGTTTTTAATATGGATATACATTCCTAAAAGGGTATCCTTATTCCCAGGGGCGGAGCCAAGATTTGAGTTTTCCCCAGGCTGAACTAAAATGTCCTAATTTTTTCAAGATTGAGTTCTATACTGGTTGTTATCTATATGATAGTTTTTCGATTTCTAACTTCTATTCCTTTTAAACAACTATTTTGCACTTAGTAGCAAATGAAATACTTTGATAATAGAATCTCTTATGGTGAGTTAATGACATGACTTCTACCAGGACAGAAAGCAGGAGTTAATGTTGAATAAAGACTAGATACACTTTGCAATATTTTCGTAATCTGAACTCATTTGTGTAATTTCGTCATCTGAAGTCATTTGTGTGCGCATGACTGTTATAGTAAACACTGAAAAATCTCTAATGCCCTTTGAAGAGCCATGAAAGAATGTATGCTTCTATTGCTCTAAATTGTTAAATTGGAAACTGGGAATTGTTAAACTGAAGTCATTGTTAAACTAGAAATTGTTAAACTGAAGTCTATCATTTAAATACAACATAGGTCAGAAATAAATAAAATAAAAGTAGTTTGGCATGCACACCAGCAACATCAAAATTAAATTACTTAAGTAATCCATCATTTAAATAAATAAAACATATGGAAAGAGAGATCTGGGAAGAAGTTTGAAAGAGGGATGGCCATCATCAGTTGTTGTAACAATAATAATGAGGAGAAGATAAAAAATGGGGAAGGGAGTGACTGACCAAAGGAGAAGGCGTAACCGGTGACGGGACATGAGCTGCTTGTAGACAACAACAAAATTAAATTACTTAAGAGGGATGACCAACCTCAACTTACGTGGAGAAAAGAATAAGAACTTATGTGGAGAATAAGAAGAAGAAGAAGTAAAATTAGAATAGAATAAAATAAAAAAGGAAAGGGAGTGACTGACCAAGGAGAAGCGTAACGGCGGCAGGGGACATGAGTTGCTTGCGGCCATAATGATACCTAGACATTATTTCTCTATATACAAAATAAATATTAGTTTTAAAGTTGTTTCCTGTAAGTTATGTTCAATGTTATGTCCAAATAATTACTACAAGTTTTTCAAAATAATGTCATTATTTCTCTTATAACTTTCTCGTAAATTTCAGAAAATCTTTACTTACTATTACTTTTCACCTCTGCCATAAATATATAGCCACAGAAAATTGTTCCTTGCCTGCCCCTTCGCTTTCTTGCCTCTCTACCTGTGTGGTGACATGTGGGCCCCGGCTTTATGTGGTACCACTATCGAGCACCTGTCAGTGAACGGATAAGGCTGCGGGTAGATGGGAGTATTACTCATAACCATATTATGTTTCCCATACTTCCATAGGCCACACCCTGTTTCCGTGGCCCATCTCATATCCCGCCTTTTTTTCTTCTTCCATATTACTAACTATGGTCCTAAGCCAATATGTTTTATCCAGAAATCTATGAAGGTTTGGCAAACATGTCCATCAGTTCCATGCACATTTAGAAACTTGATTTCTCCAATATATCTCTGAATATTGCACATTATCTGGTATATTAAATTTGAAATATATTGCTTGCCAGCAACAAACCAAATAAATGGCTGATATGTCGAATATATCCTCAAAGTTACTAGTTGAAGATACTATTGGCATCATTATCTTGTTTATCTTTCTTTCACCATCCTTATTATAGTGCTGCATTTTTCTATAAAACACAGTGAAGAATTCAATTCTGGATTTGGCCCTCACACACCTATGCTTCTTGGCCAAGCAAAAGTTGTCCGCTACTTTCCATATTACCAAAGGTATAAACAGATATCTTACTTAACAGATTGTTCTCTGAAAGGTTAGCTGATATTATGCCTATTTATGCAGGACAATTGATTTGGCTACATCTATAATGAAGGAGACAAAATATGCAAATAATTCAGAGGATAACATTATTGAGCTCTGTGAAGCTGATAAGTTGGCAAAAGTGAGTTCTGCATGCCTATGTTGCCTATTGTGTCACATCAATTAGTCTATATAGTACACTAGTTTTTCATCCTGAAACAGCTGGGACTTTTTCCATGCTAGGTTAGCAATACATGTTTGGAAATATATGTATGCTACAAAGGAACTATCTGTCCATTTGCTGCAGTCGTGTGTTATGTTTTTACAGTTTGTGTATGGTTACATCATATTATTCTTATATTCTTGTTCTGTACAACTGTAATATTTGTATTATGGTTCTAAGTAAATTCTAACTTCTAAACAATTTCCTTGTAATAATCATAGATAGTGGAGTTTCTAACCATTAGAATGGTTAAATCCTCTACAGATAAAGCAAGCAACTTCCTGTAATGACCTTTACAGTATCATTGGAGAGGACTTCTAGGTAGCTACCAATTGTGATAGTACAGCATTTGAGGGGTAAGTCTGAGTTAGTCTACTGCTATCCTTAATCTTGATGCGTGCATGAGGTCTTTAACAATGTTCAAAACCTTCTTGATTAGAACATTAATTAAGCTCATGAATGTTCCATTTTTTCTGTACATGCTCCTTTGAACTGTAGGGTGGCTGCATTTGCCAAGAAGCGACTCGAAGGGACAATAATTACTGTTCAGAAAATGTATTTGCCTTTATCAATCTTTCTGCAGCAGGTATTCTGTTCGTTTCTTACTTTTTCATTTGGTGGCCTGCAGGGACAAAAGAGGATTTGACTTTGCAATTAGAACACCTTGTACACCTTCTAGATGGAACGATTATGAAGCAGAGATGGCTGTAGCATGGGAGGTAGTGTGTAATGGAGCTGTACTTCAGCCTTTCTGGTCATTTTCAACATGCTTTTACAGTGATATCTGAAACAGTTGTTTAATTTAAAATATAGCCATTTGATACCTACATAAAGAAATCTTTTCACTCCAACATATTCAAATTTGAGGCAACATAGTCATCATTAACCTCCTACATAGAGTATGTTTGAATTCTAGTGTTGTTCTAATGTTAGCACCTTTCTCGAAAACAGGAGGGGTGAAACCCAACTGACAACATATACATTGGTATAGTTGCCATGTTTTACATAATATGTACTCAAGTTGCTATTTCTCGCAATAGCAAAAATTATGCTTTTATCTTAAATTTACATGGTGATCGCGGAGGTTGTTAAGAATATAAGGATCCCTTTTTTGGCTGGTGTCACTTTTTCTGTCGTCCAAGACTCCAGATGTTGTTAAGGTTGGTTGCAGGAAATGACATTTCATTAGTTTCCTGCAAGCTTAAGGGCTAGAAATAATTACAATTTTGGTCTACACCTTTAGATTTTGGCTTCATTTGGGAAGGCTGCAGAACTAGACCTGGACCAGGATGTATCCAAATTCAAAAATTACCAAGTGTACTTGAACTGTGCCGTGGTTCTGATTTGACATGCTAAGCTATGCATACAATGGCGTTTATGTGTCAACCTCAAGTAGTTAGCCTTCTTTGGGGGGTTGTAGACCCCCGAAGGGAGGACTTTAAAAGGAACAGTGAACAAGGTCCAGGGTAAGAATCTTCTTTGTTGGCTTGTAGCTTGCTCCTTTTTAAAAATATTTATTCCATCACCATTCCTCTATTCTTAATATGTATAATTTGTTTCATCTTTTAGAATATATGAATTTATTCATATTACTGATGGGACTTTTTCACGGAAAGGTTTATGTTTTTCAGTGATTTATTTGTCAGGCCTTGTGCAATGCTTATTGTGGTGAAGCATATGGCTCAAGTGATTTGAGCATGCTTGAGAATGTGAAGGACGCTATCCTGAGAATGACATACTACTGGTAAATAACATCAGCCCTCATGTATCGATGAGGTCAATCATAATTATTTGTTTTTGTAGTTTCAACGTATAAATTGAATTTCAGGTATAACTTCATGCCATTAGCAAGGGGCTCATCTGCAGTTGGTTACACCGTTCTACTTGGGTTATTTCTTGCAGCTAACATGGAGGTTACAAGAAACATCCCTTCAGGTATTCAGGTTGATTGGGAAGCCATTTTGTCTTCCAGCCCTGACACTTTTTCGGCAGCCATGAAGAGTTGGCTCTATCCATCGCTCAGAATCAGCATGGCGTGGAAAAACTACCCAGACGTGGCCTCAACATTTAGCACCACTGGATCAATTGTTGCTGCATTAAGTTCTTACAATACTTGAGGTGTGTAAATTAAAACACTACTTCCCTTATGACCATTGAGGTTGATCTGTTATTGTTTCGCAGTACTTCAGCATAACCTGTCAAATACAAGGTCGAGTAGAATGCCTGACCGAATTTATTTGTTACACAGATATACTCTTAGTACCAGCTAACTGAACTCAGACAGTGGAAACAATAGCCCAATCTGTGTATCTGCATATAGATGAAAAAGTTCCATGTATATATACATATGTATTACCAGTTTTTAAAGATATAGCAATTTCCCTATTCTTGTGGGATGGCTTGATTCAATCCAAAGCCATATCTTGTAATCATAATTTGTCTCAAATCTCTCTATGACCTCCGGACTTGAGAGTAGTTTTAAGCAGCACAAGCCCATTGGTCAAATGTAACATCGTTGTATAAATTGGTATCTTGATTTGTACTATAAAATAGAATTATATTATGATATTTGTAACTTGTTTATTTTACTTGCATTCCTCCACATGATAAATGTGGGTTTAAGAGTCGGACAACTCCAACTGAGATGGAAACATTTGCTTCAAACAGGGATCTTTCATTATTTATGGGAATGCGATTAAACCAATTAATCATCGTGGTTGTTTGAAGCTGAGGACCCAGTCGCCTGTCTCCACTGGACCGTGAAAAAATGACCAACCTGTCTTCTCCAACGTGTTGTTATGGACCTTGTGGTCCATTAGTTAATACCTTGTCATTGTCATTTTTAGTGTCATGTTTCTCGCACCAAATTTGGTTGGTTCCAGCTTTGCCTGCCTGTTTTTTACCCCACCTATTTTTTATATATTGTATTCTGACATGTCCCAATTTTCACTTAGGACATGGTTAGATCCACTAATGTCAGTTTCTCCTGTCCTTTAATGCCAATATCTAAGGGAGAACTGCACGATATACTGAATTTTTTTGCAGGAGCGAGAGTTTCTTTACGGAACATTATTAGGGGTTTTAAGTCCATGGAGTTGATCGATGGTTGCTAGCTAATAGCCTGATGGAAGGAAATAAATACCGCGTCAAGTATTTACTTCATTGCCATTAGTTGGTATTTGGTACCATCCATGCCATTGGGATTTAAAGTCACGGATTTCCCTTCTACATCTTCGTGACCTCTTGCTTTCACCTGCTTGTTGGTCCCAACAGACAGCATCACGCGGTGCACGTTCTAAACAAAGTCTATTTTTGTCCATTTACCAAAATTAGAATAAATGTTTACTATTTCACCCAAATATTGTCACATGTCAAATTATTGGTAAAAACTAGTGTGAGTGTTCATCAAACCACTCCCAAAGTAGTACTAGATTATATAAAAATGATACGTAACAATCTTTGAATAAAATTATGAATACTTATTCTAGTTTTGGTGGATGAACAAAAATGGACTCAACAAATCAATCCATAGGAGATGAGTTATGTTACATCAATGGCAACCTGGAGGCAAGTAAATTATGCATCAGCAACTAATCCATACTTGGTTCGATTTGGACAAATAATCATGTTACCTGAATACAACCAATAATAAATCTTTGGGATAATTTAACATATACCTCCATTTAAAATATACAAACTAAAAGATATCTCTATAATTATTAAAATTTAGCATATGGTCATATTCGGTGTAAAATACAGCTAAAACAGTGGAGATATACCTTAAAATTTTAAATATTTCGTACATATAATAAAAATGTATACTAGATTTTAAAAATTATGAAAATATATGTTAGTTTCTATATTTTAAATGAAAGTATATACTAAATTATTTCTAAATCCTTTCGTTTCAGGGGCTTAGTCAGCAAGTCAATACACGACATCCGTCCACGTCACCTAACAAAAAAAATGAAAACCAATAATAAATTATTTCCTAAACAAATAATTCAAGTAATCAACCAGTCTTAACACATTACGTAAATACGTACACAACTAATCCTTGCTCTTATCCAAACTCTTCAATGTTTCCTACAATTAGCAACAACTACCATTTCTTTGCTTCCTCAATATAAGGAGAGCCACCACTCCAAACTCCAACCAACCAACCAGCCAGCCAGCCAGCCAAGAAAGTTTTAAGAGGGAAATAATAAAAGCAATTCCAACCAAAATCCCCATTCCAAGTAAAAAAAAAGATGAGCTGGTGGTGGGCCGGAGCGGTCGGCGCCGCGCGCAAGAAGCTCGACGATGGCAGCGGCAACAACGACTCCGCCGCCGCCGCGACGAAGAAGTTCCAGAGCGTCGGCCTGATCGTCGGCGCGGCCTCCGCCATCGGCGCCAGCCTCGCCGATATTCTCCCCCTCTCCGACACCCCCGGCGGTCCGTGGAAGGTCTGTACTCTCTCTCCTCCTCTTCTCAAGCAATCCATCGAACACATAGAGTGCGAAACCATAACACACTTATTCTTCGTCGACGACTCCGCTTCCAACCTCGAAACCCTCCGCTTCGTGCTCTCCGAGATCCTCCCCTCGGCGAAGAAGCTGCAGCACGTCTGTCTCCAGACCGGACGTGAACACTACCTAGGCCACGACCCCCCGTTCCACGAAGACCTCCCGCGAACCGGCTCGAAGAACCCTTGTTATCTTCTCGAAGACGTACTGTTCGATCAAATTCACAAGAGGGGCGATGTCTCCTGGTCGGCCCACCGGCCCACCGTGATCTTCGGCTCCACGGGCTTGGTCAAGAGCTTGTGTGCCTACGCGGCGGTCTGCAAGAAGGAAGGGGCGCCATTGCGGTGGCCCGGGAACAGGGCCCAGTGGGAGGGGTTCTTCGATGCTTCGGACGCGGACTTGGTCGCCGAGCAGCAAATTTGGGCTGCTGTCGATCCCTACGCCAAGGACGAGGCGTTTAACTGCAGCAACGGGGATGTGTTCAAGTGGAAGCATATGTGGAAGGTCTTGGCTGAGCAGTTCGGGGTGGAGTGGGTCGGGTATGAGTCGGAGGAGAGGAGCTTTAGGTTGAAGGATGCGATGGATGGGAAGGGCGAGGTGTGGGAGGAAATTGTGACGGAGAATGAGCTTGTGCCGACGAAGCTGGGGGAGGTGGGGGATTGGGCTCTCGTGGACGAGGTGTTCAATGCAGAGACATGTTGTCTCGATAGCATGAACAAGAGCAAGGAGCACGGGTTCTTGGGGTTCCGGAACTCGGTCTATTCGTTCACTTACTGGATCGATAAGGTCAAGGCTGCCAAGATCGTTCCGTGAGTTCGTTCTGTTTCTTCGTAGAAATTTTGAGGTAATCACTCCTCTTTTCATTATTGGTATCGAGTTGAAGTTCTTACTTTGCCTTGTTTGCATAAAGTGAGAGGTGGTTGTTAGTATGATGTATGAATGTGTTGAATATATGGATTGAATGCTGAATGTTGTACTTCTTTTCAACCCTAAATTGAACTTGACTTTGATGTTATAATTTTGAGTATAATCTTGAGATAGCTTTCTTGTACTATAATGTGCAAATTAAGTTTGTTTCTTGTTTATATTAAACATCTTGGGTGCTGACAAGTCAGATAGTAGGGTTGATTCTTAACTGTACACTAGAGAAACAATTGGCTCATAAACGTTCTTCGACATACAATAAAAATAAGAAGAAAATTTTCCTTTACAACATGTGGATCTCATTCAAGTCTTTGTAATCCAAATCTTGCACTTATCCTATTTTCCAACTTCCCCAGTAGACTTCCCATGGAAGTTTAAGTGCTTCTCGTGAAAATTAGTGGTGAGGAGCTTCTTTTTTTTGTATCTGCAGTACAACTAGAAAAGAGGAAATCAAACTTGTAATGAACTCAACATCACTTACTTTTTCTATCTTGCCCTTGATACATTAATCAAGCTCAACTGAAACTGACAGCTCCTGACTTTCTTTCCCTTGCCTCTCGCAATCTTGAGTCATCAATATGCAATTAAATCATTTCACCTGACCTGTAACTTATCTACCAGTCTGCTTGCTCAGTTGTCAATTACTTCTATCTGATGATACACAACTGATTTAAGGAGTTGAATAAAAGGCATGTGCCGTTGGAGGTCTCCTGTAAAGTTTTGTTCTACTAGTCCATTACCCAAACCCAGATTAATAACTGTTATAAATACAGTATGTTTACCTCTTCCTTGGCGATTTTTTTTCCTTTTCTTTTCGAACTTCATTTTCCAACTATATCTCCACAAACTGAAGCAGATATGAAAGGTTTTGGAGGAGAAGCTAGGGATCAAGTGAGTTTACTATGAGGTGAGGAGAGGAGAATGATGTAATGGAGGGGAAGAATCGGGTGTAGGAAGAATAAAAGGAGTATGAACTTCTATTGACAATGTTGATGGAGGTGGAGATTAGGGGATTGTGGTAGGGGTTCAGTGTGGAGGTATGTTGTACGGATAGCACGAATGAGAGCAACGAGCAAGCTTCTTGGGGTTTAAAGTTTAAACTTGGCATATTCTTTTAACTTACTGGATTATTAAGATCAAGGCTTACTAGATTGTTTCTTGAGTTACTTTCATTTCATCCTGGTTTTATAGCTCTTAGGTTTGTGTGCTTTTTGTTTACTTGGAAGTGTTATTTTTCGATCGCATTACAAAGTGGTTGTCTGTTGTATTTATTTATGGTAGTTTTGTGTAGAACTTTTTATATATAACATATCATTCAGGCAATATGTTATGCTTCTTTTGATCCTGGATTGAACTTCAACTCGGAGCTTTCGTTGTTCAAAGTAACTATTTTCTTGCCCATATTGCATATCATATTTGGTTGAAGTCGGAGAAGTGAGATAATAAGGTTCTCGGATCTTAGCTAATTACTAGATTTAAGTGGGATTAAGCCTCGGTTGGTTTGCGGAAAGTAAAGGAAATGAAATCATTTATTTGTTCTTTCCATGGGCATGGAGAATTGCAATTTACGGTGTTCGGAAAGGTCAGAAATATAGTCAGAATATATCTTTGAGCATGGATATTTTTGTCACAAGTTTTTGTAATAAATGCAGAGAATTTGGAGGATAAGTGAATCATTTGGGTGCGTGGGAGAACCATTTTCTTCCATATTGGGAACTATTTTTCTTTCATACTCATTTTCTTTGGTATCCAAACCCAGGAAATGAATGGCTTTTCTTTTCCTAGGTCCTGATTCCACAAACCAAACGTAGCCTTACATATGAGTTCCTTCCATTTCAACACTTGGCTTTTGGCTTATACATAGGTGTATAGTATAGAGTTAATATTGAACCATCTCTATGTAATTCTATTACTAATTTAATTGGAAGGTATTCTTTTTAAGGAATTAATTGGTATTTCGAGTTAAGGTGACTTTGAAAATTATATTACATATAGCATTAGAGTTGACCTTTCATTAGAAAGCATTAAAGTTCTCACTTTTTAGCTTGTTACTTGAGAGTACATTCTTCACTTGATCTTAAAAGGAGTAACCTTATGAATTTTCCTTTTGAGTAAAAATGAATTTCTCTTGTGCAATATTTTGGTTTTAGGAATTCCTGAAGCTGATACAGCAAACAAGATCTTTGTAGTCCATGGCCGCCGTTTCAGAATAAATTCATGGAGTGTCCTTTTCTGGTGTAATTATGCATAGTTTATCAGTCGATACCGATCCGATACGGCCGATACCGATACAGTTTGGCATATCCCGATCCGATACCGACTGATACCCGATACTGACCGATACCGACATTAGATGTCTCTTTTCTGATCAATTTGACAAAGAAAATTGAATGAAAAAGACCAATTAGTAAGGGTATAAAAGCATAGTAAGGCTGTAAAAGCATATAAAAGAGGAAAACTTATCTATCGCATGTAAATCAATTGGCAAGGGTGACTACTATTTCATTCAATTTCAAAAATACTAAAAAACAACAATGGAAATGCTTAAAATTATGCATAGTATAAAATATATTTTCTAAAATATTAATAATTTACTAATAGTTATTTGCTTTCCGATATCAAAAAAATCTGATACTCCGATCCAAAACCACGGATACTATCGATACCGCCAATCCCGATACTCATAGGAGTGGTCCGATTCCGATACCGATACTTTGATCCTTGTAATTATGTAGGAAATGGTGCGCTGGACAATTTGTTTCCTTCTAAGAATTGCTTGGCAAAACTGCACGTAAGCTTTAAATCTCACTGTTGACAAATTAAAGGCTATTCGTCAGAATATCCCCAACTTTAATGAGTTACCCAGGAGATCTATTGGGAAGATATTTTGGATACAATGCTCACATACACCCTTCTAATTTTATGTTATTTTGCTTGATTATGGATAGTCCGTGGAAAACTTTTTCCAGAGTTTATGGTGAGCTTTTGCCCAGTGTAACTTCTTCCTTTTTCATTCATGAATTGTGCTATTCTACTCTTGCCCCAGATATTAATTTTTTTCTATTATACCCAATTGAATCTAAGGCACCATCTCGCCTAACTCTTATAATGAGCATTTTTGCATGTAGATACATATATGTTCAAATTAACAAAAATTAATAATTGTCATCTTCCTTTAAAAAATTAAAGTTCAATAACAACAAATTATAACCGGAACCCAGATATTTCCAACATTCAATGATGCCAAATAAATAGATTGTACCCAGATATATCTACAATTATATAATTTACAACCAAAATACAGAATAGCACATGGAATATTAAAGAGTACATGGCGTGCCTAGCTACATGACATGACATGAAATACATAATAACACATAGTTTGAACTTGTTCATAAAAAAGTAATTAAAAAATAATTTTATAAGAGAGAGGTATTCTTATTTAGGGTTCAGACTGGCTGCTGGAGAGTCTCAGTGGAGACTTCGATACTACGTAGTTACGGATTTAATTTTTGCCGTTAAATTTGTATAGAGACCTGTTAGATCTGTGTTTATATCTTGAGAGAGAGAGAGAGAGAGAGAGAGAGAGAAATGGGGTGGGGGGTGGGGGGGGTGGGGTGGGGGGGGGGGGGGGGGGGGGGGGGGTTCGAAAGAGAGGTAGAGTGAAGTGGAGATTACTGGAGAGAATAGATTGAGAGATTTTGGGAGAGAGGACTCAGGAGCGGAGGGAGCAGCGTCAGAAGCCAGAAAGAATTAGGGAGGCATTTTGTTCAAGTTTAGATTTCTTACTCTTGTTTGCTATATCTAGGATTTAGAATTAGGAAGAAATATGAGGAGTTTTATATTTCTATTGTTGTGGAAAAGTAATTTCCAAGTCTCCTCTTGGAAATAGTTTTGATTTTCTAGAAATGTTGTTTGAATATTTTGTTTGGACAATAACATCCTCATTTTACTTTCAAAATGTTAACTTATATCCAAAACATGTAAATTTAAGTAACTGAAACATGAAAGGATATTTATGAAAAACTAAATAAATTAAGATTATTTTTTCATATTCTCAGCCTAACCTAACCAATTATGGGTATGGTGTAAACCCCCTCCCATGGACAATAAAATATTATTATATTGTTAGATATTAGAATTTTATTTTTTGTATATATTAGCTAATAGTTATAGTAAGAAATGTCCAGGTAATTGTTAATTAAGAAATTCTCCTTTCCTCCCTTTACACTTCATTTGTAAATTTCTCATTAACCAAATCCTTTCCTTTACCCATAAATCTCTATATAGCAAACTATTGCAGTCCGGTCTTGGGAGAAATGACTCACTGGGTTCAGCCTACTTTACTTGGAAGTTTCACTATTATCCCAAGTCGCAAGTCTTGGACCAACAACTTGTGGAGTCGGGTCAGACGGGTTGTATAGCAACCCGAAATTCATTTTTTTGGGTTCAAATTCTCGGTTGGGAGCAGTTGTCTCGTTTCTGCATAGTACTGTTGGCCTCTGTCGATTCCAGAGAGGAGAGGAGAGGGCCACGCGGTACGGACAATCCCATCCAACAGTTGCCTCTCTCTTCCTATATATCTAAGAGTGGTTCCCTAAACCATAAAACCCTTGAAGCCGCCACCGTCACTTTGACCTTCATTGAAGCGTTCTTTCGACGTCAGTTACTTCGTCGCCGAGCCTCCCCTTTCACCCTCCCGTCCAGCTCTGACAGTGTCGATCCGAGGAGAAGGCTCATCGAGCATCTGCGAGTCAGTCAGTCGTTCCATTCCTGTCGGCGAGTCACCGACGACCTCCCGGCGCGCGAACGACGACCTCCTTCTTTCCGGCAGCACAATCCATCCATCTGGTGAGCTTCCGGTCACCTTCTTCATGTATTACTCCATTCATCTTGCCTGCAATAATTTTTACTGTCATATAGTATATGTGTATATATAGTATATGTGTATGTGTATTTTGATTGGAAAGGGGGTATAGATATATGGCATCTTATAATTTTATGTTATGGTAGTTTGATAGGAAAAGGGAGAAGTAGGAATATTTTGGTTTGGCAATTAATAATAGAGATTGGATATCTAGAATATTTTTTGTCCTGTGACAAAAAAATGGAATATAATATATAAATATGAAGAGGACTATTATGTCACTACGTAATTGGACCTGCTTTTGATATATCTATCGTTATTTGGGTACCTCACTTCTTTGGGCTTCCATTGATATTGAATCGAGAAATATGTTTGATTGTATTTCTGGTCGCGTAGCTTCATAATAATTCTGTAAAGCTTCCGCATAATTTCCTTCGGATTGAGCCGACATCCGTTACGGTCGTTCATTTTATTCAAAAAGTCTCCGTTACCGGGGTGTAAGCAAATCAAAAAGTCTCCGTTACCGGGGTGTAAGCAACCAACGGATACTTGAGGAAAAGGAAAATATGAAACAGTTAAATAAGTTAAATACTACACATGAGGGATGTTTATTTTATGGACGAATAGGAGGTTGGAAACGTTATGCTGGATGTTCACTGGGAAGAGCATAGGAATTAGGTGTACCTTGCTTGATGCTTAGTAGGTGGTAGAAATACATAGTAATAGTAATTTGTGTAGATGGAATCTGAATGTAGGTTCAAAGGAAGAAAAGAATTATTTTGGAACATTTTGGAACACACATGATTGATGTAAAAAAAAGGGGGAATGAAAGAAAAGAATAAAATAATTAATATGCTAGAAAGACTTGTGTGTGATTTAGTATGATACCATACTGTGATTATACTAAGAATGCATGGAACAAATATTGAGGACCTTTGGATTTTTTGCTAAAAAAAAGAAAAAGAAAAAGGGGAGAATGCATGAAACAAATATTGAGGACCTTTGGGTTTTTGCTAAAAAAAAGAAAAGAAAAAGAAAGATAGCTAAAGTGTGCTTGACATGGAAGTGTCACCTAGAGCTAGTATGCAACATTGTGTTTGGATTACAAGAAAGAACCTGTAGTATAGTATATGATATGATTGAAAAAAAAAAAGTTAATTAAAAGAGATACAACTGTGTTTGTTTCCTATCGAGGAAGTGAGTATAGGCTACTGTATCGAATTAGTGTTCCCCTTTTTGGATGAGTAAGTGTTGTAATATAATACTGGTGTATGTGGGTTATAAAATATTAGCCATATAGTAAGTAGGAAATCTGAATGGTCTTATTATGTAGTAGATGAAAAGAGTCTTTAGACAAATAGTTAATTAATTCATCTTAAATTATTTCTCTAGGTTTTTTGGACTCTCGAGATTCGGACTCCGTACCATATTCTCATTCTCAATTGTCGATTCCAGGCAAGTATACATTGCCTACTATGTTATGTTCTATTTTAAATTTCGGTTCTTATAACTCTGCTACTTATTATTATTATATTTTTATTTGCGTGTTCGAGCATGATTTTGGGTGCAACCAACTGTGTGCGTTAGTAAGTTACTTCTGCAACCTAGGCATTTATGAGTCCTTCCTTACTGCACTATGAATACACCGATATTTCGTAGGACCCCGACACTTACTTGTACATAGAGAGATGTTACAGAGATAGATGCCATATACCCCCGTACCCGACTGATCATCAGTACGATCTGGACGTGTGACGACATAGGTCATGCTAGTCTTCTTATTATGCTATATATATATATATATATATATATATATATATATATTGGATAAGTTCATCTAGGATTTGGCATGTTGAGGATTTGACTTGTGTAGTTAATTGGGTGGGGAAGACGGTCACTAGGCGGTGGAGCCAAATTGTAGTGTTCACTTTGATGTTGCTGCATGATGGGTGCCCGGAGGGAGCGCCACTGCACATGTACCCCTTAGAGAGGGCTTCCATTCGTCGAACGTTGTCTTCATTGCATTTACACTTAGTTGCTAGAATACCCCTTGGACTCTATACTTTATTGTATTATGGCTTGTATCTTTTGTATCTTCTTTCGTCCCTCTGAGGACCTGGTTCCTTTACAGGTTTAGTTGAGCCGGAGTACGAGCAGGTCTACGGGCCGGGTCTTAACGCTGTTTATGAGAGGAGGTATACCCCGGCGAGTACATCTGATCTTGGTATGATACCACCTGGGTTGCGGACTTCTCCCTGAGTTCGTAGTTATCTATCTTATTTCCAACACTTTACTTCAGTATATTTTTGTAGTGGATTTGTCTCCACCGACTCTTGACTTATTTGATTTTGTATGACATATTCTGAGTACTTGACTTTATTGTATTTAGACTAGTTTATTTTTCTGTGGATGTGATTTAGTACACATGTGACTATATTATTATTTAGGTACAACAAGATTCGTAATTGAGGATTCCATTAAATTGGACAATTTTTTTGATTACATATTGGCTAGCCATTGTCGCGTCGTCTAGTTTTTCGTATTTTGGAACTGGGGCGTGACATGATTTTTGTGGTGGCCTATGCAGGTCCTGATTAAATCGTCTTGGTTACGTTACTGTGCCACTGCAGTATGACTAAATATTAGAATATCATTCGCTTGCTTGATTTTTGTTCTTGATTCCATATATACTTATCCTAAATTTGATCTTTATGTTGCATCCCGTTTGATTCTATTCTTATCTGATAACGTCCTTGTTCATTCGGTCAAGGAGATGAATCTATGCAACGATCGTGTTGCGCAGCCGGGAGATGTTCCCCGGGACACTAGCTCATCTGGAGAGACGACTCCCGAACAGGTACTAGCATTGACATCTGCTCCCCGTCTCCAGCAGGGGTATTCATCTAGGCAGCCAGAGATGGCACAGGGGGAGCGTCATTATCAGCAGGCATACCTTGGAGGGCAGCAGGCCCAGGGTTAGGGAGAGGAACATTTGGCTCCACTACCACATTTTCCTCCTCATGGGCCATTTTCGTATCCGTTTTTGTTTTCGTCTCAACCGCAACATGGTCAGCAGGCACCGCCGCAGGACAGTTAGTCATTCATGTACCGGTTCTTCCAGGCATGATGCAGGCCCAATGGCAGCATAATGAGCTCATGAGAAAGAGCATCGAGACTGCACTACTAGAAAAAGTCAAATTAGCGACGACCAAAAACGTCGCTAATTGACAAAAAAATGTCGCTAATCTCGTTTAGCGACGTAATTAGCGACGTTGCAATGAAGTCGGTAATAATAACGTCGCTGAAAGGGAAAACGTCACTAAACGTCGCTATACCGACGTTTTTTAGCGACTTAGATGTGTCGCTAATTTAGCGACGTTTAGCGACTCTGAGTCACTAATTAGCGACGTAATTAAATGTCGCTAAACGTCGCTAATTAGCGACTTATATAGCGACGTAACAGCGACGTCTTTAATGACCTGGCAGTACTGCCATGTCAGCAATTTACGACGTACAGCGACATATTTAGTGACGTTTAGCGACGGCTAATGACACGTCGCTAAGTAGCGACGGCTAATGACACGTCGCTAAGTAGCGACTTTTTTAGCGACTTATAAAAACGGCGCTTTACGTCGCTAAACGTCGCTAAACACGTCGCTAATTTTACAAAAAAATAAAAAATAAAACTGAATTGTTCCAAACTATTGTTCCTGCAATTTATAAATTTCTAATTAAAGATAGACCCGGAGCAACCCTCCGTTGAATTCTATGGGTTCGCCGACCCCTTCGGTGGAACACTCAACACCGGATTAACAATATTTAATATGAATAAAAGTATCACAGTCATAAAAGTATCACAGTATCACAGTCATAAAAGTATCACAGTCATATAAGTATCACAGTCACACAAAATGGGCATAAACAACGTCACAAAATACATAATATATAAGTATCAGAGTATCACAGTAACACAAAATGCATAATATATAAGTATATGAAACATCACAGTATCAATCTCGAGGATATCCAAAACGGGGCAGATATCAGTCCCTCAAATACTGCGCATAAACAGCGTTTATGTTATCAAGCTCCGCTATGGGTGCTGGGTGACTGGAACTCCCCGTCTGAGATACAACCGCGATAGGTGCTGGGTAACTGGAACTCCCCGCAGGTGGTATCTCTTCCTCCTTAACAGTAGGAGGCATCACTTCCTCCTTAACATTAGGAGGTGTCGCTCTCTTGGGTGTCATCTGGTAAGATAGATGAAAACAAAGAATTAGCAAAGAATTATCTATTGGACCGGAACGGAAGTGTCACGCTCCGCACCCGGAAATTCGGGCACGAGTGCGTGGGTACGTCAAGCCTACGCCGCAGAGTCGGCGGTAGTACGCTGTCTAGGTCAAATCCTCAATTAACTAATCTAGCTCATTCACAAATAGCATAGGCAAGATAATAAAGGAAACAGATACTTAAGATTTCAAATAAAGTAAATGCGACAGCAGATTCAAATGTTTAGTACAGAAAATCAGAATGAAATCGGGGACAAACCCGATTACTAAGAATAAAGAGCAAAAAAATAAAATAGCTACTGCTATCTACTCTGCAGCAGGGGTCTCCTGGGTGGGATCTGGCTCCTCATAAGTGTCATCTGTACCCTCATCGGGACCATAATATGTAGGGGCAAGGTCCTCATCATCGCCTAAATCAACGGATCCAGTCAGAAACGGAGCAAAGTACACAGTGCACAACAAGATTAAACTAAATATTTATGACAATTAAATTGAGTATCAATAATGAGAAATTGCATAGAAGAACATCAATATCTCAGAGTTAAAACTATAAACAGGAATATGAGAAAACAGAAATAAATGAGACAAGAAATAAAACTACAACAGTCAGCAAGAACTATAACAAGACCAGAAGCTATCTGTGTGAACTTGTGTTTGTTTTAGAATACATAGTTGGCATGTAGGGGTTTATAAGGCTAATCCGGCCGTCATAAACGGCTATTAAACAGGGAAAATCGAGATCCGGCTGAGGGTACAGTCGCGTACCAACAGCTATTAAACATGGCAGGGGAAAGGGTAAACTACATGCCTTCTAGTATTCTCCCACCCGACATGAAAACAAGACATGAACTCCAATATTCAAGACATGAAATCCAGTATTCCTAACACTAGGTGTAATCATCCAGGGTACTAGTAAAGCAGGGAATTAATTATCACAATATAAAGATTTAACTTGAAGTGCAGGTACTTGCCTGTTGTTTGGATCCAATTAATTGCACTTGGGGAAATTTTCAGAGATGAGTCCAAAAGCTGAAATAGACATTACCATCATGCTCAGAAGATGTCAAATAGCTAGAAACGCCTGTCCCTGGGTCCAATTTGGAGACAAGGGCAAAAACGGCAGTTTCGGATCAAAACGGGGTCTACCGGTGGGCCCGCTTTGCACCGAAAAACGTGTCCGGGTCAACGGTCTCCAAATTCACCAAATTTAGTGTCAACAGGTCAGGAACACTGATACGAACCCAACGGAACTTCCAGAATTGGATTCCGATGAGCCGATCACAAAATCGCCCGTCGAGCGGGGCTTGTGGGGCCCACGACACGCGATTTCGTCAACGTTCTCAGAATCGAACCAAACTTGACCCACAAGACCAGCGTATCGCTACGAGTCCGATGGCGCAAGTTTCGTCTCGATCCGACGAGTGTACAAGAAGTTAGGGCAAATTGCAGAAAAGTCGGATACGGGGCGATGTCCGCGGATACACGTTGATTCCGGTGTGCACGCACACCCGAATCAGCTTCCGCGAAATCTCACACGTCCGTATCGACCATGCGCACGTATCTGTGAAGACCGCACGCGACCAAGTCGTCCCGTTTGGCGGGGCGTACTCAGTTCCGGGGTAAAACAGGGTCTGATTTTTCCTGTTTTTGGATCGCGGTGTGCGATCACCACATGACGCGATGCCCCGAGCGGTTTGTCCGGGCACCGAGAGGGTCAAACAGGCTTCGCAACGTAATTTGCGGAATCGAAAACGGAGCTACGAGCAAAAAGTTACACGTACCTGAAGGGGACCCGAAAATCAGGGTCAAACCGTGTCCGACACGTGTCCGACTCGTGTCGGACAAAGGGAATCTAGGGTTAGGGTTTCTGGAGCTGCGGCGGGCCGGCCGGAGGCTGAGGCGGCGCTGGCTGGCCGGAGGCGGTCGGGGGTGTTCGCCGGGGCGAGGCGGAGGCGTTGGCCGGCGGCGGCGGAGCTCTGGGAGGCGGTGCGGGGCGCGGGGAGCTGCTCGAGCTGCTGTCGGGGTCGGAGGCAGGCGGAGGAGAGGGGGGCGGCTGACGGCGGGCGGCGAGGGGTGCGGCTGGTGGCTGAGGGCGGAGTACGGCGGCGAGTGGGGTGGTTCTGGGGAGATGATGGCCGGAGGGGAGAGGGTGGTTAGGATTTATATAGGGAAGAGGGGCGGTTAGGGGGCCGAGCAAGGCGGAGAGGGAGAGGGGATCGTGGAGGCGTGGCCGCGGAGGACGCGGGGAGCGGCCGGGATGGGTGGCGCTGCGCGCGGAGGCCGGCGCGGGACGCGGCGGCGTGGGGTGCTGGGGGGAGAAAGGGTCTCCGGGTCGGGCGGCTAACTGGTCCGGGCAGACCCGCCCGACCCGCAAGGAAACGGGCTGGGGCTGGGCTGCTGGGCCGGTCCACTGGGCCGGGCCGGCCCGAAAAATAATAAAATAATAATAATAATAATAATAATAATAATAATAATAATAATATATTAAAACAGTTAATTAAATAATTAATTAAAAATAGTTTTTAGGCATTTAAAAATAGGTCTGAGGCCCAAAAAAATCCAGAAAAATTACCCTAAGTCCAGTTTTTCATTTTACACTCAAAAATGTTATTTTCATGATATTTTAATATTATTTATTAACAATTAAAAATCATTTAATAATTAAGAACCTTGATTTTAATTTCAGAAAATTCCAGAAAATTGGGAAAAATCCAAGTTTTAATAATTTAAAAATTCAGGAGGTTTACAATCTACCCAACTTATAAAAATTTTGTCCTCGAAATTTAAGAATAACAATGGCACGAAAAGGAAAGGCTGAGAATTAAAATATACCTCAGGGTTCAAAAAGATAAGGGTAGCGTTCTCTAATCTCGTCTTCTCGCTCCCAGGTGGATTCGCCGGGAGAATGGTGCTTCCAAGCTACGCGAACCAGGAAAATAATCTGGTTCCGTAGAACTTTCTCCGATCGATCCAGTATCTCCACGGGTTGCTCTTGGTAAGTCAAACTTGGGCCTACTTCGAGCTCTGAGTGATCCAAAATATGGCTGGGATCTGACACATATTTCCTCAGCTGCGACACGTGGAAGACGTTATGGACTCCATCCAGAGAGGGTGGCAATGCCAGTCGGTATGCCACTTCTCTGATTTTCTCCTGAATGCCAAAAGGTCCAATAAATCTTGGGCTGAGTTTTCCACTCCTTCCGAACATAATGGTGCCACGTGTCGGAGAGATCTTCAAGAATACCAGTTCTCCAACCTTTAATAAAGTCATAATCAAGTCTTAGTTGCATAATCATAATGTTTAAAATGACTTGAATTTCATAAATTTAATTACCTCAAATTCCAAGGGCCTTCGGTGGCTATTGGCCCAATGTCGTTGCCTGTCTTGAGCCACTCGAAGTCTGTCCCTTATTTGTTTTACCTTCTCAGTTGAATCGATCACCATCTCTGGTCCCAGTTGTAACGCCCCGCAACCGCTCGGAGCGTTACGCTGAGTCGGAGTCGGATTGAATGAATCAAATGCTGGTTACATTTGAAATGTCGGATTTTGGGAAGAAGGATTAATCGAGTTGGTTTCAATGTGCAGATGGCTAGCGGGTTCGATGGAAATCAGGTGTTCGTTCAGAACAGTACTGAATAGCTGGATGGAAACGATAATGCCGTCTTCCTTAGTCCGATCGGTCGGATGATTTGGACAGCACGGCCTGCTCGCACGGTCATACCAGTTGAGTAGATCGCGCTTGCATCGGACCACGGGTTCAAGGGATTGGCCGTATCGGCAGGACAGGATGCCTAACGGATTCGAACATTGTGAGTGGGCTCTTTCCCTTCTCCTCTACTCCTTCATGCCTAATAATATGGAAAACACGTAATGGCTTGTACACTTGGGCTGAAACATCGGGAAGCACTACACTGAGGCGTGCATAGAGTGTGCGTCGTTGGCTTGGTAGGATTGTGGCTTGAATGATTTACGCGTTGGATAGTTGGATGCGATAGTCGGATTATACATTTGAGGCGATCGGTTGGATACTTGGGATTATGCTTGGACGGTTGGAAATATACAAGTTGGAAGGATACTTTGAGGCAAATGGGAATATCGAGAATATCGAGAATTTGGGCGAGCGAGCGTGCATCCGTGCACGAGTATCACTGGGTCGCTTTGTCTTGCAAAGCGAGCAGTTGTGGTTCGAAACCGAACAACTGCATCAGCGAGGTATGGTGCCGCTTGATGGGGCATTGTGCCACGAATGGGGCATTGTGCCACTGAGACGGCATTGTGCCATGGGTTGCCTTTGAGCATGGGTGTTGCACCATTTCAGAATACATTGTTGTAAAGCGGCAATGTGAAACACTGGGTATTTTTGGTGCCTTGGGATATATATATTGAGGTCGAGATTTGGACTTCTTGGAAGAACATGTTGGAAGAATGGTTATGGATGCTTCGGTTGGGTTATCGATGGAACGAGTCTAGGATCGCTTGGTGGGGCGAGAATGTTCGATCCTCTCGTCATACCTACGTGTGTCTGCATGTCACGGACAACTTGTGCAAAGGTTTGGCACTTTTCCCGAAACGGTTTTTATCCGGGGCACTGGAGCCGTTTCGATCCGGAGGGAAACATTTGATTCGCGTTCCGTCGCGATGCATTGCGGGACCTCCAGCGGGGCTTGCTACCCGGGCTGATAGGGCGCGCCGTAATGCTTGAGATATGTCCTGTATGGCTCTGCCAGTGACTTCATATAGATAAGAGTTGGCTTGCTTTACTTTGGTTGGTTTGTGCATCGTGTAGGCGCGGCCACCTTGCCTCGGCAAGAGTGTGCACTCGAGAGTGGGATATAAACTTTGGTTGAGAATGGATATTGAGGCGAGACTGATGGTTCGATATGTTATCGCGCAAGCGATGGCATTGAGTTAGACGGGTCGGCTATATATATAAACTGCTTGTCGTTTGGTTTGAGAATGAATGCTAGCATGCTTAAACTGCTTTACTGCTTTCCTTAACATGTCATCCATATGCCATGAAATGAATCTAGGATTCAACTAGAAAGATCACCATATAACTGTGTGCATTCACTATTTTACTTAGTGTCGGCTTAGACGAGTGGGTTACCCCGCTCACCAGTACGGTTGTGTACTGACCCACGTTTGTGGGCAATATTTCAGGTACACAGACGTAGTGGCGCTGCTTGGATATACGGGACAAGATGTATGAACTGTAAGTACCTTTGTGGGCTAGAGAAAGAGCAAGAGTTATTTCATCGTCTCTGTGGTATCGCCTTTGTGGCGTGGCCTTCGGGGCATCTCATTTGGACCCTATCGTGAGCTTCGCTGCGTATACTCTGATGTGTGCTTGGTACACAATTGGCTTCCGCTGTAACTTGGTTGTTTCGATGATAACTTTCGTGTTTAGCAACATCGCCTTGTACGAGCGCAACTCCAGGCTCGTACGGCATCACGTCCCGAATAGAACGATTGTCCCGCGGGAGAGCTGCAACGTGGTGATTTCACGTTCAGCGGGGACAATTGGGCTTGCGGGAGTTTGGGGCGTGACACCAGTAGGGCTCTTTCTCCAACGTCGTCCCATGATAGCGGGGTATGACATCTTCGACCATACAGAGCTTCAAATGGAGTCATCTCAATACTTGCTTGGTAACTGTTATTATAAGAGAACTCCACAAGATGTAGATAGTCTTTCCACGATACTCCAAAATCCAGAACACATGTACGGAGCATATCTTCAAGGGTCTGGATTGTACGTTCCGATTGTCCATCTGTTTGGGGATGATAAGCTGTGCTGAATTTGAGTTGAGTCCCCAAGCTGGCTTGTAAGCTCTTCCAGAAGTGAGAGGTGAATCTTGAATCTCGGTCGGAGACAATACTTACTGGAACCCCATGCAATTTAACAATATGTCTGATATATAAATCTGTCAGCTTTTCTGTAGATAGCCCTACTTTGAAAGGTAGAAAATGTGCAGATTTGGTCAGTCTATCTACTATCACCCAGATTGTATCCTTTCCACTAGGTGTCCTTGGAAGTCCGGAAACAAAATCCATTGTAATATGTTCCCACTTCCACTCTGGAATGGGTAGGGGTTGAAGCAATCCTCCAGGTCTTTGTCTTTCTGCCTTGACTTGCTGGCACACTAAACAACGAGATACGAATCTGGCTACTTCTCTTTTCATGCCATGCCACCAAACATGCGTCCTCAGGTCCTTGTACATCTTGTTGGCTCCTGGATGTATAGAGTATTGCGATCTGTGCGCCTCTTGCATAATTTCTTCCCTTATGTCTCCTTGAGGTACACACAATCTATCGCCATGCCTCAGTGATCCATCTTCATGAATTCTGAAATCTTTCACTAATCCAGCTTGCACTTGACCTCGAAGGCTTCGCAGGCCTTCGTCTTGAAACTGAGCCTCCTTGATCTTGTCAATTAAGGTAGACTGTATCTGCAAGTTCATCATTTGGCCTTCTTTTCCTGGAATAATTACCTCAATACCTAAACTTTCCAAGTCCTCGAGCAAATGTCGGTCCATAGTCAAGTACATCGCCATAGGATATCTGCTTAGAGCATCGACAACTACATTGGCCTTCCCAGGATGATATTGAAGGGTGATATCAAAATCTTTCATTAGTTCCAGCCACATTCTTTGCCTCATGTTCAGCTCTTTCTGAGTGAAGATATATTTTAGACTTTTATGGTCCGTAAATATTTCCACCCTTTCTCCATAAAGATAATGCTTCCATAGCTTAAGAGCAAAGATGACAGCTGCCAGTTCTAAATCATGAGTTGGATAGTTCTTTTCATGAGGTCGTAGCTGTCTAGAGGCATATGCTATTACTTTCTTGTTATGCTCCAATACACAACCTAGACATTTTCCAGAAGCATCACTATAAATAGCGAATCCTCCGGTTCCAGAAGGTAAGGTCAGAATAGGGGCAGTAGTCAGCCTTTTCTTCAATTCTTCAAAAGCATGCTGACATTCATCAGTCCAGGTGAACTCTTCATCCTTCCTTGTTAATTTTGTCATGGGTTCAGCAATCCTAGCAAAGTCCTTCACAAACTTCCGATAGTAGCCAGCTAGTCCCAGGAAGCTTCTAATCTCTGCTACAGAGTCTGGAGTGGGCCATGATTCAACTGCCGCTATCTTCTTAGGATCTACTGCTATTCCATCTCCAGTCACAACATGTCCCAAGAATTCTACTTTGTCTAGGAAGAATGCACATTTAGATAATTTTCCATAAAGTTTTTCCTTCCTCAAAGTCTCCAATGCTAGCCTCAAATGTTCTTCATGTTCTTCGGGGGTCTTGGAGTAGATCAAAATATCATCAATAAAGACCACTACAAATTTGTCTAGGTATGGCTGGAAGACTCTGTTCATTAAGTTCATAAAAACTGCTGGAGCATTCGTCAACCCGAACGGCATTACTAAGAATTCGTAGTGTCCGTTCCGGGTATTGAAAGCAGTTTTAGGGATGTCTTCCTTTCTCACCCTTACTTGGTGGTAACCAGACCTCAAGTCAATCTTTGAAAATACCCGAGCTCCACTCAACTGATCAAATAAGTCATCTATCCTGGGCGAAGGATACTTATTCTTAATTGTTAAGGCATTCAAGGCCCTATAGTCAATACACATTCGGGACGTTCCGTCCTTCTTGGGCACAAATAATACTGGAGCTCCCCAGGGTGAGACACTAGACCTAATGAAACATTTGTCTTCTAGCTCTTTGATTTGCTCATTTAGTTCTATTATCTTTTTCTTGTTGATTCTGTAGGGATTTTGAGATACTGGTGCTGCTCCTGGCACTAAGTCAATAGAGAATTCAACTTCTCGGTCTGGGGGTAAGCCTGGGAGATCCTCAGGGAAGACATCAAGATATTCAGAGATGATATGTAGTGGCAATTCTTCTGTTACTAGGGCTCCACAAATTTTGTTACTACCCATTTCTCTAGAACCTCTAGCAAATTCAAATTCTGGCTGTCAGGGGGCCTGAAGATTACACTACCTCTGTGGCAGTCTATAGTGGCATGATGTTGACTCAACCAATCCATGCCCAGTATAATATCAAAACTGGGAACTGGCATTACGAGTAGCCTAGCATATAGTTCTTTTCCACATAATGTAATAGGACAATTGTTACATGCATCACTAACCGGGATAATTCCTCCACCGGTAATGATCTTATAACAATTCCTAAGGGGTTTAGTGATTAAGCTATGCTTCATAAGGAAATCTACTGACATGAATGAATGTGAAGCTCCAGAATCAAATAAAGTAATGGCTGGTATTGAATTTATAAGCACAGAACCTGTGATCACGTCTGCTGTGGCTTCAGCTTCTTCCAGAGTCAATGCATAAGCACGGTCTTGCTGCGGTGCACCCCTCTGTTGCTGCTGTTGGTGCTGAGCAAAGCGTTGTTGTTGTGTTGAAAGCGGGGGTCCCCTCTGCTGTGCTGCTGGGGGCCTGGCCTGGACGGGAGCCTTTGGTGCAGCGGGGCGTCCTTGAGCAGTAGGACAGTCCCTCATTTGATGCGCTGCTGAGCCGCAGTAGAGGCAGGCACCTAGCCTCTTCCTACAGACTTGCCAAGTGTGACCTGGTTTTTGGCAAAAGTTGCAAGCGGCAGCTTGTTGGTTTTGTCCTTGAGCCTGGTGTTGGGGTGTTGGAGCTCGAGGGAGAGGACGCTGAGTTTGCTGCGGGGCCCTCTGCTGTTGTTGTTGTTGAAAAGGGCGTTTGTTGGGTCCCGCATTTCCGGTATCTCTCTCTCGCTTTAGTTTATGCCCCATGCCTCTCTCAACGTCTTGTGCCACGCTCAAGATTTCCTCATAGGTGCGAGCTCGGCTGGTGGTGACAGCAAGGCGAATATCCAGAGACAGCCCCTTCTTGAATCTACGGGCTCTGTCCTCCGGGGTACGAACCATGTACTCCGCAAAGTGGCTTAACCTGCTAAATTCAGCAGTATACTCATCAACCGACAGGTTACCTTGTTCCAGTCTCTCGAATTGGCTTTCGAGAGCTTCCCGAGCCACTTCGGGGTAGAATTTCTCCTTGAATAACCTCTTAAAATCTTCCCAGGTGAGGTCAGGAGCAGATAGTTGGGGTTCATCTCTGAACCAGGTTCGAGCTATGTCGAACAGTTGCCGGCTTGCGGACTCCACTTTGAGATCATCAGGAACCCGAGCAGTCTTCAGGAGTCTCTCGACATTCTCTATCCACTCATCGGCATAGAGAATGCCCTCAGTTCCGTAGAATTCCAGGGGTCTAAGGTTCTTGAAATCTTTGGCACTCCCTGGCCTCTTGAGTGACGACTCCTGGGACCTAAGAGCTTCTGAGAGGCTGGTCCGCAGAAGTGCAGTCTGTTCTTTCTGGGATTCTACGAGTCCATGGAACACTCCGAGTAGCTGTGCCCCATCTAGAGTAACTGTTGGAGTAGATGGAGGCGGCGGGAGTGCAAGAGTTTCGGGCACACTCTGCTCAGCTGGTTCTGATGTGCCTCCTACCGTGTTCCTTGTCTGGACCATTCTGAAAGATTAAGGGACAAGGAGATCAGAATAGATTACTTGGAAATCAAGGGCGATAGGAAAATTGAGCAGAAATGATATCAAGAATTGAAATAAAGACATTATACTGTGAATGAGCTTTTCCTAGAATCCTCAATCTTATTCCATACCCTGTCCTAGGGTATTACCCTATTTAAGGATACGACCTGCATGGGCCACCATAAAAACGTGTCACGCTCCGCACCCGGAAATTCGGGCACGAGTGCGTGGGTACGTCCAGCCTACGCCGCAGAGTCGGCGGTAGTACGCTGTCTAGGTCAAATCCTCAGTTAACTAATCTAGCTCATTCACAAATAGCATAGGCAAGATAATAAAGGAAACAGATACTTAAGATTTCAAATAAAGTAAATGCGACAACAGATTCAAATGTTTAGTACAGAAAATCAGAATAAAATCGGGGACAAACCCGATTACTAAGAATAAAGAGCAAAAAAATAAAATAGCTACTGCTATCTACTCTGCAGCAGGGGTCTCCTGGGTGGGATCTGGCTCCTCATAAGTGTCATCTGTACCCTCATAGGGACCATAATATGTAGGGGCAAGGTCCTCATCATCGCCTAAATCAACGGATCCAGTCAGGAACGGAGCAAAATACACAGTGCACAACAAGATTAAACTAAATATTTATGACAATTAAATTGAGTATCAATAATGAGAAATTGCATAGAAGAACATCAATATCTCAGAGTTAAAACTATAAACAGGAATATGAGAAAACAGAAATAAATGAGACAGGAAATGAAACTACAACAGTCAGTAAGAACTATAACAAGACCAGAAGCTATCTGTGTGAACTTGTGTTTGTTTTAGAATACATAGTTGGCATGTAGGGGTTTATAAGGCTAATCCGGCCGTCATAAACGGCTATTAAACAGGGAAAATCGAGATCCGGCTGAGGGTACAGTCGCGTACCAACAGCTATTAAACATGGCAGGGGAAAGGGTAAACTACATGCCTTCTAGTATTCTCCCACCCGACATGAAAACAAGACATGAACTCCAATATTCAAGAAATAAAATCCAGTATTCCTAACACTAGGTGTAATCATCCAGGGTACTAGTAAAGCAGGGAATTAATTATCACAATATAAAGATTTAACTTGAAGTGCAGGTACTTGCCTGTTGTTTGGATCCAATTAATTGCACTTGGGGAAATTTCCAGAGATGGGTCCAAAAGCTGAAATAGACATTACCATCATGCTCAGAAGATGTCAAATAGCTAGAAACGCCTGTCCCTGGGTCCAATTTGGAGACAAGGACAAAAACGACAGTTTCGGGTCAAAACGGGGTCCGCCGGTGGGCCCGCTTTGCACCGAAAAATGTGTCCGGGTCAACGGTCTCCAAATTCACCAAACTTAGTGTCAACAGGTCAGGAACGCTGATACGAACCCAACGGAACTTCCAGAATTGGATTCCGATGAGCCGATCACAAAATCGCCCGTCGAGCGGGGCTTGTGGGGCCCACGACAGTCGATTTCGTCAACGTTCTCAGAATCGAACCAAACTTGACCCACAGGACCAGCGTATCGCTACGAGTCCGATGGCGCAAGTTTCGTCTCGATCCGACGAGTGTACAAGAAGTTAGGGCGAATTGCAGAAAAGTCGAATACGGGGCGATGTCCGCGGATACGCGTTGATTCCGGTGTGCACGCACACCCGAATCAGCTTTCGCGAAATCTCACACGTCCGTATCGACGATGCGCACGTATCTGTGAAGACCGCACGCGACCAAGTCGTCCCGTTTGGCGGGGCGTACTCAGTTCCGGGGTGAAACAGGGTTTGGTTTTTCCTGTTTTTGGATCGCGGTGTGCGATCACCACAGGACGCGATGTCCCGAGCGGTTTGTCCGGGCACCGAGAGGGTCAAACAGGCTTCGCAACGCAATTTGCGGAATACAAAACGGAGCTACGAGCAAAAAGTTACACGTACCTGAAGGGGACCCGAAAATCAGGGTCAAACCGTGTCCGACACGTGTCCGACTCGTGTCGGACACAGGGAATCTAGGGTTAGGGTTTCTGGAGCTGCGGCGGGCCGGCCGGAGGCTGAGGCGGCGCTGGCTGGCCGGAGGCGGTCGGGGGTGTTCGCCGGGGCGAGGCGGAGGCGTTGGCCGGCGGCGGCGGAGCTCTGGGAGGCGGTGCGGGGCGCGGGGAGCTGCTCGAGCTGCTGTCGGGGTCGGAGGCAGGCGGAGGAGAGGGGGGCGGCTGACGGCGGGCGGCGAGGGGTACGGCTGGTGGCTGAGGGCGGAGTACGGCGGCGAGTGGGGTGGTTCTGGGGAGATGATGGCCGGAGGGGAGAGGGTGGTTAGGGTTTATATAGGGAAGAGGGGCGGTTAGGGGGCCGAGCAAGGCGGAGAGGGAGAGGGGATCGTGGAGACGTGGCCGCGGAGGACGCGGGGAGCGGCCGGGACGGGTGGCGCTGCGCGCGGAGGCCGGCGCGGGACGCGGCGGCGTGGGGTGCTGGGGGGAGAAAGGGTCTCCGGGTCGGGCGGCTAACGGGTCCGGGCAGACCCGCCCGACCCGCAAGGAAACGGGCTGGGGCTGGGCTGCTGGGCCGGTCCACTGGGCCGGGCCGGCCCGAAAAATAATAAAATAATAATAATAATAATAATAATAATAATAATAATAATATATTAAAACAGTTAATTAAATAATTAATTAAAAATAGTTTTTAGGCATTTAAAAATAGGTCTGAGGCCCAAAAAAATCCAGAAAAATTACCCTAAGTCCAGTTTTTCATTTTACACCCAAAAATATTATTTCCATGATATTTTAATATTATTTATTAATAATTAAAAATCATTTAATAATTAAGAACCTTGATTTTAATTTCAGAAAATTCCCAGAAAATTTCAGAAAATTGGGAAAAATCCAAGTTTTAATAATTTAAAAATTCAGGGGGTTTACAGGAAGAATTAGATGACTCACAAAGAATTAGCTGTTTGTTGCAGTATAATAATGTCCTAACAATAAAAATACAAATCTATTGGTAGTGTTGATGATGGAGATGATAATACGAATGATGATGAATATTTATCCCTTTCAGTTTTGAGAAAGGTGATTATGGACATTAATAAATCATCTGTATGTTTGTATTGTAAAATAATGTATTTAACATTAATCAATCATGTTTAAGAGATTCTAAAGATAATATTAATCCCAAATACATGTGGCACCTTAGGCTAGAATGTATTTGTGAAGATAAGATTAACAAGCAGGATGAAAACATTATTTTTCATTTCAATTATATCCTACTAGTGAATTTTTTATCATAGGTAAAATACTCGAACTTCTTTTTCCTTAAAAAAAAGGAGAAAGAGCCACTAGTTCATAGGACAATCGATATAGAGTAGAGAAACAAATCAGCTAGAGTGTTTGAATTAGATCAAAATAGTGAATACTTAAGCGATGAGTTTCTAAATCACTTGGGTCAAAGACCTTTCTTCTTAGCTCAGCTAGTACTTAATCGATAACTAATTAACATAACATGAATTCCAACTAGGTAAGCAAAGTTGATTGGAATTGACAATCAAATTAGACAAGTCGATGTTAAGTTTGCTAAAACTGTACTAGGAGTTCATAAAACAAAAACAGGGGAAGTTGTACCACATATTACAAGATAATCAATGTGGCAGTTGCACTTTTGTTTTTGCAACAAATATTGATTAAAATGGTGATAGTGATATTCCGTAGCCCTAACCCCTGATCAAAAACCTAACCCTAACCCTAACCCTAACCCCTGATCAAAAACCCTAAACCTAACCCCTGATCAAAAACCCTAAACCTAACCCTAACCCTAACCTTAACCCCAGGTCAAAAACCCTAAACCTAACCCCTGATCAAAAACCCTAAACCTAACCCTAACCCTAACCCTAACCCCAGGTCAAAAACCCTAAACCTAACCCCTGATCAAAAACCCTAAACCTAACCCTAACCCTAACCCTAACCCTAACCCCAGGTCAAAAACCTAACCCTAACTCTAAACCTAACCCTAACCCTAACCCTAATCTGCGTCTGTGTGTGTGTGTCGTGTGTGTGTGTCTGCGTCTGTGTGTGTGTCGTGTGTGTCTGCGTCTGTGTGTGTGTGTCGTGTGTGTGTGTCGTGTGTGTGTGTCTGCGTTTGTGTGTGTGTGCCGTGTGTGTCTGCGTCTGTGTGTGTGTCGTGTGTGTCTGTCAGTGTCTATGTGCGTGTGTCGTGTCTGTGTGCGTGTGTCGTGTCTGTCAAGTGTGTCTTGTGACAGTGTCACATGAGAGAGAGAGAGAGATTACCTAGAGCTCAAGGAGGAGGAGGGGGATGCCGGAGTAGCCGCAGCCGTGGAGAGCCGGTCGCCGGAGAGGGGGGGGGGCGGGGGAAATCAAAAAGTTTCAAAATTTTCGACAGATGGGGAAAAGAAAACTGAGCCCTAATTAACCAAAATTTAGCGACGTTTAGCGACGTCAAATAACAACGTCGCAAAAATAAAAATTAGCGACGTCAAAGACGTCGCTAAATACGTTGCTAAATATTTTTGATAGATACGTCGCTAATTACGACGCTAAACGTCGCTAAATCAGATATATTAGCGACGTTTAGCGACCTTAATTGAACTTATAGCAACTAATCTTTTAAAATCTTAATAAAAGTCGCTAAACGTCGCTAAATATCGCCATTTAGCGACGTCTAGCGACGATTTTTACAGAGTCGCTAATTTAGCGACGTTTTTACTAGGAGTCGCTAAAAAACGTCGCTAATCCCGCTTATTCTAGTAGTGCTGGACGATCGGACACTATCGACAAGTTCAGAGGGATGCACCTCCACCATTCAAGGGTACCGAGGTTCCCTACAAGGTGAAAGAGTGGCTCGTTACCACAAAGCAGATGTTGGAAGCCGCCGAGCTACCCAAGGAGAAGTGGGTAACCGTCGCCCGTATGCAGTTTCAGGATTTGGCACACCATTGATGGAAGGCGGAGGAGTATGTCACGCCACAGTCCCAAAATATCGAGGGACTAGCCACGTGGCAATGGCCAGCAGCACACACCGATGGACAAACCCAATTTAATGGATCCATCAGGGCATACTTAAGCTGTAAAACAAAGTCTACGACAATCATGGCACAACTAATCTCATCCACACAAGATATAAAATATGATCCACAGAATAATAAGGAATGTAAATCATTAGCTAGTCTCAACAAAATGCTTCGAGGAATAACCCGATAAATATCTAATACAATGGTTCAACAGACCAGAAAGTAAATGACTGAAATAAATAATAAATACTGAGCATGAAACATGGGTGCTCAGGAGAAGTCTTCGGCTAACACCTCGTCCTCGGATGGCGGTACAGCTCCTGGATCAGCTCCTGCTCCGGTCCCGTATACCTCGGGATAGATCTCGTCCTCAAATCCTGGGGACATAATCCAAATCCAGGTCCTCAGGGGACATAGCAAGGTACAAGAAAGCTCATGCCAAAATAAATGCAGTGCAGAAAATAAATGGAATAAATAGGCCAAGTAAGTAACCATCTAAGTGAAAATACAAGTGAGAGCATCACGAGTACTTAGGCTGAGCCACTACAAGCTCTGTGTCGGGGAGCCGGTAGCGGTAATAACCGGTAGTGGGTCTAGCTCTGCTCCGAGAGTCTACGACCTCTCAATAATAGAAGATATATATATAAAACAGCATGTAGCCTGTGTGTCTCTTCCCACCCAATGTAACCACGCATATCATGACCACAACGTCTCATGTCCATGTCAAGCGGGATCATAGCTAATGCAACAAGTCATAATATATCTATAAATATAGTATCTCTGTCAAGTCCTATATCCTATACAGAATCACCACGAATATGTCGGGAAGATCCTGTCTCATGAGGAGTGTCAAGTGTCCTGGGTCAAAGTGTACTTGGTAAGACAAGTACGAGAATATAAAGTGTCACGAATGTCCATCTCTAGATGACAGTATCCAACACCGCGTACCGTGTTGGCACCCGACTAATAATCGGACGCTAAGTACGTCACACGGTCCTAGGTTAAGCATGCACAGCAATATAATGAAGCAAGGAAAATATGTAACAATACTGCAGAGTTTGGCAAGGTACACTTGCCTGGGGTCCTGTTGCTGGTATGAATCAAAGTCCAAGTCACAGTCCAAATAGCCTATGTATTACAAATTTATCACGTCAAAAGATAATTTATTTTAATTTATTTAATTCTGGAATAATTACTCTAAAATCCTATTTTAATCTTATTATTCTAATTTTTATGTTAATTCCTAAATTTTGTCCAAAGAAACTGAATTTTATCAACTCGAGACTCATGGCACGCAAATCGAGACGATCTGTTGACCAAAAAGTCAACCGACACAAACTCGAATTTCATGCATGATTTTCTGTAGATTTCAGCATCAAAAACATACTCGAATTTATGTCTCGTCCGAATTCAAATTCGTTTGGGAATTATGACACATACAAATTTTGTATTGTGCACCGATGGTTAAATTCTAACCTAAAAGTTCTACAGAATTAACAGTATGAAAATACATCGAATTAAATTCTGGGAAAAACATATGTCAATGATCTCGACATTAGCTTTCCGAAACTTTAAACGGTTCATGATTCTGATTCCTGGTTCTCCCGAAATCGCGAAAACATTGAAACACGTCTATTTTCGGACATGCTGTGCTCTACGAATTTTCCAAAATTTAATACTCATAATTTTGTAAAACAAATTATATAATCAGAAAGCTAACCTCAATATCGTTCTAACGCAAGAAACTAGGCCTCGTTTGGAGTCCGAAGCTGTGCAATGGCTTCTGGAAGATGAAGGAACCCTAGATGGCAATTCTCCAAAATCTCTCTCTCTAAAAATAATGGGATAATTAGGGTTATAATATATATATATATATATATATATATATATATATATAGGGATGTTGAGCGGCTGAATAAAAGTTGATAGGGTGACACGTGTCATGATTTGATTGGATGGTTTTGGTTATATTTTTTTTTATTTGCCTTTATCAAAACATTATTTAAGTCGTTTTAAATCTAAATAACTCAAAATAAACATTAAAAATAATCATAAAAATCTGAAAAAATTAAAGAAAATATATTTTGAACCTAACAACCCTAGAAAAATATTTGGGATAATTATATATTCATAGATTTCCTACTATAATTAGGAGAAGCTCTAAAAATTAGTTTTGCCATAAAACTAAAATAAATACTAACATTATTCCAAAAAATCTGAAATAATTTCAGAAAATATATAATAATATTATAAACCTTAGAAAATAACGTGGGTCCATTCTATATTCCTGGGCTTGCACCATAAATTCTACAAGTCCTAAAAATTAGTTATTAGCCTAAATAACTCCCAATAAATACTAAAAATACTCAGAAAATTCCCAAAAACTTCTAGAAAATATATTTTATTATTTAGAACCTAAAATAAAAGTTTGGGATATTTTTAATTATATTTGAAATTAAAATAAATTCTTGAAAATTCTAGAAAATTATAGAAAATTGTGAAAAATTCAAATTAAAAATTTCTGAAAAATCAGGGGGTTATAGAGTAGCACCTTGAGACACCTCAATCCTGAAGGGAGTTCAACCGGTTATTTCAGGAGTATTTCTTTTCGGCTTCTGTCCAATTTGAGCTTTGGGAGAAGTTCACTCACCTCAGTCAGGGCAGCATGTCGGTGAGTAAGTACGATGCAGAGTTTAGCAGACTGAGCCGGTTCGCCCATTCGCTGGTCGAGGATGAGTCTTGTAACGCCCCACAACCGCATGGTGCGTTACGCTGAGTCAGATTGAATAAAACAATAGCTGGTTACATTTGATTTGTTGGATTTTGGGAACGAGTATTGATTTGAATTGGTTTCATGTGCAGATGGCTAGCGGAGTTCGATGAGAATCAGGTGTTCGTTCAGAGCAGTACTGAGATAGCTGGATTGGAACGATAATGCCGTCTTCCTTAGTCCGATCGGTCGGATGATTTGGAGAGCACGGCCTGCTCGCACGGTCATACCAGTTGAGTAGATCGCGCTTTGTATCGGACCACGGATTTAAGGGATCGGCCGTATCGGCAGGACATGATGCTTAACGGAATCATACTTGGTGAGTGGGCTCTTTCCCTTCTCCTCTACTCCTTCATGCGTAATAATATGGAAAACACGTAAATGCTTGAACTGTAAACCCCCAGATTTTACATTGGGATTTTTTCGCAATTTTTCTGGAATTTTCTGGGAATTTTCTGTAATTAAAATCAAGGTTTTAATTATTAATTAATTTTTAATTGTTAATAAATAATATTAAAATATCATGGAAATAATATTTTTTGGTGTAAAATGGAAAACTGGACTTAGGGAAATTTTTCTGGAATTTATCGGGCCCCGGACCTATTTTTAAAACACCTAAAAACTATTAATTAATTTACTTATTATTTATTTATTTATTTATCTATTTAAATTAAAATTTTAACCCTAACCCCGAGCCCGGCCCAACCCGAGCCCGGCCCAACCGGCCCAACCGAGCCCACCCGCCTAGCGGGTCGGGTCGGGTCCACCCGCCGCCCGACCCGCTCACCCGCTTCCCTCTCACCCGTTCACCAGAACCCCTCGGCCCGCGTCTTCCGGCGCTCCGCCCGGCGACGACGCCGACGGCCTTGCCCCGCTCCTCGGCCACGTAGCCCCCGCCCCCGCGCTGGCCGCCGCCTCCCTCGGCCCCACGCCACCGCCTTCACCCTATATAACCCCTCGAATCCCCCTTCTTCTCCGACTCCGGCCAGAACCTCGCCGGCTCCCTCCGCCCTGGCCGCGCCGTGCCACCCGCCGCTCCTCCTTCCCCCGCCTAGCCGTCCCCTCCTCCCCAGAAACTTCCGCAGCTCCGCCCTCTCCCTGCAGCCTCACTCCTCGACCCGTCCCACCGCCCGGCGACGTCTCCTCCGCCCGCTTTCGACCGACGTCCCCCACGGCCGGAACCGCCCCTGAACCCTCGCCCTTGGTGCCAGAGCCGGCCGTCGCGTGTCCCCGAGTCCAGCCGCCCGAGTCCGGCCAGCCAGGACACGGCAGAACCCAAACCCTAACCCTAAATTCGCTTTGTGTCGGACACGGCAGTGGACACAAGACTCGAGACACGGACACGAAAACCTTAGTTTTCGGAGGCCAGTTCAGGTGCGTGTATTTTCTTTCTCGTAGCTCGGATTTCGATTCCGTAAATTGCGTTGTGAAGCCTGCATGACCCTCTCGGTGCCCGGACAAACCGCTCGGGGCATCGCGTCCTGTGGTGATCGCACACCGCGATCCAAAAGCAGGAAAAACCAGACCCTGTTTCACCCCGGAACTGAGTACGCCCCGCCAAACGGGACGACTTGGTCGCGTGCGGTCTTCACAGATACGTGCGCAGCGTCGATACGGACGTGTGAGATTTCGCGGAAGCTGATTCGGGTGTGCGTGCACACCGGAATCAACGCGTATCCGCGGACATCGCCCCGTATCCGATTTTTCTGCAATTCGCCCTAACTTCTGGTACACTCGTCGGATCGAGACGAAACTTGCGCCATCGGACTCGTAGCGATACGCTGGTCCTGTGGGTCAAGTTTGGTTCGATTCTGAGAACGTTGACGAAATCGCGTGTCGTGGGCCCCACAGGCCCCGCTCGACGGGCGATTTTGTGATCGGCTCATCGGAATCCAATTCTGGAAGTTCCGTTGGGTTCGTATCATCGTTCCTGACCTGTTGACACTAAGTTGGGTAAATTTGGAGACCTTTGACCCTGACACGTTTTTCGGTGCAAAGCGGGCCCACCGGCGGACCCCGTTTTGACCCGAAACTGCCGTTTTTGCCCTTGTCTCCAAATTGGACCCAAGGACAGGCGTTTCTAGCTATTTGACATCTTCTGAGCATGATGGTAATGTTTATTTCAGCATCTGGACACATTCCTGGAAATTTCCTCGAGACATAACTGTAATTGGATCCAAACATCAGGCAAGTACCTGCACTTCAAGTTTATTCTTTATATTGTGATAATTAATTTCTTGCTCTACTAGTACCATTGGATGTTTACACGTAGTGTTAGAATCTGGATTTCATGTCTTGAATACTGGATTTCATGTCTTGCTTTCGTGTCGGGTGGGAGAATACTGAAAGGCATGTAGTTTACCCTGACCCTTGCCATGATTAATAGCTGTTGGTACACGACTGTCCATCAGCCGGATCTCGATTATTCCTGTTTAATAGCCGTCTATGACGGCCGGTTTAACCCTATAAACCCCTACATGCCAACTAGGTATTCTAAATACACAAGTTCACACACATAGTTTCTTGTCTGGTTACAGTTCCTATTGTCTGGTTGTAATTCATTTTCCTGTCACCTTGTTCCTGTTTTACTCATGTCCCTGTCTTACAGCAATTAACTCTTAGTTATTGTTACTATTTATTTATACATATCCTCAACATGATACCTGTCAGTTCTTTTCTACTTGTCATAAATATTTAGTTTAACCTTGTTGTGCATTGTGTACTTTGCTCCTTTCCTGACTGGATCCGTTGTTTTAGGCGATGATGAGCATTGCCCCACCTATTTATGGCCACTATGAGTTAGCAGGTAACACACATGAGGAGCCAGTTTCCCCCAGGAGGCTACTTCTGTGGATCAGTTAGCTGTAGCTGCTTATTCTTTCCTTTTCAGCATATACTCGGGTTTGTCCCCGATTTATCTTCTGGCTTTGTATTAACTGTGGATTTGGTTGACACAGATTAAATATTATGAAATCTTAACATTCTTATTCCTGTGATTATTCTTGCCTGTTTATTATTGTGGATGAGATAGATATTTAGTGATCCCAGAAAATGACCCAGACAGCGTACTACCGCCGACACTGCGGCGTAGGCTGGACGTACCCACGTACTCGTGCCCGAATAACCGGGTGCGGGTCGTGACATGAACACTTGGACTGGAACTTGGGAATCACTACACTGAGGCGTGCATAGAGTGTACGTCGTTTGCTTGGATAGGATTGTGGCTTGAATTGATTTGCGCGTATGGATAGTTGGAACTAGAGTTGGATTATACATTTGGGGCAGTAGGAGAAATGATTGAAATTATGCTTGGACAGTTGGAATGAAACATTGAGGCATTGGGAATATCGGGAATTCGGGCGAGCGAGCGTGCATCAGTGCACAAGTATCACTTGGACGCTTTGTCTTGCAAAGCGTTAAGTTGTGGTTCGAAACCGAACAACTGCATCGGCGAGGGCATTGTGCCACTGTTGGGGCATTGTGCCATGGGATTGTTCTGAGCGTGGGGTGTTGCACCCAATTGGAACACTGTGTTAAGAAGCGGCATTGTGCTTTGAAATAACTTGAGATTTGTGCCTTGGGCAATATGTTGGAGAATGATTATGGATGTTTTGGTTGGATAATTTGTTGAACGAGTCTAAGATCGCTTGGTGGGGCGAGAATGTTCGATTCTCTCGTCATACCTACTTGATGTCTGCATGTCACAGACAACCTGTGTTGCACAAGGTTTCGTTTCCTCAAACGGGATAGGCTCCGGGGCACCGGGACCGTTCGGCCATGGAGGAGACATTTGGGTAACGCGTCTTGGGCTCGTACTTCATACTGGATCCGGATTTAGCTCTTCAGACCCGCAAGTACAATCCGGCCCGACTCTAGGCGCGATAAAAACCAATTAATAGTTAAATAAACATATACGTTAAAATATATATTTGTAAATGAGATGAGGAGATTTGGAATCAGTATCTCAACTTCTCCTACTAACCACTAAATCTACTTTATTTTGTGTTAGAAATACATATAAATAATATACAATTACTAAACTTTAGTACATATATTATTATTTTTTAAAATAGGATGGTCTGCGGCCTGGTCCGAGCCCAGCCCGTATTTAGCCCGAAACTGGCCCAGCACGAAGCTACCTGGGTCTGAATCCGAGTTGGATTTAGTGGTTCAATTTGAAAGTCCAGTCCTGCCCAACCCGTCTTCTTTTCTGAACTGACTTGGTCCTGCTCAAAGCCGGTTAAATTGGGTCGACACTTGACCCAGGCCGGACCGGGCCGGACCAATACACACCTATAGGTTTAGACTTGTTGGGTATCACAAGTAATGGCTTCTAAATATGAGAAAAGTGAAGAAGTAGTGAGAAATGAGAATGAGAAAGTTCAGCTTTCCATGTGAATTGTTGATGAGCTGTCATATTTCGGAAGAAAACATGCAGTAATAATAGGCAAATTCTATAGGCACTACAATAGTTATTTAGGATAGTCCATTAATTCATGACAGTTCAGATTTTTGTAATTTTTATTTAGGACATTCCAAAAATTTACTCGGGACAGCCCAACCTCCCAAACCTTTCCAAAACCCTTCATTCTAAATTTCTACTCTCTTTCTTCAAATTTTCAAATCCCCAAATCCTAACCCTAACCCCTAACCCCTAACCACAACCTCAACCGCATGAGGAGGCGGAGGAGGAAACGGTGGGAGACGGAGGCGGAGGCACGCGTGCGGGGGCTGCGTGTGGCGGATGCACACGCTCGCGGGAGACTACGCGCAGCGGAGGTCGACATCTCTGCGACGGAGAAGATGATTCTCCAGTGGGACCCCACCGCACGCGCGCCTCTGCCCCTCGCCGTCGCCCCCGCACGCGTGCGCCCCGCTCGTCGCAGCCCTGCGCCGCCACCGTCCGCCCTCGTCTGCCTCCACTCGCCGCAGTCCCATCTGCAAGGCAGTAGCAAGAGCAGCCCCCATGCGCGCGCCTCCGTTTCGTGCCGCCCCTGCTCGCCTCCGTCTCGTACCGCCCCCGCTCGCCTCCGTCCAGCATCGCTGCCCCCGCCAGCGTTTGCCCCGCACCCCGCACCTCCGCCCCCGCTCGCCGCAGCACCGCGTCGCCTCTCGCCACCGCACCTGATGTTGCTTCTTCTTCTTCTTCTTCTTCTTCTTCTTCTTCTCTTTGTTAGGACTGTAAACAAAATTAACAGTCCTTCCAATAGGAATGACTGTCAAATTTTTGTTTACAGTCCTAATTATTTAGAACTGTCATAAAGTTGACAGTCCTGAAAAAAAATTGGATTGAAATGTGGTAAATTTTTTTTTTTTTACAATCCTAATTATTTAGGACTGTCACAAAATTGACAGTCGATATTTTGTATATGCATTGTAGTAAAGTGGAGCAAAATGAAACAAAGTAGAAAATTCTTCGTTTGGATACATTGAAAAATTGATGGTTAGAAGTAACAAATTCTAAAGTTTGGTGTTTTGATGGTGTTGAAGTGAGATTCAAAGTGCAAGATGGGCTGGGCGGCCTGGAACCCGGTCCGGGCCCGGGCCGGCCCGGACCCGGTCAACGACTTGGACCGGCTCGGCCCACCGTCTCCACGGGTCTGGACTGGGTCGATAAATTCGACCCGAAAGTCCGGTCCGGTCTAGCTGAACAGTGATGCGGGTTCGGTTAATACTGTTGAGACCTGATTAGACCAGCCCGGATCTGCCCGGTCGTCGACCCGGTCCATGCTCGGATTTTTTTTTTTGGCCGTTGGGGGGGGGGGTTATCGAAATACCCCCATTTTGAGGGCTTTTTTGGCCGTTTTTGGAGTATTTTGGCCATTTTGTTGAAAATGACCAAAATATTCTTATAATAACTAAATTTTAGGAGTATTGTGGGTCATTTTGCTTCCAAAAAAAAAATCTATAAATAGATTATATTTCAGGAAAATCATCCACAACAAAATTTATTTTCTCTCTTCTCTTAAAAAATTTTGAAGCAATATAGTGTGAAGATGCAATATCATGGAAAATGATCAACCACCACAGCAACCGCAAGATCAACAAGCTCAACCCGCACAGCAACCTCAACCTGCACCGCAACAAGAGTTTGAATCAAAAATTTGACATCATTTTAGCGAGTTTACAATGAGCGTTATACAGAAAGAAGAAGCTTGAATAAAGTTCTTGTTGAATACTTGTATTGTAGAAAACGACTCAAATGAGACCATAACTGTGGTACAAGAAAGCTCCGTAGGCATTTGAAAATGTATATGGATATCTAGTTATATTATATTTTTCTAAAAATGTACCATTTTTAATATATTTTATTATTGTTAGATATATTATGCAACATATGTTTGAGTTTCAACTTTCAGTCTCTCTACAAACTTTATTCGCAATATTACAAATAAATTTTGACGAGAGGGTGAAAAGATAAAACACAAATATAGGTTGCATGCTTATATAACAAAAATAATATATATTAAAAATTTATCTTATTTCTGATATTCTTATGTATTAGTAATATTAATGCGTGTCATTAATAAAATCATGCCTCAATTAAGTGTTTGTTTATTTATAATATGATAAATGTTGTTTACATTTAATGTTTTTGGTTATGGAAATGATCTCATTAATTAAACCAAATTCTATCATCTATTTATTAATTATACTAACAAATAATTCATATATATATATATATATATATATATATATATATATATATATATATATATATATATATATTATGTTGGCATTAATACAATTTTTTTTATATTTTTCTTCACAATTTTTTGCCACAATTATGTGTTCTTGACTAGTTAAGTTATATATGTTAGTTTAACTTATATAATTTATACTAACAAATAACTTATATAAAAAATTTATATAACAAATAACTTACAAAAATGTATATATAAATTATACTAACAAATAACTTATATAAAAAAATTATACTAACAAATAAATTTTATAAAAGTATCTATAAATTATACTAACAAATAACTTATATAAGAAATTTATACTAACAAATAACTTAAACTTATATAAAAGTATATATAAATTATACTAACAAATATATATATATATATATATATATATATATATATATATATATTATAAAAAACTATACTAACAAATAACTTATAATTTTTTTTTAAATTTATTCACATATTCTATACATTATATATATATAAATTTCGGCCGGGCCGGCCCAAACCCTGAACCGGTCCACCGCTGACCGGATCATGGGCCTGGGCTGGGTCCGACTTTCTTGGGACCAGGGCGGACTGGCCCGGCCCACTTCTTCTGACGGGTTGACTCCAGTACGGATCGAATCCGGTCAATTCAGTCAAATCAGATCGCGGGTCGGACCAGACCGGCCAAATATACACCTTGAAGTGAGTTGAAAAGTACAATTTTTGTTGAAGTCACATGAATAGTAAAATTTATTTATGTTAAAATAGAGAAGAAGTGGTTCTTCAACCAAACACGTGAAGTGAAAATGAGAATTTTTCACTTTCGTGCTCTACTTCGGAAGAAAATATTTTAATGTCAACACTCTGATTTCGTGATAGACAAAATTTACTGTTCTTCTTCAATCACATTAATTTTTTTTTGTAAGTACTTCAATCAAATACGTAAAGTGAACCAAAAATCAAATTTTGATAACTTCCACGTTTCTTCAAACAAAACAGCCCCAACATTTTTAGATTCTTCTAGCTTTTGTAAGTAGAATGTGAGACAAATTGATAAATTTGAAGGTGTTAACCTATAAAGACACTGCACTCATTATCTTCACTGTACGAGGCATAAATGTGACTTGATGTGATGTACGATAAAGACAATAAAGACAAATTGATTTGATGTGACAAACGAGTTCTTTCTATTAAGCGTGGAGAAAAAGACAATAAAAATTAACACAACTCAACATTCAAATAATTGCCTTTTTGTTCCGATCAAGCAGATGCCAAACAATTCTTCACATATGATTTAATGTGATGTACGATCTTCTTAATTGGTAAAATCATACAAATAAACGTGCTTAAAAAGCCATCCATTCCATCCCAATTAAAGCAAATCTGCATCATCGTTCAAATTTTATGATTTTTTGTACAGATCAAATCCAATTAGCATATTCAAACCAACCAACCAACATAATGCCTCCATTCGGAGCTGGGCATTACATCGGACGCGAAGCTGACATAGGAGCCGTGAAGGGAGCGGGTCCGCGGGACGCGGTAGCGTGGTTTTGCAGAGCTAGGGTTCCACATGCCTTTAGTGTCGTGGTTCAACTGGACTTCATTGTTGCGTTTTCACATGACTTCGATGTTGAAATTTCGCAGGTCTTTCATGTTGTGGGACTTCGATGTTACGGTTTCGTGAAACTTTTGTGTTGTGGTTCTGTGGGGCTACTTAGGTAGCATCGTGAAACTGTGCTTTGTCTCATTACGGTGATTTTGTTACAGCTAGGGATTGTTCACTCTTGTAATTGTCTTATTTATTGAAAATTATTGCTAATAACCGTGCCACTTAATAGGAAGTTACCCCTTGTCTTCTGCCTACGTCTTTAGTGAGTTGTTACCACTTACAGATTATTGCTCCCAGCTGCTCCAGCACTTTGTGCGACTGTGAGACAACATTGTTATAATTTTGTCTTTTACTTACTGAAGAATTTCAAAATACAAAAAATAAAATTAGATGGATGTTACCGGCCTCTGGGGAAGTCGTGCACGAAGCACTGCCCTAAGAGTTTATTCGGGATCTGTGTGCAGACGTTCCCGAAGCTCCTAGTGGTAAAACCTCCGCCCTACCGGTATCTCGTTGCCGTACACGACTTGGAGAGAACGACCACGACTTAGCTCTGCCCAGAGCTTGGAGACGATGAGAAATGAACAGAATGTTGACAGAGGTTTGGAGTAAAGAAAAATTCTGAATAGATTACAAAGAAACATGGACGAATATATAATACTCATATGTAACGGTCTGAATTAATTCTCCTATTAATTCAGCCGTCACACAAAATGAATAATGAACCTGGACACAATAACGGTTCAGAAACATTCGTAACGTTCAGAAATTAATTCCAACGTTCAAAAAAATAGATGACAGAATTAAGAGAAGCAAAAAAAATTTTAGGGTCCCAGCCCGAACCCGAAGAGGAAATCGGATCGGCATTCGGCGCCCGCAGATGTGGGCGCGTATCCGCACCCGTTACGCGCGCCGAACCGAACCGAGCCGAGCCGGGCCGGGCGGCGGCGCGCGCGTGTGGCCCAAGGGGTTCCCCACACAACAACTTAATAGAGCAAAGAAGAGAAAGTAATATATGTACACAAGAGGACTTTGTCCCATCCGATGTGGGACTAAAGATAGGAAGAGGAATTTGAGTTTTTGAAGAAAAGCAAAACCAACAATCCCCCCCCCAAAAAGTCAAGTTCCGAAACAGAGATAAGAGTGAAGTAAATATAGAGAGAGCATCTGGGCAGTAAAATACTATGCATAGATGAGATGGACTACAGCCTTGAATCTCACGTAGTGACTATTGCCTTAATCTGAAGAAGTGCTTGATGGACTATGCCTTGAATCAGACTTCTTGAACCAGATTTAGAAAAATAGCACACATTGTACCCTAGAGGTCCTTGGTCTATCGGGTGGCACTTTTAAATGGCCATGCGCACTTTCCACATTCATGAGAGTTGTCTGGGATCGCCCTGTCCCATAGTCGCGGCCTTCACGACCTCTCATATAGGTAAGTCCTTAATGGTTGGTGATATGAATCAACCCAGCATTACAGCTTGGACCTATTAAGAGTTTTAAACTCATCCTAACCATATCACACAGGAACACTGTCACCATAGGGATGGGGAGTCATTGTACACATGTACACCTGCTTGGACTTTATTTTAAAGAGACTTTTAATCTCGAGTCAGTGTTCCATAAAGTCACCTAAGTTCAGCTTGTTTCTACCCATTGAACCGGCTTCTTGGGATCTCCAGTCAGACTCGGTTGGGTTGCCACTGCTGGTGACTAACTTATGGGCTTAACCCCATCCCCCTCGATAATTCTAGGATCAAAGTCCTAGACAGACCCTTCGTCAAGTGATCTGCAAGGTTCTTTTCTGACTTTATATAGTCAAGAACCACATATTTGCCTAGTAGGCTTTTTATTGACTTGAAGCGCAGCTGCAGGTGCCTGTTCATCTTAGCATTCACAGAATCATGCTTTAGTAGTTCAATAACAGATTTATTATCATAATTTATAGAAATTGCAGGAACAGGACTAAGAGAAACAGGTATATGCATAATAAGATTTTTAAGCCATTCAGCTTCTGTGCAAGTTGTATCTAAAGCTATCATTTCAGAGTCCATTGTACTCCTAGCTATGATAGTTTGCTTACAAGAGCCCCAGGAGATTGCAGCTCCTCCTAGAGTAAATACATATCCAGTAGTAGATTTTATATCATGTGAGTCGGTTATCCAGTTTGCATCTGAATAACCTTCTATGATATCAGGGTGCCTAGTAAAATAAAGTTTGTAATCTAGGGTGCGCTTTAGATATCTAAATACCCTATCCAAGGCAGTCCAATGTGACTGATTTGGGTTACTGGTATATCTGCTTAGTCTCCCAATAGCAAATGCAATATCAGGTATTGTCCTGTTTGTTATGTACATAAGGGAGCCTATCATCTGTGAATATTTATGTTGTTCCAAAGGTGATCCTTCATTCTTTTTCAGTACAATACTGCTGTCATAAGGAGTAAGGACAGGTTTCTTATCAAATAACTCAAATCTTTTTAGCATTTTTTCAATTGAATGTGCTAAAGATAGAGTATAACCCTCTTTGCCCTTGGTCACATGCATTCCTAAAATTAGGTTGGCTTCTCCTAGGTCTTTTATATCAAACTGGCTAGATAAATAGTTCTTTGTAATATTTATCAATTTCAGTGATGAACCTAGGATAAGAATGTCATCTACATACAAGCATAAAATGACACAACTTTTACATGTACCTTTAGAGTATATGCATTTGTCATACTCATTTGACAAGAAACCATATTCACAAATTACTTTATCAAATTTGTTGTGCCATTGTTTGGGAGCTTGTTTCAAGCCATAGAGGGATTTTACTAGTCTGCAAACTTTCTTTTCTTGACCTTTAGCAATGAAACCTTCAGGTTGGTCCATATAAAGTTCTTCCTCTAGATCTCCATTCAAAAATGCTGTCTTTACATCCATTTGATGGATTAGCATATCATGAATGGATGCTAAGGCCAAGAGAGTTCTAATGGATGTGATCCTAGCTACAGGAGAGTAGGTATCAAAATAATCTAACCCTTTCTTCTGGGTAAAACTCTTGGCAACTAGTCTAGCTTTGTATTTCTCTATAGTACCATCGGCTCTGAGTTTCTTCTTGAAAATCCACTTACAACCTATTGGTTTATTCCCTAAAGGTAGATCTGTTAGAAACCAAGTATTATTCTCCATGATGGAGTTGTATTCACTGTTAATGGCTTCTTTCCAGAAGGGAGCATCAGGAGACGACATTGCTTCTTCATAAGTTGAGGGATCACCCTCTATCAAAAATGTGAAGAATCCTTCTCCTAAATTTTTCTCAATCCTATTCCTTTTACTCCATCTTGGTTCTAAGTCTTGTTCAGATTGAGAGCTAGGTATTTGGACTTGAGAACTAGTAGAGGATATGGAGGAAGAGATTGAACTTCTATCCTTAAAAGGAAATATGTTTTCAAAGTAAACTGCATCTCTTGCTTCTATAATGGTATTGTTAGAGATTTTATTTACTTCTGAGTGAGTCACTAGAAATCTATTGGCATAGCTGTCTAAGGCATATCCTATGAAAACAGCGTCTACAGTCTTGGGACCAATCTTTCTCTTTTTAGGTTCGGGAATTCCGACTTTAGCAAGGCATCCCCAAACTCTAAGGTAATTAATCCTAGGTGCTCTACCTTTCCACAGCTCATAGGGAGTCTTATCTTTTGTCTTACTAGAAATCCTATTAAGAATGTAACAGGCAGTTAAAAGGGCTTCTCCCCACAAGTTATCAGGAGCACCAGAGCTGAGAAGCATGGCATTCACCATATCTAACAGAGTGCGGTTCTTGCGTTCAGCAACTCCGTTAGACTGAGGTGAATATGGAGCAGTTACCTCATGAATTATTCCATGTTCTTCACAGAAGTTAGTCATTTCATTTGAGGTATATTCTCCACCACGATCAGATCTAAGGATCTTAATCTTCCTTTCTAATTGATTCTCAGCTTCAGATTTGTAGACCTTAAATCTATCTAGAACTTCATCTTTGGTTTTTAGAAGGTAGATGTAACAATACTTTGAATAATCATCTATAAACGTAACAAAGTATTTTCTACCGCCTCTGGTCAAAATCCTATTTGAGTCACATACATCACTATGGATAAGTTCTAGAAGGTCAGAATTTCTTTCTACATATTTGAAAGATAATCTAGTGTGTTTGGCTTGAACACAAATCTCACATTTGTGTTTGTCATCTATTGGAGTCTTGGGAATAAGATCTAAGGTCATCATCCTTTTAATAGAACCTAGGTTCACATGACCTAGTCTGCCATGCCAAACATTTGAAGATTCTATATTAGAGACAATGAGAGAACCATCAGACATTTTATTCATTGTACTTAAAATAAAAAGACCGTCTTTTACAAAGCCTTTTCCTATAAAAGAGTCATGCTTAGAAAAAACTACTTTATTAGCCTCCATTACAATTTTGTATCCTGAGGCTACAAGAAGGGATCCACTAACTAGGTTTCTCCTGACAGACGGCACATGAAGAACATCATGAAGAGTTAAGATTTTTCCTGATGTCATCTTCAGGTTAACTTTTCCTCTTCCAATAATTTGTGCCGTTGAGCCATCTCCTAAGGTCACACCTCCTCCACTTGATTCCTGATAGTTTGAAAAACAGGAGCGATCAAACGAAACGTGAACATTAGCTCCAGAATCCAACCACCAATCATCAGAATGGTAAGAGAGGTTAATAAGGGGTTGAAAGCTTACAGACCTGAAGGAAGTCGAAGAACCTTTGTGAAGCATGTTTGCTTCTGGTCTAACTGAGCCCTTTCCTTTGTAGGAGGTCTGGACAGCTTCCTTCTTCCTATGGTAGCAGTTGATGGCCATATGGTTTGTTTTACCACACACAAAACAAAATCTCTTCTGATCCTGAGTCTGACTGAAGTTTCTAGGTTTTTGGTTTTGGTGATGATGGTTTTGGTGGTTAGACTGAAAGTTTTTCTTCTTCTTGAAGAAATTCTTCTTGGGTTTATAAGGAAAATTAGACTTGGGTTTTCCTTGGCCTTCTACAAGGTTTACCTTAGATTTAGATTCAGTCTTAGGCTTAGACCTCAATCTAATTTGTTCTTCGGTTCTAATTTTCTTTAGGACTGATTGTAGGTAAGATCTCCTTGTGTATGGATAAGATCCTTAGCCATATCAGACCAAGAGGGAGGTAGCTTGTCTATTAGGCATGCTATTTTATGTTCATTGGAGAAAGATGTCCCTTTGGCTTGAATATGCCTAAGGTATTCTTGAAATTCATGGAGCTGGTCATTCATTGGTTTGTTATCTACCATAAAATACCTATTAAAGGTTGAAGAATTAAACCTTTCTATTCCGGCATCATCACAGCCGTATTCATCTTCCAAGGCTTTCCACAGTTCTTTAGCGCTCTTGTATTCAAAAAAAATATCATACAAGGATTCAGATAATTCGCTTAGAATTCTATGAAAACAATGGAAGTCTATCTCTTTTGGGGTTTTTGGTTTCGATGAGGTGGACACTCCTATGTCAGACTCAGTTTCATCAGAATCATTTATGATGGGTGTGGACCCATCAATGGCAGAAATAAGTCCTAAGGTCGTGAGCCAAAATTTTATTTGGCTCTGCCATCTCTTGAAGTATGAGCCATCAAACTTAGCAGGTTTAGCAGTAGAGGATTCCTCCTTACCAGTCATGATTGTAATCTGAAAAATATAAATTTATTTAATAACAATGTCTAAGATAATAGTTTAGGTGGTCTTTGCTAATCAATCTTAAAATCTTTAGTTTTTCAAGTGTTGATCAAGTCAGGTTAGCTGTAGGGGCCGGTTCCCAGCTAGCGGTGGTCCGAAGACTCTTAAATACCGTGTCGCTCAGGGTTATTTACACCCGGTTGACAGAAGGACCCTTTCGGCTTGTGCCCGAGTTTGTCTCTACTTTGAAACTTTAGATTTGAAGATTTTATTTACAATTTCCCTTTTACTAAACTATTTTCTTTTGGTCCTAGATTGCTTTCAAAAATACTAAGTGAATATGTGATAAAAATTGCAATTGAGAAAATTATCAAATGTGCTAATAATTTTAAAAATACTTTAAGCAAATTTGCAATTTGATTATATAGTAAGCAACTTGATGAGTAAACAAATAATCAAAAATTTGCTATGGCAAATATTAAGCAAATTGAAATTTGTAGAAGTTTTTGTAGCAATTGTATATTAACAATAATTTAGAAATTCTTTTTAATCAGAAGTTTTCTAACAAATATTCTTAATAAGCAAGTTTAATCAGCAACTTTAAGCAAATTTAATCAACTTTTAAGAAAAAATATTTAATCAGCAACTTTAAGCAAATTTAATCAACTTTTAAGAAAAAATATTTAATCAGCAACTTTAAGCAAATTTTCTTAATAAGTATATTAACAATATTTTAGAAATAACTGCCTTGACTGGCAGCAAACCTTAGAACTCGTTGGCAGTAAGAAGTAATAGTCTGAAATAGGAATTCGGATTATTGGGAACGCACTTGGTTACAGAAACTTTTGTTAATTACAACTATGATTGTTTCATTCAAGACCAATTTTGTTTCTAACAGTAACTATTGAAAACTATTGAACCAGTTGAAAATTGTAACAAAAAACTATTAAAACTATTCTAACAGTAAGAATAGTTATCAACAGTAACTATTAAAATTTTGTAACAATTATAACAGTATAGAAAATTCTAACAGTAAGTATTGAACCAATTATAACAATAATAAACTCTTAGATTGTTATAATTTTGTCTTTTACTTACTGAAGAATTTCAAAATACAAAAAATAAAATTAGATGGATGTTACCGGCCTCTGGGGAAGTCGTGCACGAAGCACTGCCCTAAGAGTTTATTCGGGATTTGTGTGCAGACGTTCCCGAAGCTCCTAGTGGTAAAACCCCCGCACTACCGGTATCTCGTTGCCGTACACGACTTGGAGAGAACGACCACGACTTAGCTCTGCCCAGAGCTTGGAGACGATGAGAAATGAACAGAATGTTGACAGAGTTTTGGAGTAAAGAAAAATTCTGAATAGATTACAAAGAAACATGGACGAATATATAATACTCATATGTAACGGTCTGAATTAATTCTCCTATTAATTCAGCCGTTACACAAAATGAATAATGAACCTGGACACAATAACGGTTCAGAAACATTCGTAACGTTCAGAAAAATAAATGACAGAATTAAGAGGAGCAAAAAGAATTTTAGGGTCCCTGTCCGAAGAGGAAATCGGATCGGCATTCGGCGCCCGCAGATGTGGGCGCGTACCCGCACCCGTTACGCGTGCCGAACCGAGCCGAGCGGCGGCAGCGGCGCGCGCGTGTGGCCCAAGGGGTTCCCCACACAACAACTTAATAGAGCAAAGAAGAGAAAGTAATATATGTACACAAGAGGGCTTTGCCCCATCCGATGTGGGACTAAAGATAGGAAGAGGAATTTGAGTTTTTGAAAAAAAGCAAAACCAACAAACATAATTCTAAGGAAGTTAGAAGAGAAGAAGAGAGTCTCATCTCAAGAAGTCAAAAAATATTTTGCATCAATGTTAGGCGCTAATTAATCCAAGAGTCCAGTAGCAATTACGTGTTAGTCCTCGAAGGGAGGTGACAAAAAGTGTTTCAAAAATTCTTCCGAATTTGCTGGTTCCTCGGAGCAGATCAACCAAGAATGTCAAATCTCGCTTCAAAGGGAGGTGACAAAAAGTGTTCCAAAATTATTTTTTCCTAAACGGAGAAAAACCCGATGGGAATGCGATATTTGACCGTTAATTCCCAGCAATTTTTTATCGTTAAAAAAATTTCATTACCAACATTTTTTAAATTAGAAGATTTAGTTCAACGGTTTTTTACCGTTAAATTTTTTTTTTCCTAACGATAAAAATCGTTACAATTGCCGTTAGAAAAATTTTCCACGCCAAATCACTAACAATAAAAATTCGTTAGATTTTTTTTTTTTTTCTAATTCTTATAGTCGTTGGAAAATGACTGTTTTAATCTAGTGGCAAACGATGGTTCTGACCACCTCAGCAGACTGTTACATCCTTCTAGAGCTCTTCTTTATCTTCAGCAATTTCATTCCTAGATTTCAAACAGCTTCAATTGCCAGCTTATTAAGTGAATTTTTTTTAAGCAGTTCTGCTACACTTTACTAGCGATTTTAATCGCTTTTAGTTTTCTTCTATCAAGCTTGACTTGCATTCTGGAATTTAGTCTTTCATTGATTTGTGTGGATTTTTTTTCAAATTTCTACAACATACACAAGGGATTCAAAGGAACATATGATTCTTATCCACCATGTATGCTTCTGATTAGTTTTAGACCATCGTGGAGTCATGGGGAAATTCTATACCTAAGAATTTTTATAGTGCATGTTATAAATCTTGGTCTGAAGCTCGAGCTTCGTTGCACTAGTTTAGTAACATGGGATCTTAGCGCTAGGTCCTGGGTTCAACTTTAATTTTACTGCAAGTTAGGTTGATCTCTTAGGAGGATTAGCATTTGCATAAGAAGCATCACGAAGGGGTCGTGCTAGAATAAAATCTGTTAAAATGTTTTGTAGAGGTTGGTACATGAGGGCGGACCAATATGGGAGCCAGTGGGAACAATTCTTCCTACTGATATTTTGCTTTGAGTTAAATATTTATATATTTATTTATTTTTTTTATTTAATTTTATGCTTTGTCTTTTTCGGAATTTATAATTTTAATTTCTATATACATATTTACATCACGTTTTACTTTTTCTTTTATAATTTTTATTTTTGTCTCTCGTAGCTTGCAATCACATGACAAAACATCTAAATCTTTAATAAAATTTTGACGTAGCTAATTTTATTTAACAAAATTTTGAATTTTTTTTACATTTGAGGTTGATCCCTTCTTTTAAATTTATGCGTCAGCCTTGTGCATGTTTGTTATCCTCAAGGTTTAGATCAAGGTGTTTAGTGGGTCAGGAAGCCCGGAATCCAGTTCGGACCCGACATGGTTAAATCTATGTTGGGTCGGTCCGGGTCCGGTCAACGGGTCGACCCGGTCCGACCCACTACTATAGCGGGGTCGGGTTGGGTTTGAATTTTTAGGCCCGTAGGTCCGACTCGGCTCGTACTTCATACTGGAACCGAATTTAGCTCTTCAGACCCGCAAGTACAATCCGGCCCGACTCTAGGCCCAATAAAAATCGGTTAATAGTTAAATAAACATATACGTTAAAATATATATTTGTAAATGAGATGAGGAGATTTGGACTCGGTACCTCAACTTCTCCTACTAACCACTAAATATACTTTATTTTGTGTTAGAAATACATATAAATAATATACAATTACTAAACTTTAGTACATATATTATTATTTTTTAAAATAGGATGGTCTGCGGCCTGGTCCGAGTCCAGTCCGTATTTAGCCCGAAACTGGCCCAGCACGAAGCTACCTGGGTCTGAATCCGAGTTGGATTTAGTGGTTCAATTTGAAAGTCCCGGCCCAACCCGTCTTCTTTCCTGAACTGACTTGGTCCTGCTCGAAGCCGGTTAAATTGGGTCAACACTGGATCCAGGCCGGACCGGGCCGGACCAATACACACCTATAGGTTTAGACTTGCCGAGTATCACAAGTAATGGCTTCTAAATATGAGAAAAGTGAAGAAGAAGCAGTGAGAAGTGAGAATGAGAAAGTTCAGCTTTCCATGTGAATTGTTGATGAGCTGTCATATTTCGGAAGAAAACAGGCAGTAAAAATAGGTAAATTCTATAGGCACTACAATAGTTATTTAGGATAGTCCATTAATTCATGACATTCCAAATTTTTATAATTTTTATTAAGAATATTCCAAAATTTACTCGGGACAGTCCAATCTCCCAAACCTTTCCAAAACCCTTCATTCTAAATTTCTACTCTCTTTCTTCAAATTCTCAAATCCCCAAATCCTAACCCTAACCCCTAACCACAACCCCAACCGCATGAGGAGGAGGAGGAGGAAACGGTGGGAGACGGAGACGGAGGCGGAGGCACGCGTGCGGGGGGCTGCGTGTGGCGGATGCACACGCTCGCGGGAGACTGCGCGCAGCGGAGGTCGACATCTCTGCGACGAAGAAGATGATTCTCCAGTGGGACCCCACCGCACGCACGCCTCCGCCCCTCGCCGTCGCCCCCCGCACGCGTGCGCCCCGCTCGTCGCAGCTCTGCGCCGCCACCGTCCGCCAGCGTCTGCCTCCACTCGCCGCAGCCCCATCTGCAAGACAGCAGCAAGAGCAGCCCCCATGCGCGCGCCTCCGTCTCGCGCCGCCCCACTCGCCTCCGTCCAGCATCGCTGCCCCCGCCAGCGTTTGCCCCGCACCTCCGCCCCTGCTCGCCGCAGCACCGCGTCGCCTCTCGCCACCGCACCTGATGTTGCTTCTTCTTCTTCTTCTTCTCTTTGTTAGGACTGTAAACAAAATTGACAGTCCTTCCAATAGGAAGGACTGTCAAATTTTTTTATACAGTCCTAATTATTTAGATCTGTCACAAAGTTGACAGTCCTGGAAAAAAAATTTGGGTTGAAATGTGGAGAAAAAAAAATTTACAATCCTAATTTTTTACGGTCCTAATTATTTAGGACTGTCACAAAGTTGACAGTCGATATTTTGTATATGCATTGTAGTAAAGTGGAGCAAAATAAAACAGCAAAATGAAACAAAGTAGAAAATTCTTCGTTTGGATACATTGAAAAAGTGATGGTTAGAAGTAACAAATTCTAAAGTTTGGTGTTTTGATGGTGTTGAAGTGAGATTCAAAGTGCAAGATGGGCTGGGCGGCCTGGAACCCGGTCCGGGCCCGGGCCGGCCCGGACCCGGTCAACGACTTGGACCGGCTCGGCCCACCGTCTCCGCGGGTCCGAACTGGGTCGATAAATCCGACCCGAAAGTCCTGTCCGGTCCAGCTGAACAGTGATGCGGGTTCGGTTAATACTGTTGAGACCCGATTAGACCAGCCCGGACCTGCCCGGTTGTCGACCCGGTCCATGCTCGGATTTTTTTTTTGACCGTTGGGGGAGGGGGGGGGGGTTATCGAAATACCCCCATTTTGAGGGCTTTTTTGGCCGTTTTAGGAGTATTTTGGTCATTTTGTTGAAAATGACCAAAATACTCTTATAATAACTAAATTTTAGGAGTGTTGTGGGTCATTTTGCTTTAAAAAAAAAAAATCTATAAATAGATTATATTTCAGGAAAATCATCCACAACAAAATTTATTTCTTCTCCTCTCTTAAAAAAATTTGAAGCAATATAGTGTGAAGATGCAATATCATGAGAAATGATCAACCACCACAGCAACCGCAAGATCAACAAGCTCAACCCGCACAACAACCTCAACCTGCACCGCAACAAGAGTTTGAATAAAAAATTTGACATCATTTTAGCGAGTTTACAATGAGCGTTATACAAAAAGAATAAGCTTGAATAAAGTTCTTGTTGAATACTTGTATTGTAGAAAACGACTCAAATGAGACCATAACTGTGGTACAAGAAAGCTCCGTAGGCATTTGAAAATGTATATGAATATCTAGTTATCTTATATTTTTTTCTAAAAATGTACCATTTTAAATATATTTTATTATTGTTAGATATATTATGCAACATATGTTTGAGTTTCAACTTTCAGTCTCTCTACAAACTTTATTCGCAATATTACAAATAAATTTTGACGAGAGGGTGAAAAGATAAAACACAAATATAGGTTGCATGCTTATATAACAAAAATAATATATATTAAAAATTATCTTATTTCTGATATTCTTATGTATTAGTAATATTAATGCGTGTCATTAATAAAATCATGCCTCAATTAAGTGTTTGTTTATTTATAATATGATAAATGTTGTTTACATTTAATATTTTTGGTTATGGAAATGATCTCATTAATTAAACCAAATTCTATCATCTATTTATTAATTATACTAACAAATAATTCATATATATATATATATATATATATATATATATATATATATATATATATATATATATATATATATATATATATATATATTATGTTGGCATTAATAAATTTTTTTTTATATTTTTCTTCTCAAATTTGTGCCTCAATTATGTGTTCTTGGCTAGTTAAGTTATATATGTTAGTTTAACTTATATAATTTATACTAACAAATAACTTATATAAAAAATAACTTACAAAAATGTATATATAAATTATACTAACAAATAACTTATATAAAAAAATTATACTAACAAATAAATTTTATAAAAGTATCTATAAATTATACTAACAAATAACTTATATAAGAAATTTATACTAAAAAATAACTTAAACTTATATAAAAGTATATATAAATTATACTAACAAAAATATAAAATAATATATATATATATATATATATATATATATATATATATATATATATATATATATATATATATATAAAACTATACTACAAATAACTTATAATTTTTTATTTAAATTTATTCACATATTATATATATATATATATATATATATATATATATATATATATATATATATATATATATATATATATAATTTACTTACATTATATTTAAATTTATTCACATATTCTATATATTATATATATATAAATTCCGGCGGGGCCGGCCCAAACCCTGAACCGGTCCACCGCTAACCGGATCATGGGCCTGGGCTGGGTCCGACTTTCTTGGGACCGGGGCGGACTGGCCCGGCCCACTTCTTCTGACGGGTTGACTCCAGTACGGATCGAATTCGGTAAATTCGGTCAAATCGGATCGCGGGTCGACCCAGACCGGCCAAATATACACCTTGAAGTGAGTTGAAAAGTACATTTTTTGTTGAAATCACATGAATAGTAAATTTTATTTTTGTTAAAATAGAGAAGAAGTTAGGACTGAGCATTAATCGGTTTTAAACATTAAACCGAACCGGACCGAACCGAATAGGCTATTCGGTTCGGTTCAAAACAGTTTCGGGTCGAATTCGGGTGTAGAAAATAATAATATCGGTTATCGGTTTCGGGTTCGGATTTTGAAATCGGTTTCGGGTAAAAACCGAAAACCGAATTACATAGTGTAAGTACCAAAATACCCTCAGTCCTAACCCTAGGTATATAATATCATTTCTCTCTCTCTCTCCGCTCATTTCCTTTCTCTCCGGTCTCCGCTCATTTTCTTTCCTTCCCTTCCCTTCCCTTTCCCTCAGTCCTCACTCAGATCCCTGCTGCCGCTCTCTTTTCTCTTCCGGTGACCGGTCTTCCCTTCCCCCCTCCCCCAAAACCCTAACAGCCTAACTTCACCAGTTCACCTCTCATCTCCGGACCCCGCTGGTCGCCGTCGGCTGGCTGGATCTGAACTTGATCTGAAGTTCTGACTTCTCACCGCCGTCGGCTGACTGGATCTGAACTGGATCTGAAGTTCTGACTTCTCACCGCCGTCGGCTGGCTGGATCTGATAGTCCTGCCTCTTCTCACCGCCTCTCTTCTCTGGATCTGAAGTTCTGACTTCTGAAGGCTGGATCTGAAGTTCTGAAGGCTGGATCTGAACTTCTAAGGTCTGGATCTGAACTTCTGAAGGGTGGATCTGAAGTTCTAAGGTCTGGATCTGAACTTCTCTACCATTTTTAAAAATATTTGTCATTTATTTTTTGTTTATTATTTGTTTCTCCTAACTTGTTCTAATTTTTTTTTCCAGATCTACGGATCTGAACTTCTGGAGTCGGGATCTAGCAATATAGCTAGGTAATATTTTTCTCTAGCAGTATATGTCATATTTTATTTATTTCTTACATTGGATCTAAACTTCTCTACCTTTCTGGAGTCGGGATCTACGGATCTGAACTCTACCTTTCATTTAAAAATATGTATTTATCTAGCAATATAGTTGGGATCTGAACTTCTGTGGCAGATCAAATGTGTGCTTGTTATATGTTATTTTTTTACAGCAGTATATGTTATTTTTTTAGCAGTATATGTTATTTTTTACAGCAGTATATGTTATTTTTCTACCAGTATATGTTATTTTTTACAGCAGTATATAAAAATATGTATTTCTCTAGCAGTATATGTTATTTTTTACATTGTGTAGATCAAATGTGTAAAAAATAACAAATTTTTAGCATGCAGCATGTTTAGATGAAATGTGTAAAAAATAACAAATGTTAGTTAATGTATTTCTGTTTCTGTTTCTTATTATGCATGCAGCATGTTTAGATCAAATGTTTAGCATAATTATACATATTTTATTTCTGTTTAGATCAAATTTTTAGCATGCAGCATGTTTAGAAACTTTCTTATTATATTTAGCATAATTATACATATTTTATTTCTGTTTCTTATTATGCATGTTTAGATCAAATGTTTCATGTTTAGATTAAATGTGTAGATCAGTAACTTGTAATACATTTCTTATTTCTTATTATTTCTGGCAATATATTTCTCTCATTTATTATTTATGAAAATATATTTAAAGTCTGGAATCTGGTTATAGCAATATATTTTCTTTATTTATTATTTCTCTTGTTAGCAATATTTTATTTGTCAGATGAGTAGATCAGTTACATTAGTAGAGTTATTTTGATAAAATGTGCAAATTAGATATGCATGTACATGTTCTTGTAAATTAGTAATTAGATATGCTTCATGCATGTTCTTGTAATTTTTTTGTGAATTATATATGCATCTAAATGTTTTGTAAATTAGATATGCATTTTAATAATTATAGTGTACTGGTTCTGAAGTGTTTTCTTGAACTGTTTGTATATTGTTGAATTGTGTGCATGTTCAACAATCTGAAGTGGGTGCTCTCTCTGGAATTTATCTTGGCTTGAATCGCTGTAAGAATTCTCTCTTTGCATCTTGGGTGTTCTGGAATAAATATATGTCATTAGTCCAGTTTGCAGTTTGCACTTGCAGGACAAATTATTGCTTATAATGCTTAGTTTGCACATATGTCGCAGCGCGCAATGGCCAGATTTCCTATAGGCTAAAAGTCTCAAATGAATATTGTTGTTGATTGAATGATTATTGCATACTAAGAAGAATTTATTTTGTATGAGAACATTAGTTCTTGTTTTTTTAGTATGTAGTTGAGTTTTGAATGATTTGAACTTGTTTTGAATGTTTTTTTTTTAGTTCTTGATTTTTTAGTATCTGATTTTTTTGATTAATATCTGTTTTTTTTTAGTTCTTGATTTTAGATGTCAAATGAAGGAGAGCTTAATAGGAATAATTTTGAATAATTATTGTTGATTGAATAATCTTTACATAGTGAGAAGAACATTTTATTTATGAGAACATTAGTTCTTAGTTCTTTTTTTGGCACAATAAACTGTTGTAATAATAAACTGTTGTAATAATAAACTGTTGTAACTAACTGTTGTAATAATAAACTGTTGGCACAATAAATTTTTTTTGGAACATTTTATTTTCAATGGTATCAACATTAAACATCATAATTTGAAAATAAAATAAAATATTTGGCACAATAAACTGTTGTAATAATAAACTGTTGTAATAATCTGGAAATAAAATGAAATATTTGGCACATTTTGGCATATTTTAAAATCTTATATATTATTTACTAAAATTATTTTCTCATACTAAAATTACTATCAAAAATTAATAGGTCATTTATTGCGTCAAATAAGTCAAGTTCATGGCATCAAAATCATACTCATGCAATGTGCGTTTTCTTATCTTCAGTTTCATTTTGTGAATTTGCTTTTGAATTGAAATATATTTTTTTGTTTTCATGTTTATTTAGATGTCAAGCGAAGCTCAACCTATTGAGCTTGAGGTTCCGGTTGTGAGGGAAACAAGTTCCCAAGGCACAAATGACCCTGACACAATTATTTGTAAACTCAAAGCAAAAAACAAACGGATTGGGAAAAAAAGGGCTGTTTATTGGGATAAATTTAGACAATTTCAAGAGAATGGGAACCCAAAAGCAGAGTGTAACTACTGCAAAAAACAGTATTATTGTCACCCTGTAATTAATGGGACCTCCTCAGTTAGAAATTATTGGCTTATATGTCCCCTTAATCCAAAGCACAAAGGTCCTTCTCAATCAATATTGAGTATGCAATGTGTTGAAAAAGGCAAGTCAACTCTCACTAGTTGGTAATTTAATCAAGAGTCCGTAAGGAAGGCCTTGTCTTATATGCTAATTGTCGATGAGCTTCCATTTCGGTTTGTCGAGGGTGAGGGCTTCAAACGTTTCGTTTCTATTGCATGTCCGATGTTTGGTGTACCGTCGAGATGGACCGTTGTACGAGATTGCTACAATCTTTATACTAGTGAGAGGACTAAGTTAAAGGCTTATTTTAGGGAGTCCAATCAAAGGGTGTGTCTTACGACGGACACATGGACATCTAATCAAAAGATAAACTATATGTGTCTTACGGCACATTACATTAATGAAGATTGGAAATTACAAAAAAGAATTATCAACTTTTGTCCAATTTCAAGTCATAAAGGCGAGGCTATTGGGAGGAAAGTTTAGTCATGTTTGATTGAGTGGGGCATTGAGAAAATTTTTACAATCACCGTTGATAATGCTAGCTCTAATGACGTTGCTATTGCTTATCTAAGCAAAAAGTTTGCACAACGGGGAAATAGTATTCTTCAATGCAAGTATTTACACATGCGTTGCATTGCACATATTATCAATCTTGTTGTAGTAGATGGGTTAAAAATGATGTCTTCTTCAGTTGCTCGTGTCCGGAGAGCTATTAGCTATGTTAGACAATCACCTTCACGTTTTCAAAAGTTTAAACATTGTGCTCAAATTGAAAAAATAGAAAGCAAGAAATTATTGTGTCTAGATGTGAGCACCCGTTGGAATTCAACATATTTGATGTTGGATACGGCCCAAAGGTTTCAAAGTGCCTTTGAGAGATTCCAAGACGAAGATCTTTCATTCAAAAGAGAACTTGAGGGTGAGAATTTGTTTCCAACCGAACAAGATTGGATGAATGTGAGAAGGTTGTGTACGTTTTTAGAACATTTCTATGAATTCACCTTACGTGTGTCGGGCTCTTTATATGTCACTTCAAACAAGTTTTTTGAAGAGATTGCATCTATTGATTTTCTCTTGAAGAATGCTAAGAGTAATGACGACTTCGAGTTGTCTATTATGGCGGATAAAATGAGAGAGAAATATGATAAATATTGGGGGGACGTCGAGAAGATGAATATGGTTGTCTTCATTGCGCCACTCTTTGATCCAAGGCAAAAGTTTGCATATTTGGAATGGTGGCTATATCAACTCTATGGCCAATCAAAGGGTGACACCATACTAGAGAAGGTTAAAATGGTTCTTTATTCCATGTTTGAAGAATACAAAAAGTTGTATGCACCTATAGTTTCTTCTACAACTAGTGAAATGGGTGAATCTCCTACCATCGAAGATCGTCCAGTCTTTAACTTGAAAAGTATGATGAAGGCTCAATATAAAAATCATAAAATGAAAACTATTGGTTTTGATAATAAATCTGAGTTGGATCGTTATCTTATTGAGCCCACCGAAGCCGATGAAGATGAGAATCCAAATTTTGATCTCTTGGCTTGGTGGAAAATCAACTCTCCTCGTTTTCTTGTTCTTTCAAGAATGGTTCGTGATATCTTGGTTGTTCCTATATCTACGGTAGCTTCGGAGAGTGCATTTAGTACCGGTGGTAGGATCCTTGATGCATTTAGGAGTTCTTTGACACCTAAGATTGTTCAGGGTCTTATTTGTTCTCAAGATTGGTTTAGGACTGGTTCCGATCGATCTATTGTTAGTAATCTTGAAGAAAATTTAGAATCCCTGGATAAACTTGAAAAAGGTATCCTTTTATATAATAATTTATATCACATAATGTTATTTTTTTGTTTTTTACTTGTATTGATTGTTTGTTCCTGTAATTTTGTATACTTATGTAGATTTAAGCCAATTGATGGGTTCAACCTCAAGCGATGTTTGAAGAGTTATTTTTTGGAATCTGGATTGTTTGGTTTGGATTATGTAATATTAAACACTGTCACTGAAATGTGTAGCCAGCCCCAGGTTTTCAGTTTTCACTAAACAATGCACTGCATCATTTTGGATTATGTAATATTAAACAGTGTCACTGAAATGTAAATTGGTAGCCAGGCCCCAGGTTTACACATTATATGTAAATTGGTAAATTGGTAGCCATGCCCCAAGTTTACACATTTACATATTATATGCACTACCACTTTTATAGTTTATACGTAAATTGGTATATCAATGCACTTTATATGTAACAATTAGCCAATGTTAATTTTTAATAGTTTGTGTATTACAGTTACTTTTTTTATTCCATTATAAGTTGCTAACAAGTATGTGAAGAAAATTGCAATGATGATATGGCATTAGTAAGTGGACAGTTACTACAATGCAATGAATGCATCATTTTTTCATTCACAATTGCCTATCTGAGCTTCAAATACTTACAATGATGATATGATGATATGGCATTAGTAAGTGGACAGATGCTAATTGCACAATTGCCTATCTGATCTGAGCTTCAAAGACTTCAAACTATACTTTCTCTTGCTCCATCATGCAGATTTTGGATTTGACTATCTGGGTTCTGTTTAGGCTTGAAAAAATTGAGTGTTTCGATTCTTAATGTGTGCTAAATCTGCCACATTCAAGATTCTCAATGTGTGCTAAGTCTGCCACTTTCAATCAGTGATGTTCATTCAGTTGCTCATCGTCTCCCTTCATTAATCAAACAGAGGTAAAGGCTCAAAACAATTGTTTTATGTACTGAGACTGAGAGTTTAATGCTTTATGTTTCATGTATCATTATTTGATTGTTTCATGTCTCTTTTGATTGTTTCATGTCTCTGTCAACAAGCACACCTCAAACTGGCAAAGGACTGAAGGAGTGGGCTACACCAGTTATGATGTTTGGCAAGGAAAAATCTGGAGATGTGTATATAATGTCCCATTTGTATTGTTGTGAATTGTGAATTTTTATGGAATTTGTATCTGTCATCTGTGTATCATTTGTATCTGTGTATGTATTGTTGTGATGGATTTTGTATTTGTCTGTCTGTGTATCATTTGTATCTGTGTATGTATTGTTGTGACTTGTGAATTTTTATGGATTTTGTATCTGTGTTATTGTGTATCATTTGTTTGTGTATGTATTGTTGTGACTTGTGAATTTTTATGGATTTTGTGTCTGTGTATCATTTGTATCTGTGTATCATTTTTTAATAGTTGAGTATATAATGTCCCAGTAACAAAAAATAAATTTGTATGTATATTTTGTGTATGAATTTTTATAAATTTTTTGGACAATTGTTTAGTCCAGGCCCATTAACAAAACATGGCCCAATTATCCGGCCCACTAAAAAAATTGGCCCAACCGAATAAACCGATTAAGCCGAATAAACCGATTTAATTATCTCGGTTCGGTTTTTTTCGGTTTCTCCTACATTCGGTTCGGTTTCGGTTTGAATTTATTTAGTTTCGGTTTAATCGGTTTTGGATAAATCGGTTCGGTTTAAATCGATTTACCCGAATACTCACCCCTAGAAGAAGTGGTTCTCCAACCAAACACGTGAAGTGAAAATGAGAAATTTTTACTTTCGTACTCTACTTCGGAAGAAAAAATTTCAATGTCAACACTCTGATTTCGTAATAGACAAAATTTACTGTTCTTCTCCAATCACATTAAATTTTTTTTGTAAGTACTTCAATTAAATATGTAAAGTGAACCAAAATTCAAAATTTGATAACTTCCACGTTTCTGCAAACAAAACAGCCCTAACATTTTTAGGTTCTTCTAGCTTTTGTAAGTAGAATGTGAGACAAATTGATAAATGTGAAGGTGACTTGAAGTAATAAGCAGAAACGAGGCATAAATGTGACTTGAAGTAATAAGCAGAAACGAGGTATTTGCTTACAACCAATATTAAATGCTGGAAGCTAACCTGCGTATTAAATGCGACCATCTGAGAGCCATGCATACAATGAATATTGTATACTAGTATCAAAACTTTGACAATACTATTTATTTTTAATACTGTCCAAATTTTTGCACTTATGAGTTATCGGAAGAATAATTGTCTTAAAACTGTCAAAATTTTGACAATTTTATACATTTTTAGCATTATCAAAATTTTGACAGTTCTGAACACATACTTTTTGTCTTCATGACTGTCAAAATTTTGACAATTCTAGAAGTACCAAAATTTTGACAGTCATGTGCATTCTGGTACTGCCTTCGGTATTCCAAACAAGACTGTTTTGATTCTAAAACTTCGAAACTCCATTAATAGAGTTCGAAACTTCAGAAATAGTTCTAAATGAGATTATCTACTACGAAACTATACAAAAACATGAATTAATACTTAGAAATTTGGGAAGGTAGAAGAAGAATGTAATATATATATATATATATATATATATATATATATATATATATATATACTCTCAAAGTTGTGATGTCTCCTAACAATTTTTCAAAGAGTATTTTGGGTATTGAATTTATTTTTTTGTTTCCATTACAAAAAAAAATGTTTGAGCTTTATTGCAAATTAACAAAGAATAGTACAATGAGGATCATAACCCTCAGAATTCTAAGTACAAAAAAATATGAAAATTGTAGCGATGGAGATCAAGTCGCAAATGACTTCTCTACTGCGTTGACTATCCTATGGCAAAGATTGAAAATTCACTAACTCTCAGCTCACTGACAAAAAGGACAGCAAATAGGCTCAAAAGTGCTCAGCTTTCGATGTTATGTTTCGATGGTTTGAAATCACATGTCCAGCTATTTATAGTCATTCACACTGTAACAGCTATATGCGCCTGAATCTAAAAAGTCACCGGTTTCTGACTCTATCGCATAGAGTTGTCTTGTCGCATAGGCTTCTGCAAAAAATGTGGCGGATAATACGGATCTGAACGTATGTGCATAACCCGGTCGACTTAACACGTGGCATGCGTTACAAACGATTCAAAAATTTGAATTAATACAACATGTCATATGCGCCTTTAATGCATTAAATGTGCATAGCCTCTTCGTTTTCGTAACTTTCACTGCTAGTTGTATAAGAAAGAAGAAGAATTGTTGCCGCATGACATGGCTTGTCGCATAGATGAGGATGCCGCATGAAGGTTCTATCGAATGGTAACACGTAGCACTGCACAGCTGTATACTGACAAAAGTAATTATTACGCTGACGTAAGCACTGGCTTCTTTTGTGTAACCGTCGCCTGCATAGATTACGAAACGACACAGCTTTTAATGTTGTGTTAGAATGACGTATGCGTCTAAGATTTTGTCGTATAGTTATTTTTGTCGCATGTTTCCAGGATCGCTGTCTCTTTCGCATAGACAAAGGATTGTTGTCTTTGATTGAATGCCGCATAAACTTCATATCGCTGAACACTCTAGGCGCATGCACTCTGACTTCACTGGATCAGACTGCTTTGATTTCTTTGACGCATAGTATGGACTTGAATTTTTTTTCATACTTCTACAGAATTATGAGCAACACTTTTATATTTTTATGACGTCCTTTAACAAAAAAAATGATTTATCTTTTATCGTAGGCCTTTTTTTTTTTCCTGTTACAGCTGTGATTTCAATGGAGGACATTATTATTGTTATTATTATTTTTCCAATGATCAGCAGACAGCAGCTAGTAATAGTTTTTGAGTGGTTGGTGGCATGGTTTGCTTGCTCTCCTCAAGTCAAAGCGTCAAGATGGTAAATCATGAGCCAACTTTTTCCATGTGAACTATTAAGCTGTCATCTTTCTTTCCACAGGAGACGAACGAGCAGTACAATTGTCACATGCACGAGCAGTACAATTGTCACATGCACATACTTGGATGCTAGCTCGCTAGTGTTGTATGAGCAGGGTTCTCTGTCTCGAGCCCTACAAACGAGCTTGATCAGTTAGTTCATAAAAGGGAATTGTGAACCAGTCCCCAGGCCATTTAGCCCACCTGAACTTTGCAGAGTTAGGGGCCCATTTCCTTCCCAAGGGGGAGACCAAGGCAAAAAGACTTTCTGGTCGTGTATCACAAAATAGCAAAGATCGACGTACACTTATTTGACTCGGCAAGCTTTGATGCGTCGCTTCTGTGCTGTAAACAACAAAAAAATCTGTCTTTGAATGTTGGATCTAGACTCTAGAGTTGTATTGCTACAATTCATCAATATATTATGGGGTGTTCCATAATGATTCAAAATAGTGTTTCCTTCAGATTTGCGACTTGAAACATAGCAAGTAATATAATCGGATTTAACTGACAAGTAACATAATATCCACTGCCCAAACCAGTGCGATTAGAATGCTTGACACATGATGAAAAACGAGGAACAACTCAAAAGTCGAAACCATAAACAACTCAAGATCAGAGACCTCTAGGGACACGACACAAAGTGTTTTAAAAAAAAATATGATCATTTTTTATACCCAAATTATTTTAAAAGATTAAAAAAATGTTAAGGATATCACAATTTACTAGGAACCAAATTTTCTGTCTTAGGACTGTCTCCTGACACTCCTTCGTTGTTCCCAATCCGATTGTCACGATTTTATAACTTCCAAACCCCTATAATGAATTTCAAAATAACCAACAATGTGATTCGAAATAAATAAATTGCTTGTGGGCGCTGGTTGGCTACCATCCTGCTGGATATGGTTGTTCCTACCTTACTCCTTAAGTAGTTTACTTCCGTTATCTGATACGCTTTGATCCGATGAAGTTCATGCAAAACCCATCCCTTTGACGCTAACATACATTAATTAAAATCTAAAAACCAAAAAAAAAAAAAATCTTAAAATTGATGTATTCATTTTTATTTGGAAAACCTAAAAAGCATACTTTTGAAAAGAAGAGAGGAAGATTTATTGTCATCTTCGATTAGAATTGCAACAGGAAGTTGTATGAGAGAGAGGAAGAATGAATAGGAGTTTGGATGTTTGAAATGGTATAATACCCCCAACAAATAATATGATGTCATCCAACACTTTACAACTTAAAAATGATGTCCCTATCATGTGATAGCCTTTGTCACTTTTTGTGATACCCTTAGTAATTTCCTTCTTGAAAGGCATAGGCTGAATGTTTCAACTGATGCAGATGAATAAAATGGCCATGAAACGTGGCAATGGAGGAAGGAGATGACAATGGCTTATCCATCACACCAGAATTAAAAGGAAGTACCATGTCATGATGCAAATGGTAGTAACCACATGGGAGAGCTTTCCAACCTTGAGCTGCTGTCATGATGCATGCTTTTCACACAACCTGGCTCAAAGAAAACCACACCCAACATCTCTCTCAGCCTCCACTACTGAATATCAAAAGCTATCAAAGTAGATGATAAAGAAAGCCACTATCCTCAATTATATCCAGAGCATTGTAGTTTGGTAGCACACAACAGTTGAGAAAGATATTTGTGCACAAGAGAGAAAGCAGCAGCGGAACAATACAAGAACAATTATAACAAAATTCTGAAAAAAGCTCTAACAAACTTAAGTATTCCAATACCAGAATTTATTGCTACATTCATCAATAGTGTCTAACACTAATCAACAAAACATACACAAACATAAACAGAAGGTCTAGAAGCCATCTATGACCAGTAGCAAGCCGGCAGCGGTCTTTGTTGCCGCCAGCAAGAGAATTAGCATTAGCGAATCAAAACATAAGCATTGTTAAGAATGATCCGTCTCCTTGGGCATGGAAGGCAGCACCCTGTAAAAAAAACGAAACCCCCAGTCCATCCCCACTGTAACTAATAAACTAAACCAATTCACCTGCAATAGTTCTTTCTGCAATCAGAGTACAAGGATTCACTCAGTGAGGTCTGCCACAAGACCTCCCCCTTGAATAATTATGCTCTTATATACAGAGGATAGCCCGATTACTGAACTCCGGACCCCCTTCGTTCAGTTTCTGCTAACCTACATGTCATGGTGAGTTAGTCAATTGAGAAAATAAAAAGACCTAGGAATAGGAACAATCGGATTAGCATCTGATCTTATATAACTCTTATCATTAGACCTCCGCCCTCCATGAAATGTTTCTGTTGGCGCGATCCTCTGACTTCTCTAGAGCTGCAACCTTGGCCCGATGACTCCCAAACATTGCGGTATTCCCTCTTTCTCCTTTAGGAATCTCAGAGGTTTCGCTAAATGACCCACGCTTGATATCAGCAGGTGGAATGAAGCAATCCAAAGAAAGGCCAGGAACATTGAAGGCAACCTCCTCGATAGTCCATGCCTCCTCCATCCTGGTCTTTGTATGACTCATGGCAACCTCGCCGAACCTGAAGAGAGTAACAACTGATCGACCTGAATGGGCAATCATCACGCCCTCGACTGGGCGGTAGTCTTCGAGGAAGGAGTTGATGGTAGTCTCCCAATACACAGCATCACCCCCCGTACTTGATTGGATCCTGGTCAGGTGGGAGTCCTCCATATGGACGAGAAGGCCCAGTTCTTTGGCTGAAATAGCCAAACAAGACATGTCTTATGATTTCTGCAGGGCCTTCACTCCTGGCCTTCAAAGTCTGTGGATCTGCGCAAAGCTTGAGGATAAAGCAATCCTCCCCCTTGACCTTCTTCTCTCCAATGCATCGTGCATCGGAAAACATGCTCGCGGTGGTCAGTGGATCAAGACCCCTGGTCAAGAACATGAAAGTGTGGACTAATAAATGGAACAAGCATGGATAGAAGAGGTAAGGAGGAAAATTGAGATTCTAGTTGCACTCGATTTAGCACTAAATATGATAGATAAAGCAAAAAAGGATTAATAAGGCAAAATTGAAATGGTTGAGGGCTAACACTTATGATAAAACAACTGAAACCAGCATGAGAACACAACAAAAACAAGATGATCTTTACAGTTAGAATTAGCAAACAAAGATAAACAGAATGTCAGAGAGAATTAGGACTAAGTTTCATGGAAATGTTCATGGATTTGTACAGCTTTATCAATTCAACTAACAAAGAGGGAGTTTCGGATTGATTATATACCTGAAGGGCTCGACGGAGGGGGCGTACAGGACCCTTGGCAGCATGGGCACCTAGCCAGGGGGTATGTCTCCACACGAGTTTACCGTTGCAACCAGCATGGACCTTGCTCCCACCGACAGCGAGCTCAACATACCACATCTCAGGGGCCATCTGCCAAAGTACAAAACCTCCAGACTCAGTTGCCCGCGACGTATGACGATTCTTCACAACCCTGGACGCTGTCTCAAACTCTGATTGAACCATCTTCACCTTTCCGGTGGCATAAGAGTTCCGTATAGAATGGAGCTTGAGGCCTCCTGAGGCAGCTGAGTACTGCTGCAATATGTAGTGGGCAGAGGACGTCTCCTATGATAACAAATCAAAGAGTTTAACAATTTGAAGAAAAAAAATCATATACTATAACCTAACAGAAGCAATAGACTTCAAGCATGCAGATTTAATGAAATAAGAGATTCACCGCCAGCAACAATTATTCTTCTAACCTTTTGGAGTGACAAGTTACTAACTTCGAGTGTGTTTAGACAATAAAGCCTGTGTCATAACTTAAAATATGAGATCAAGTGGAAATGTAAAACAAAATCATCAATTAATAGAAAGTTATAAACTAAAGAATCAATATGACCTGCAATATGAAAATTTATAAAAATACATTTAGAAATGTAACTGGATAACAAGAATAGATGAAACTGTCACGAATTGAAACTAAAAATTGTGGAAAACATTTCCAATATGAGAATAGATCATGCCATAAAGGCCCTGACTACAAATTATCAGTAAAAAGAGAAAGCAAGTTACAGCAAAAAGCCCTTTATCCAAATATATAAGCTCACATTAAGAATACCCAGACCCATAAATAAACCAGTCACATGTTTCACTAAATCTTAAAGAACAATATGTTTCTTGAATCAGATGTTCACAATGTACATCTAAAAACAAGAAAGAAACCCGTCTTTCAACAAATCTCTAGTTAGATACTACCTAGAAACCACACTCCAAAAATCAACACTGGTGCCCATGTCAAGTCGGACGCATATTAGACATGATATAGCACTGCAAAACACACTAGGACATTCCAAAATCAATGCAGTATCCATGTTATCGTGTCCGTAATAGATATGTGGTATTCGTGTCCTTACAACATAGAATATTACTATACGTAAGATGAAAATAGGCTAAATTACTTGATTCGTACAATTGTTCAAGTTTTTCAACTTGATACCCTAAACTTTGATAGGAGACAACTTAATACCATCAACTATTGAAAAATTTCATGTTGACACCCTTCGTCAGTCAGGGTCACCCTCCACCCCCCTCTCCCACAGCAGTTGCATCCCCCCCCCCCCCCCCCCCCCCCCCCCTTTTCTCTCTCTCTCTCTCTCTCTCTCTCTCTTGCCAATACAATATCATGCCCTAAATATCCTGAACAAAACCCATCGAGACTCCCAATATGAAAAGTATACATTTTTATTGTCAATTACGATACCAATTTGCAAACAAGAAACCCATTATCGACAAGGAAGCACGGACCAAATGTCGATTCCGTGTCCATGCCACATTGTGTTGGACACTAGTAGTAGTCTATATTGTGTCAAGTTCATGTCCGTTTAACAAAAACCTACACAATATACAGATTTATAGACTATTTTCAACCAAATCTTTTGACTGCGCAACCGAACCCAAACCCTAAAATTGCAATAAAACCTAAATTAATACATGAAACAGAATTAATACATGAAACAGCAATGCCCAGATGGCAAAAGAGTAAATAACCAAACAAATTTCCATTGAAGCATTTCGTAGAACAGTGGACTTACAATGGGAGTGTCCTTGATGCTGAGGTGCGGCAGCGGCTCCCCGGCGCTGACGTGGACGGGGGCGAGCGGGGCCCCCAGAACCCCTAGAAGCAGTCGGAGGTCCGACCGATCCGACCGGTTCGACCGGTCCGACCGGCGGCGTTCCGAGCAGGAGACCGACGGCGCCCGGGAGAGCTGGCCCATGACCCAGCTCCCCCACCCGCCCCCGCTCCCGTCCCTACGCGGATCCGTGTCCGCCTCGTCCCCGCCCGGGTCAGGGCCCTCCATCAGCGGCTCCAGGCTGCCGGATCTCGTTACTGCCGGGTCCGAGTCCCGGGACCCGCGGGTCGTCTTCCAGCGGGCGCGGAGCCCGGCCATCGACGGGCTCCGGACCGGGCTCTGGGACCTCGACCGAGCCGGGGAGAGCCCGCGGATCCTCTCGAGGAGTCCCTGCTTCCTCTCCATGGGAAGAGAATTTTGGAAAGATCTAGGCGGGTTTCGATAATTTTCCAGTGAGTGGAGAGTGAGAAATGAAAGGGTTTTGTAATATTAGGAAAAGTGACGGGGTTGTGTCAAAAAGAGGAGAGAGAGAGAGAGGGAATGTGAGACAGAGAGTGAGGAGTTGTGTGTGAGAGAAAATTGGAGGGTTTTGAGGAGGAAGTGGGGGCCGGGTCACCGGTCCGGTAAGGTTACCGGATTTAAATGAGTTCATTGCTCATGACGGTTCATTATTCAGAAAATTTTACTTCAAGGGATTATTTTTGATGAATTTGAGTGAAAGTTGATGGATTTGGAGAAATCGCAGAAAAAAAAAAATCCACGTCATTGACACTGGCGTCAAATAGCCAGTGCGATGGACGTCAAACTCAATTTCTTGAGTCTGGCGTCAAGTATATATATATTTTTTCAAACCATATGATTGTTATATTTGTATTTTTAACGATCTTTTTTTAACCGTAGTAGTAATATATTTAAAGAGGGGGTGGGGGGGGGGGGGGGGGGGGGGCATGGGGTGGAAAAGTGGAGAATAATCAACCATTATCAACCTTTTCTTCAACAATCAAATTTTATTCTCACGGCCATAAAAGTAACGAAAAATGAACACGATAACGAAAAAGAAAGACATAATAACGAAGAAGGAAAACATCGTCTCCGACAATTTTATCGTCCGAAGAATTTGTCTATTGCATGGACACACTTTTGCATAGTTTATAATGAAGAATATGAAGGCGAAAGAATTAGGGATGACAATTTTCTTCGAATCCGACTAGGACCCAATTTTTTTTTCCCGACAGGGACAGATTTAGGGATTTGAAAACAGAAATAGGGACGGGGATGGGGATTAAAAAAAATCTCCGGTTGGATTCGAGAACGAGTATAGGTATAGAACTCTCCGCCCTGATAAATACCTGACCCCGATTACTTATACCCATATGTTTTTTTTGTATGTAAATGTAGACCTCTATTTGGAATATGTTTTGTGGGGTTAACAGTCGCTCTTTATTGTTTTGTATTGTAGACTTCTATTTAGTACTTGTATTTTTTTTATTTATTCATATTCTCTTTTTGTTGTATTATATCATTTTCTCTATCTATTAGTATATTTGTTTTAAATATATTCTTTTGGAATACAAATAATTTTTTAAGCTTATAATGTACAAAAAGATTATTAACAAGGCAAATGATGGGAACAGAAAAATATGGTCCGAAAAGTATTAACGGGACAGGAACGGAAATGGGGAGCGGACTGTTTAACGGGACGAGAATGTGGATAAAAATTTGAATCCGAACGGAGATGGGGACGAGAATGGAAATTCGATTACTATTCGGAGACGGGAATAGAATATATGGTCCCCATTCTCAACCCGTCCTGTTGCCATCCCTAGAAAGAATACACTCAGACCCCTCTGCAGACATCTAGATAATTGTATTGTATTTTTGTAATTTTTTTATACTTGTAATGTCTTCTAGATAAATGTTTTGTATTGTATTAGTTTCTATTATTTGTAATGTCATCTAGAAATTTAGAACGAAAGAATAACTACTTGTAATGTCATCTATAAGAATGTAAATTTTATAATCAACTTGAGAATAACTAAAACAACACAAATCTCCACTCACCAGTACATAATTTTACTTTCCTGACTGGCTAGTACATGGCTGATTAGTACATTTTTTCTGTTGTGTCCAAGTCTGTCACAGTTACTGTAACGTAAATCTCTTATAGGTTCATCTTTTGACTTGATACAGTTCTTCTTTGGTCTTCTAACTTTGCATCTTACATCTGGTACTTCAATTTGTTCTTTAACCAAAATACTGTAAAGATCGTATGACAGTAAAATTGATTCCAGATGCTACTCATACACACTTTTCAACTTGTCAGTAGAAAATACAACTCCAATCCAAAAAGACTTTTCTTAATACCCAAATGATTAGTTTGGGTCTACTATAGCTCGTGAAATAGGGACCAAATTATCATTCAATTTTATTTTCTTCTTTTTTTTTCTTATGTTGAGGGCCACCGGTATCGTAACCGTTCAATTTCAGATCAAGGAGAAAATTAAAGAATTGGACGGTCCTGATCACCATTTTGTAGTTATTTAAACATTTCTTTCTTTTATAAAATTTAGGAAGGGAAGGAGGAATTGGCCAGAACTATATAAGAGCGGAAAACACCTTTGATGAAATGATTGAGTATAAACACATGCCAAAGAGTTAATATAAGTTTTATTTAATTTTTGACTTGTCTAAAGAATAGAGTAAAGTTTTACAAAAAAATAAAAATAAAAATCCAAATGAGCAATGGTATTAATCCCTCCTCCAAGTATTTCAGATTTTCAAAACATATTAGATTAAATCAACATATCGTATTGACGACCAAACCTCGATCTGATCTTGATGCAGAAAAGCTTTAAAAGAAAAAGTTGTATGATTCACGAAATATTTATTTTAAGATTCGATCCGGATCCGACTCAAAGTTTATGAATCAGAGTCCAAAGCCGATCTTAAGTTTATATGGATAGAGCCTGTGTCTAACTTAATTTTTTTTGACTCAGGAGTTACAATCCAAAAAATAAAATTTATATATAGATGCTTTACATTTAATTCAGAGCTATTTTTAATTATTTATGCGTTTTTTATCAATATTTTTTGGAGAAAAGATGGGTGACTTTCTGTCTTATTTGAACGCAGGTCCGTTGGATCGTATTTTTATAAATTATTGTTAGAAAAACTTAAAAATAGGTGTGATAATTATTATAATTTTTATTAAAATTATTTATAAAAACTAAAAAATTGTTTTAATTATTATTATATTATTATTATTTATTACTATATATTATTTTATAGGGCTAATTAGTGTTTAGATTCTGAATTTTATTCTAATTTTGAGTTTAAGTCCTAACATATCCAGTTGGAGAGTTTGAATTCTAGATATTTATTTTTTTCAATTATACTCACCCATCCCATGCCTAACAATAACTTTTTTTTACATAGACTTGAGGGTACAATGGGAAAGATAAAACACACACACACACACACACAAAATTTATGATCTAAACTCTCTAACTGGACATGACATAGCTTAAACTCTAAGCTGGTATAAAATCCAGAATATAAACTCTAATTAGTCCTATTTTATACTCATATGTACGATTATTTAGAAAGATTAAAATATAGCTTTCGTAATTTCTTAGATGTTCCTCTCTCTCTCTCTTTCTCTATCTATATATCTATCTATCTATCTATCTATCTATATATATATATATATATATATATATATAACACCCATAAATATCGAAAAGTTTATAAATTTTTGTCTGCTAACTGGGATACTTGCGCAATCATGGTTGATTGTCGACCATTGGTAAAATAGCTTCCACATACAACAGACTAGTGGCTCGCTCATATAGTTACTAGTTACGGTCTCATCGGAGTTCAACAAACAACGGAACAATATATCACGGAATTGTATTTTTTTTTTATATACTTCCATCATGTGGCACATAAGTTTTATCATCGAAGACTTATACAAGTCTTCTTCCAACAACCTTAAAATAAATTTTTAGTCATTTATGAAAAGTTTCTAAGTCCTAAATATTTACATGAAAGTTTTCCAAACTTGTACAAGACGAAGAATATTTTATGAGACTTCAAGAAAATTCCATACCATTTTGAAGAATTTTGTAAACTTTCAGTTAAATTCGTGTTTGGTTAGAGTTATACAGAACAGTTTCGATGGGACGAAAAATTATGTACATAACATTATCTTTCATCTATTGTGTTGACGTTTTTGTCACATGTTCTCGTGTGATATTTTCTTCCATTCGATGAAATATTTCACATATAAGACAACGTCCCATCGGCAAATGGTTTCGAGTCAAGCACTTTTTTTTTTCTATCAACAAAGTCACGATCGTTGTGTACCACTTCAAAACTCCTTTTATTGTGACGTGATTGATAAGAGCGTATACGTTAGTGAATGAGTTATGGAGCTCCCGATATTCATGATTTAAATAGTGGAGGAATAAGATACGAAAAATTTCAGCCAAAGCAAAATAGTTTCATATATTTACAATAAAAGCATTAAAATTTTCAAAATTACTATAGAAGCATCAAAACGCCCTTTGTAATGACGTTTTATGTTTTTTCGTTAACGGAGTTAACGGAGGAAATTAAAAAAAAACTATATATAGATAAAGCGCCATTTCTAAGGACGTTTTCTATTTTTTTAATTAATTTTTTATACCTCTCTCCTCTCTCCTCTCTCTCTCACACTCTCTCCTATGGAAAAAAAATATTAAAATAAGAGAAAATGCTCTTTGTAAGGACGTTTTATATTTTATTTTATTTTTTAAACCTCTCTCCTCTCTCTCACTCTATCCGGAAAAAAAAAATATAATAAGGAAAACGTCCCTAGGAAGGACGTTTTTCCTAGAAAAACGTTCTTCCAAGGGGCGTTTTCATTATTATATTAAAAAAAAATTTCGTAGACCTCTCTCCTCTCCCTCCCTCACACTCTCTCTTCTCCTCTCCCTGTTCCCGCTCCTCCCGCTCTCCTCTCCTCTCCTCTCCTCTCCCTGTTCCCGCTCCTCCCGCTCTCCTCTCCTCTCCTCTCCTCTCCTCTCTCTCTCTCTCTCTCTCTCTCTCTCTCTCGCTCTCTCTCCCCTCTCCTCTCTAGCAGTAGCTGATGCATACGCTGCTGCTCGCTGCCAAGCCATGCTGCACTGCTGCTGCTATGGCAGCATGCTGCTGCTGCTGCTGCAGCATTCCCTGCTACTGCTAGTTGCTGCTGCTACATATATTGCTGCAATTGCTGCATATACTGCTGCAATTGCTGCTGCATATACTGTTGTTATAGACGCTACAATGTTGCTGCTGCTGTAGGTGCAATCTGCTGCTGTTGCGCTTTCATTCAGCTGCCTCGCTGCTTTACCATTCATCTCCCCCTCAACACACCACACACACACAGACACACAAGCACACAAGCACACACACACACACACACACACACACACACACACACACACACACACACACACACTCACTTTGTCACCACCCCATTTCCAGAGTCGGGTATTTTTTTTTTTAATTTAGTTAATTGTGCATTATTTTTAATTAATTATATTTATATTTAATTATTGATTGTATTATATTTTTATTGTTTGTTTTAGGATTTTGGCTAGCCTGGACCCATGTCAGACCCTAGTGGACCCATGTCCGACCCAGCCAACACCCTTGTGAGAATTATTTTGGGGCTTAGATTTATTATTTTATTTTTAGGAGGTTAGTTGGAGAGATTTGGAACTAGTTTGAGTGCTTTTGGAACCCGGAACCCAAAACCCAAGTTAGGAGGGCATTTTGGGTATTTTGGACTTTGTAACCCTTTATTACATGTTGAGACCCGACCCCTCTCCCCATTTCCAGCCCGCACACAGCAGCCTTCTCCCCCCCTTGGTTCTGCTTCTTCATTTTCCACTTCTTCTTCACTTCTTCTTCATTTCTTCTCCTCCACTTCTTCTTTCTTCTTTCTTCCTTCTCCAAGGTGAGTTTTCTTCACTTTTCTTCTTTCTTTCTTCCATTTCTTCTTTTTTAAGCAAACCCTCACCTTGCATTTTCCCTAACCTAGGTGTGAGGAGCTTAGATCTAGTGTGAGAGCTAGATTTTGTGGCTTGGAGCTTGAGGGAGGTGATTTCTAGGGGTTGTGAGACTTTGGCCTTGGGATTCCAACTCCCAAGAGGTAAAACCTAACTTTTCCCTTCCTAATTATTTTTGTGTAGTGTAATTAGTGTTGTAGAACCTTCCTAGACCCTAAGCCTACCCGTAGGAGGAAGTTGGAACTAGTTTGGTTGGGTTTAGAGACTTTAACACTAGGTTTTGTGTCAATTTCGGGTGAAATCCGAATTTGGCCCAATTTTGGGTGATGCCCTAGGTTAGACGGACCTAGGTAGACGTTGTCGGATGTCGTAAGGGTGAGAGCGTGTCTCCGTTTGGACACGGGAAGCCGCGTCGCGGAGAAACGGGCGTTTCGGGCGAATTTGGGGCTTTTCGTCGTCGCCGATTCTAAGTGCGTGTGCGTTTTCGTCACGGGCCTAGAATCGACGCGAGAGCACATTTTCTAGGATCTAGACATCGTGTAGAGTGCGTGGGTAAATTTTGGGCCGATTCTGAGTTCGTTTGGTGTGCGTTTCAGGAGGTTTTCCGAGCCGCGCACCACGTGTTCGTCGAAATGACCGAATGGCCATTTCGACTTGGGTTCCTCGTTTCGGGCTTGTGCACGCGTTGGGTTAGTATCGGGGAGTGTGTGCTAGAGTTTTCGAGTTATATTTTATATATTTTAGGGTGTCGGTGAGTGTCGGGGTCGTTGGGCGTGTTGTTTGTGTGTTGTTGTGTGTTGTGTTGTGTTAGTGTATATGTGTCTATATATATACCTATATATGTATATATTTATATGTATTTGTATATATGTATATATATTTATATATATGGGTGTGTGTATTTATATCTATGTGCTTGTGGGTGTATATGTCTATGTGTATATATATATATATGTATATGTGTAAGTGTGCTTGTGTGTATATGTATATATATATATATATTTGAATGTGTGTGTGTATATATATATATCTTAGAGTGTGTGTGTGTGTGTATTGATATGTATATATATATATTTGTATGTGTGTATATATATATTAATGTGTGTGTTTATATATATATATATATATATATATAGCTATGTATATATTTGTGTGTGTGTGTGTTTTAGTGTATTAGTGTGTTTGTGAGTGTGTTAGTGTGAGTGTTAGAGAGTAGATATAAGTGTATATATATAGGTATTTAGTTGTTTATATATATAGTTATATGTGTGTGTATATATATATATATAGGATGATATGTATATATGAATATAGGAGTGTGTGTGTGTGTTTGTAGCTAGAGGGGAGGGGGGAGCAGCCAACAGAACAGCAGGAACAGCAGTAGCTGCTGCTGCACTGCAGCAGCAGCACAGCAGCAGCAGCACATATAGCAGGGGCAGCAGCAGCAGGTTCAAGGGCAGCAGTAGCAGCATGGGTAATAGCAGCTAGCAAGAGCAGTGTGCGAGGGAGATTGATATATATATGTTGATAGATAGATATATCAATAGATAGATAGATAATAAGATATATAGATAGATAGACTAATAGATAGATAGATAGGTAATAAATAGATAGATATCTATAGATAGTTAGATAAATAGATAGGTATCTATAGATTTGTTAGATAGATAGTTAGTTAAATAGATAAATAGATAATTAGTTAGATAGATGCATAGATAGATAAATAGGTATATGTTAGATAGATCAATAGATATCTCTAGATAGGTAAATAGGTATTTAGATACATAGTTAGATAAATAGATAGATAGATGCCTAGATATAAATAGATAATAAATAGCTAGTTAGATACTTAGATAGATAGCTAGATAACTACATAGTTATTTAGGTAGATAGATAATTAGATATCTAGATAGATATATTTATATATTTGAGAGTAAGGTAAGGTAAGGTAAGGTAAGGTAAGGTATATAGATATAAGGTATGTGTATATGTGTATTGTGTGTATGTATGAATATAGATACATATAGCTATGTAGATACTTATATGTGTTAGATATATGTATAATAGCCTATACATATAGTTATATAAAGGTATAGAGACTAGATATAGATATATATGTATTGAGAATGGGTATAAGGTAAGGTATATGTGTGTTGTGAGATATATACGTAGATATATAGGTATATGCCTATATGTATTAGATATATGTATTTTAGCCTAGATTATAGCTAGATATATATGTTTATGCATAGTTAGTTAGCTAGAGGGGTAGTCGGGTTGAGTTTAGAGCGGTATCTCAATACCTTGAGATACCGAGGTATTTCAATACCTTAAGATAACCAAGGTATTGGGTTTCGAACGGGATTTTTGAGCAATAGCCTAGGAATAGTATTGGAGTGATTTTTATACGTATATGTGTATATATTTACGCGTGCTAGCATAGGTTTTAGAGGGTATAGGCGGGGTATATAGCCAAGGTTGAGGTATCGGATACCGAGGGTATCCCGGTATCTCAAGGAGGCGAGTTTGTGAGTTTTCTAGCTTAATGACCTCGGTTTGACCTAGAATTTCAGGAGCACCCTAGTTTGACCCAGACTTGACCGTAGTTGACTCGGTTGACCGCCAAAGTCAACTTTTGACCTAGTTTTGACCTAGAGTTAACTTTTTGGACCCAGAGTTGACTTTTTGACCCAGATTTCACCGGTTTGACCCGTTTGACCTAGAACGACCCTAGAAGCCTATTTTTAGTTATTTTATATCTGTTTAACTCTTTAGAACCCTGTTTAATCTTGCTTTTCGCATTAGGTCCTTGCGACACCAGTTCGGATCGCCAGTTGCTCAGGACGTCAGGCGAGTACATTCTCTGATAGTTTTCATTATTTGATGATTATTATGATTCAGCTTCTAGTATAGTATCATCTGATTATTTTGGCACAACACGGGACACTGATTGATATTTCTGGATTCATTTACTTGCGACACGTACATTTCATGTTTCTGGCCTCTATTCTGGAATCACTACTGGCATCACCTACAGGCATCACTACAGGCATCATTCATGTTCAGGCTGGACTCATCTTGATTTGCGTATCGGGTCTTGGATCCACTTGTATTAGTCGGGGCGGGGAAATACTCGAGTAGACATGTAAACATTCCTATCTGGCATCATCAGGAATCACTCCCTCTGGTCTAATCTGGAATGATAGCAGCCGCGCACCCAGTGCGTGGTGAGCCGTACTTACCCCTAGCCGTTTACATGTCGAAACAAGTATTTCAAAGACACCGAGTTCATTCTTTATAGTCTGGACTCTCATGCATTTCTTGACTTGTCTCACTTACATGTTTCTGGACTTGACTCACTACATATTTTTCATGCTGGACTCCCTACACGTTCATGTGCACAGACTTACTCTTAGTGTAGATTTCTTGTATCTTACAGTTATTACTATCTTGCTCTGATATCCATGCATCTTTACCTTTATGCACCAGTTATACATATTTCCTTGTTTCATACTTGCTTCATTCTTCTTGCTACTTGCTATAACTGTTTTATAGTTTTTATCATTTAAATGGAACTGCTGTTAGAGATGTACTTGCTCCAGTCCTGACTGGACATATTTTTTTAGAGTATCCGGAGGATTGGTGTCCGACGTTTTATGGACCTGAGCCTGTCGATGGTGCAGACAGGGACCCTCTAGTTTAGGGGTGATTTCCGGGTTGGTAGCCGGGATCACTGAGACTTTGTTGTTGTTTTTATTAGCTTTTAGCACCGGATTTGTCTCCGGTTTTAGATTGAGACCTTGTTTGTATATTATTTTGGATATTGTTGTATTATTATTTGATGTTTTGGTTGTTGCAGTAGTTGTTGTTGGTTAGACTTTATAGTTGTTAGACTTCTTTGTCATCTTATTGTGCTTAGTTTCGTGATTGAGTATATTGTGGTTATCATTATGATATTGCTCCTCCGTTTGGAGTTGAGATCTTGACAGGTTTATATATATTTTGATTGTGTGGTTGCCCTCCTTTTGGAGAGGTCATGGCCGATTTTTGTGTGAGATTATTATCTAGATAGTTGACCTAGACAGCGTTCTACCGCCGATGCTGCGGCGTAGGCTGGACGTACCCACGACTCATGCCCGATTTTTCGGGTGCGGGTCGTGACACATTTTTGGTGGCGGCCCCATGCAGGTCTCGATTCGCAATTAGTGCGATGTCGTGGTGGTACAACAACTTAGTTGTACTACTGCGAGCCTGCTATAGGATCTAGGATCTAGGATGAGAGTGTACTCAATCACGACTAGGAACAATTCCAATCTAATTATTCTGAAATTGCTTCTTTTGAAATATTACTGTCCTTCTTTGATGATATCGTATCTTGCGCCGTATTGACTTCTTTTGATCTGTGTTCAGGATGCCTCCGAAGACACGATCTCGTCATACCGTTCCAGCAGTTGCTACTGAGAGGTCTGCTACCTCTCGTCCAGCTCATATTCAGGCAGCTGCTACCGCTCCACTCACCACTCCTGCGGTTGAGGGAGCATCTGCTTCTCTCGGGGATCCTCCTTCACCTGTCGATCCGAGGACTACCCCAGTCGTTCCGGTGGTTCCTCCACCACTTCCTGCTCCAGTAGATGCCGCGCAGTTGTTTGCGTTCTTCAGGGAGATGATGGACGCGCAGCACCGTCAGGTGGATGTGATGAGGCTGGGCATTGAGAACGCCCACCAGGTGGCCATGACAGCAGTGGATAGGGTGGCACAGAATCAGCCACAGGCAGTTCAGATTCAGCATCCGAGGCCGGGTAGTATCATCGACTTCCAGAGGATGCGGCCCAAGGAGTTCCGTGGTACAGAAGGGATCCTGTACGCGGATGACTGGATAGAGCAGATTGAGGGTATCTTCAGGCTAGCGCAGATTCCAGACAGCATGCAGATAGAGGCAGCGGGCAGTCAGATGTTCGACCTCGCTTTGACGTGGTATCATACAGATACGAGGATCGCAGCGCCAGGGCTTACTTGGGAGGCTTTCAAGAGGCTTTTTAAGGAGAAGTTTTTCCCAGATGTGGCGCTCAGTGCTTTGGAGAGCCAGTTTGAGGCACTCGTCCAAGGGAGCATGACAGTGGATGAGTACGCAGCAGAGTTCTGCCGTCTGGGCAGATTTGTGGAGGGCTTGAGTGAGGCAGCCAAGGCGAGGAAGTTTCGCAAGGGTTTGGTCATGGCAGTCAAGTCTTTGACCAGGAGCGACCGCGAGGCGACTTTTGAGCAGATAGTAGGAGATGCTCAGAGAGCAGAGGATGACTTGGAGCTCAAGTCTAAGAGAGGCAGGGATGATTCAGGCAGTGCCAGTGGTAGTGCGGGACCAGCTAAGCGTCCCTATGTGCAGAAGGCAGCACAGCAGGGTCAGGATCAGAGGGTGCCCACTTGTGCCTACTACAGGAAGGCAGGACACACCTGGGATGTTTGTAGGAGGAGGCTGAAGGTGTGTTTGTTCTGTGGATCCGCTGCTCACCATATGCGAGATTGCCCTACTGCACCTCCATTGGGTGGAGCACAGGATCAGAGAGTTGGAGCTAGGCCATCTGTGGCACAGCATCATGCCCCGCACCAGCAGAGGGATACACCCCAGCAGGGCAGGGCTTATGCGTTGACGGTCGAGGAGGCCGATGCTACGGATGTCGGGTTAGCAGGTCTGTCTCTTGTTTCTTCTTCATGTCCTTTTCCATTCCTGTGGTATGCTTCATTAGTACCTGTTTGATTTTTTTTGTGCTGTGGTAGATAGTGTAGTGACCCCGATTGAGACTGTAATAATACGACCAGTAGGACCCTGATCTTGTATGTTGTTTAGGTAGAATTTCTTGACTGTGATTGTTGGGGGTTTGACCTAGAGAGAGTGTGATTGACTTTAAATTTCGAGGACGAAATTTTATAAGGAGGATAGGCTTGTCACCACCCCATTTTCAGAGTCGGGTATTTTTTTTTATTTTTAATTTAGTTAATTGTGCATTATTTTTAATTAATTATATTTATATTTAATTATTGATTGTATTATATTTTTATTGTTTGTTTTAGAATTTTGGCTAGCCTGGACCCATGTCAGACCCTAGTGGACCCATGTCCGACCCAGCCAACACCCTTGTGAGAATTATTTTGGGGCTTAGATTTATTATTTTATTTTTAGGAGGTTAGTTGGAGAGATTTGGAACTAGTTTGAGTGCTTTTGGAACCCGGAACCCAAAACCCAAGTTAGGAGGGCATTTTGGGTATTTTGGACTTTGTAACCCTTTATTACATGTTGAGACCCGACCCCTCTCCCCATTTCCAGCCCGCACACAGCAGCCTTCTCCCCCCCTTGGTTCTTCTTCTTCTTCTTCATTTTCCACTTCTTCTTCACTTCTTCTTCTTCATTTCTTCTCCTCCACTTCTTCTTTCTTCTTTCTTCCTTCTCCAAGGTGAGTTTTCTTCACTTTTCTTCTTTCTTTCTTCCATTTCTTCTTTCTTAAGCTAACCCTCACCTTGCATTTTCCCTAACCTAGGTGTGAGGAGCTTAGATCTAGTGTGAGAGCTAGATTTGGTGGCTTGGAGCTTGAGGGAGGTGATTTCTAGGGGTTGTGAGACTTTGACCTTGGGATTCCAACTCCCAAGAGGTAAAACCTAATTTTTTTCTTCCTAATTATTTTTGTGTAGTGTACTTAGTATTTTAGAACCTTCCTAGACCCTAAGCCTACCCGTAGGAGGAAGTTGGAACTAGTTTGGTTGGGTTTAGAGACTTTAACACTAGGTTTTGTGTCAATTTCGGGTGAAATCCGAATTTGGCCCAATTTTGGGTGATGCCCTAGGTTAGACGGACCTAGGTAGATATTGTCGGATGTCGTAAGGGTGAGAGCGTATCTCCGTTCGGACACGGGAAGCCGCGTCGCGGAGAAACGGGCGTTTCGGGCGAATTTGGGGCTTTTCATCGTCGCCGATTCTAAGTGCGTGTGCATTTTCGCCACGGGCCTAGAATCGACGCGGGAGCACATTTCTAGGATCTAGACATCGTGTAGAGTGCGTGGATAAATTTTGGGCCGATTCCGAGTTCGTTTGGTGTGCGTTTCAGGAGGTTTTCCGAGCCGCGCACCACGTGTTCGTCGAAATGACCGAATGGCCATTTCGACTTGGGTTCCTCGTTTCGGGCTTGTGCGCGCGTTGGGTTAGTATCGGGGAGTGTGTGCTAGAGTTTTCGAGTTATATTTTATATATTTTAGGGTGTCGGTGAGTGTCGGGGTCGTTGGGCGTGTTGTTTGTGTGTTGTTGTGTGTTGTGTTGTGTTAGTGTATATGTGTCTATATATATACCTATATATGTATATATTTATATGTATTTGTATATATGTATATATATTTATATATATGGGTGTGTGTATTTATATCTATGTGCTTGTGGGTGTATATGTCTATGTGTATATATATATATATGTATATGTGTAAGTGTGCTTGTGTGTATATGTATATATATATATATTTGAATGTGTGTGTGTATATATATATCTTAGAGTGTGTGTGTGTGTGTGTATTGATATGTATATATATATATATTTGTATGTGTGTATATATATATTAATGTGTGTTTATATATATATATATATATATATATAGCTATGTATATATTTGTGTGTGTGTGTGTTTTAGTGTGTGTATTAGTGTGTTTGTGAGTGTGTTAGTGTGAGTGTTAGAGAGTAGATATAAGTGTATATATATAGGTATTTAGTTGTTTATATATATAGTTATATGTGTGTGTGTATATATATATATATATATATATAGGATGATATGTATATATGAATATAGGAGTGTGTGTGTGTGTGTGTTTGTAGCTAGAGTGGAGGGGGGAGCAGCCAACAGAACAGCAGGAACAGCAGTAGCTGCTGCTGCACTGCAGCAGCAGCACAGCAGCAGCAGCACATATAGCAGGGGCAGCAGCAGCAGGTTCAAGGGCAGCAGTAGCAACATGGGTAATAGCAGCTAGCAAGAGCAGTGTGCGAGGGAGATTGATATATATATGTTGATAGATAGATATATCAATAGATAGATAGATAATAAGATATATAGATAGATAGACTAATAGATAGATAGATAGGTAATAAATAGATAGATATCTATAGATAGTTAGATAAATAGATAGGTATCTATAGATTTGTTAGATAGATAGTTAGTTAAATAGATAAATAGATAATTAGTTAGATAGATGCATAGATAGATAAATAGGTATATGTTAGATAGATCAATAGATATCTCTAGATAGGTAAATAGGTATATAGATACATAGTTAGATAAATAGATAGATAGATGCCTAGATATAAATAGATAATAAATAGCTAGTTAGATACTTAGATAGATAGCTAGATAACTACATAGTTATTTAGGTAGATAGACAATTAGATATCTAGATAGATATATTTATATATTTGAGAGTAAGGTAAGGTAAGGTAAGGTAAGGTAAGGTATATAGATATAAGGTATGTGTATATGTGTATTGTGTGTATGTATGAATATAGATACATATAGCTATGTAGATACTTATATGTGTTAGATATATGTATAATAGCCCATACATATAGTTATATAAAGGTATAGAGACTAGATATAGATATATATGTATTGAGAATGGGTATAAGGTAAGGTATATGTGTATTGTGAGATATATACGTAGATATATAGGTATATGCCTATATGTATTAGATATATGTATTTTAGCCTAGATTATAGCTAGATATATATGTTTATGCATAGTTAGTTAGCTAGAGGGGTAGTCGGGTTGAGTTTAGAGCGGTATCTCAATACCTTGAGATACCGAGGTATTTCAATACCTTAAGATAACCAAGGTATTGGGTTTCGAACGGGGTTTTTGAGCAATAGCCTAGGAATAGTATTGGAGTGATTTTTATACGTATATGTGTATATATTTACGCGTGCTAGCATAGGTTTTAGAGGGTATAGGCGGGGTATATAGCCTAGGTTGAGGTATCGGATACCGAGGGTATCCCGGTATCTCAAGGAGGCGAGTTTGTGAGTTTTCTAGCTTAATGACCTCGGTTTGACCTAGAATTTTAGGAGCACCCTAGTTTGACCCAGACTTGACCGTAGTTGACTCGGTTGACCGCCAAAGTCAATTTTTGACCTAGTTTTGACCTAGAGTTGACTTTTTGGACCAAGAGTTGACTTTTTGACCCAGATTTCACCGGTTTGACCCGTTTGACCTAGAACGACCCTAGAAGCCTATTTTTAGTTATTTTATATCTGTTTAACTCTTTAGAACCCTGTTTAACCTTGCTTTTTGCATTAGGTCCTTGCGACACCAGTTCGGATCGCCAGTTGCTCAGAACGTCAGGCGAGTACATTCTCTGATAGTTTTCATTATTTGATGATTATTATGATTCAGCTTCTAGTATAGTATCATCTGATTATTTTGGCACAACACGGGACACTGATTGATATTTCTGGATTCATTTACTTGCGACACGTACATTTCATGTTTCTGGCCTCTATTCTGGAATCACTACTGGCATCACCTACAGGCATCATTCATGTTCAGGCTGGACTCATCTTGATTTGCGTGTCGGGTCTTGGATCCACTTGTATTAGTCGGGGTGGGGAAATACTCGAGTAGACATGTAAACATTCCTATCTGGCATCATCAGGAATCACTCCCTCTGGTCTAATCTGGAATGATAGCAGCCGCGCACCCAGTGCGCGGTGAGCCGTACTTACCCCTAGCCGTTTACATGTTGAAACAAGTATTTCAAAGACACCGAGTTCATTCTTTATAGTCTGGACTCTCATGCATTTCTTGACTTGTCTCACTTACATGTTTCTGGACTTGACTCACTACATGTTTTTCATGCTGGACTCACTACACGTTCATGTGCACAGACTTACTCTTAGTGTAGATTTCTTGTATCTTACAGTTATTACTATCTTGCTCTGATATCCATGCATCTTTACCTTTATGCACCAGTTATACATATTTTCTTGTTTCATACTTGCTTCATTCTTCTTGCAACTTGCTATAACTGTTTTATAGTTTTTATCATTTAAATGGAACTGCTGTTAGAGATGTACTTGCTCCAGTCCTGACTGGACATATTTTTTTAGAGTATCCGGAGGATTGGTGTCCGACGTTTTATGGACCTGAGCCTGTCGATGGTGCAGACAGGGACCCTCTAGTTTAGGGATAATTTTCGGGTTGGTAGCCGGGATCACTGAGACTTTGTTGTTGTTTTTATTAGCTTTTAGCACCGGATTTGTCTCCGGTTTTAGATTGAGACCTTGTTTGTATATTATTTTGGATATTGTTGTATTATTATTTGATGTTGTGGTTGTTGCAGTAGTTGTTGTTGGTTAGACTTTATAGTTGTTAGACTTCTTTGTCATCTTATTGTGCTTAGTTTCGTGATTGAGTATATTGTGGTTATCATTATGATATTGCTCCTCCGTTTGGAGTTGAGATCTTGACAGGTTTATATATATTTTGATTGTGTGGTTGCCCTCCTTTTGGAGAGGTCATGGCCGATTTTTGTGTGAGATTATTATCTAGATAGTTGACCTAGACAGCGTTCTACCGCCGATGCTGCGGCGTAGGCTGGACGTACCCACGACTCATGCCCGATTTTTCGGGTGCGGGTCGTGACACACTTAGATATATAAACACACACATGTATATATATATATATATATATATATATATATATATATATATATAAACACTCTACATATATATACACACATACTCATTTATATACACACACACACACACACACACACACACATATATATATATATATATATATATATATATATATATATACACACACACACACACACACACACACACACTCATACATATATATATAGACTCATATACATATATATAAACACACACTTAAACACAACACACACAACACCCCACCAACACACGCACATCGACCCAAACACATATAAATAACTATAAATATATAAAATATAACTCGAGAACTCTAGCACACACTCCCCGAAGCTAAACCAACGCGCGCAAAAGCTCGAAACCAAGAAACCAAGTCGAAATGGCCATTCGGTCATTTCGACGAACACGTGGAGTGCGGTTCGCGAAACCTCGTGAAACGCACCCCAAACCTACTCAAAATCGGCCCAAAATTTACCCACGAGTTCTAATCGAGGTCTAGAACCTAGAAAAAAAATGCTAACTCTTCGATCCTAGGTCTGTGGCAAAAATGCGCACGCAAGTGGAACCTACGACGACGAAAATCCCCCAAATCGTCCAAAATGTCCAAATCTCCTCGACACAACCTCACGTGTCCGAACGGGCACACGGACTTACCCTCAAGACACCCAAGCACGTCTACCTAGGTCTGTCTAACCTAGGGCATCACCCAAAATTGGGTCAATCTCGGATTTCATCCAAAATTGACACAAAATCTAATGTCAAAGTCTCCAAACACAACCAAACAAGTTCTAACTTCCTCCCACGGGTATCCTTAAGGTCTAGGAAGGTTCTAAACTACTAATTACACTATATAAGAGCAATCATTAAGAGGAAAGTTAGGGTTTACCTCTTGGGAGTTGGAATCCCAAGGCCAAAGTCTCCAAAACCCTTGAAATCATCACCCTCAAGCCTCCAAGCCTCCAAGCCAAGCCTCTACACTAAGTCTAGGCTCTACACACCTAGGTTAGGAAAAAGTAAAGGGTTAGGGTTAACATAAATGGAAGAAATAGAAGAAGGAAGAGAAGAAAGATGATGTACTTACTTGAAACTTGGAAGAAGGAAGAAGAAAAGAGTGGAGAGTGGAGAAGAAGAAGAAGAAAAATGGAATGGAGAAAGAAGGATTTGGCCAAAAGAAATTAGGGTTAGGAAAGGGCCGGCCACACCTATAAATAGGGTTTACATTAAGCAAAATGACTAAAATGCCCTCTCTTTTAGTCATGCAACAAAGGATTTAGGTTTAGGGTTCCCTAAATGCACTATAACTAATCCAAAATAACCCAACTAACTAAATACAAATATAATAACTATTCTAAACCCATAAATAAACCTGACAAGGGTGTTGGTTGGGTCTGACATGGGTCCACTAGGATCTGACATGGGTCCAGACTAGCCAAAATCCTAAAACAACCAATAAAAATAAATACAACCAACAATTAAATATAAATACAATTAATTATGATCAATACACAATTTACCAAATAAAAATAAAAAAAATCCTATTTTCTAGAATCGGGTAGTGACAGAGGAGGAGAGGGGGTCGGGGGTCGGTGGAGGAGGAGAGGCGGTCGGGGGTCGGATGCTGGAGGAGGAGGTGGAGGAGAGGGGGAGTGAGGGGGAGGGGCTGCCGGAGAGGGGGTGGGGGGAGTGTCGCCGGAGAGAGAGAGAGAGAGAGAGAGAGAGAGAGAGAGAGATTGAGAATGGGAAAAAATGAAACGCGGCTGAAATTTTTAAGTTTTCGCAGCGACTTACAACGACGGATTAGCGACGAATTTTTGACGAAAATAATATATTTTGTTTACGTGAATAACTTAGTCGTTTCTTCGTCGAATTTCGGTCGCTGACTCAGCGACGGCTTATTTTTCGTCACTGAGATCCGTCGCTATTTAACATTATTTTTGTAGTGTGGGAAAATAATTTGTGCCCTAACCGTCATGCTCTGATACCATGTGAAGAAGTAGTACGAGAGAATAATCTAGGTCTTTCATTCATTATGATATTACATATATATACATCCACATATAAACTTGGGCCTAAATCACACGGGCCAATCACCATATATATAATTTAATCCCAATAAATAAATTTATAAATAAATTATTTCTACTAATATAATGCGACTTAGAAACGTTCAAATTGTCCTAGTTTGTAAATTCTCCACTAATTAAATAAAAAAAATTACGACAATAATAACAACTCTAAAACTAATTCATTTTTCTTCCGCATAACCGAAAACTCTCTCTTTTATTCACATATATCCATAATAAATTATAATTAAAATATAAATAAATCTATAAAAAATTCTACTTAAAACATAAATATATATAATAATACTTAATTTAAATATATTTAAATATGTTTTAATAATATTAAAAAAAAATTATTTTAAGTGAATCTACTAGTAGTTTAATTAGGAGATCTCAAATTTAATCTCTATTGCCCCCCTGATTTCTTGCCTCCATGACAAACTCTTGGCATGCACATCTTATTTATCAAGACTTCAACTTGAACTGCTACAATCGTTTTTCCATATCCCTGATAATCAGGATCGTAAGTTGTCTATATTTGTTTGGATGATGCATAGCGTCTTCTTGTACTTGAGCTTAGACACTTGTTCTCTTATAATTGTCAAAAGATTAAGAACCAAGCTTAGTCACCTAAGCTATTAGTCTCTGTCTCTATCCTTATGAAACAGTTTTATGGCTGTCAATAAGACATTGATCAAACCACAATAGTTGTCTCTGTCCTTTATTTGCTTAAAATTTAAAAGAAAACATACAATTTTTTTAAGAGAGTTTCTGAAATATGATTTGATGGTATCGAAAAAAATATTGCATATATTCATCCTTGTAACACTGACATCTTAATATTTAAAATAGAGAGCAATGTTATTCGTACCTCCGAAATATTCCTCCAAATAATTTTATTTTATGTACGACTGACGTAATATGCTAAATAGCATTATGTGGCAGCTGACAATACAAATTTTAACCCAAAAAATTAATCATCCAACAAATTTAATTTTAATTTTAATTTTATAATTTGTATTGTCAGTTGCCACATTAATCGTCACGTCATCTGCCACATAAGGATGAATGGTTAGGAGGAATACTTAAGAGGTACAAATAGCATTATTCTTAAAATGGAAGTGCCACAAAATAGGAATAGATATATGTCATGAGCATATTTATTAATTTGCTACATATAAGGATTAATTAATCATGAGATATTTTAGTAAATTTTTTTATTGTAAATATACAAACTAGCATATACTAAAAAAAAAAAAAAAATTAACTAGCAAATGTTTTCATTATGTGTAAAATAATCAAAAATAGTGGGAATATATCTTAAATTTGTAAATGTTCCATACAAAGAAATTGGAACATTGGCTAGTTTAATTTTTTTTTGGGAGGGTATATGTTAGTTTGTATGTTTGATAGAGATATTTGTTAAAATATTTCATTAATCATGCACTATCTATAAGGTTCAACAAAGGTGAATAAAAAGAAGAAGAAATGTACATGAAGAAGATGGTGATACTAGGATTAATTTAATCCTAATTACACAAGCAAATCAAACCACTGTTTTAATTTATAGTAAGGTTCTTATATGTTAACAAGAATCTTGTTGCTTTGTCTCTGTACAAATTAGTGTCTAATCGGTTTCCATTACTCTAATGAAGACTACGGAGTTGTTCACACTCTTAGCAAAACCTAGCTCTCTATCCTCGATGGATCTTTTGTAAATAGACTTTTTGACATATTAAAATCTTTCATTATGGCTAATTATAGTACTGTTTTAATTAAAGAAAAGAAATCTTCCAACACCATTAGAGATCTAGGCTGTAAGTGATTATCAAGTAGCATCATGGAACTTGCCGTAACTAGATCTTTAAATATGACGTTCAGTAGATCTGTCAATTGGGTCGGATTGGTCTAATCCGACACGACTCTGATCCGAAAAATTGGTCCTTATGTCGATCCGATCCAATTAATCGTGAGTCTAAACTGGTCTGATCCAGTATATCGAGATGTGCTGGATCTCATATCTCGGTCCTTAAGAGAGGTCTGGTCGGACCCGAAGTTCAGGTTCGTCCCGATCCGAAATCCAATCCGGCCCGAAGTTTAAAGTTGCCTAATTAATTATCTTGATAAAGTGATTTTTTTTTTATATGGACCAAATAATCACATAGATATAGTAAAAAATTATTTTTCATGTTAAAGTATTATTTGTTTGAAAGAAACTAATTAATTACTTAGATATGGTTAAAAAAATCAAATTAAACTAATTTTTTATTCTTATTTTTTGGATCGGCATGTGGACTAATTTTTCTGATGAGACTATAATTAAACAAATAAAAAAATTCTTCTTCTTTTTTTACTTATATAATTTTTTTTTAAAACGTCATTGATAAGAATATTTTTTTAAATAATTTTTTTTTTCTTTTTTTCACTTTCGTTCTTAGAGGAACAGATAAAAAGAAGAAGAAAAAAAAAATCTTTATTGAAAAACGTTTTTATTAAGGACTTTTTTTTTTTATAAATTAGTGTATTTAAATATGGAGAGAACCAAAACATCTTTGCTAAGGACGTTTTTATTTTTTTGCTGAAGATATTTTATTTTCTTTTTATATTTTTTATAAATATATTTTTCTGAGTCTAATTTAATCAAAATATAATGTTTTATATAAAAAATTTCAAAAAAATGTTATTTCGTACTATTAGGGTACAGAGTAGGTACGGATAGCATGCCACTAAGATGCGAGCCAGAGCGAGGTCATGTACTGTACCTAATCCACATGTTCTAGAGCCAGAGTCATAAATTCCGAGTAGTTTGGATATATTATTATTGTTCTCGCAACAACTAACATTCATTAGTTTGGATTTGGATGCGCATACACTTATCTGCATGGATTGACATACGTATGAAGAATCTGGGGGGCAGTGAATAGAGTTAGTCAACATCACAACATGGTGTAGTGAATATATCTTATTATTTGATACACCTATTAAGAATGGATTAAAATTGATATTACCCCCGTGTTAATCTCAATATCCTACCTCTAAGAAGGGAGTAATATCAATTGACCCATTAAGAATACATTATGTACGGAGGAGACTAATATTTTTTTGAGAACTGCTAGGTTGTCCGAATGGGACCCGTAAATGCAGGGAACATATCCCTTTCCTATTTCTTTCTATACAACTTTTGAACGGTTTTTTTGGGTTCACAAAATCATGACGTTGAGAAATAAAACTTATTTTCTTTCAATGTTTGAATGTCAAAAAAATAAAAAAATAAATTAAAAAAAGAAGAAAAATAGTTTCCTCTACCCACCTAAGAATTTAATTTTTTACCTTTAGTATTCACTTTTTCTTCCAATTTCTTTGATATTTTTCAAATACCAAAAAGTAAAATTGATAGAAATTACAATTTCTCAAAGGAAAGAAAACAACAATGAATTGATTTCCTTTTCTTTCCGCGAAACAAATGAGACAGTAAATGTGGCCAGTCTTAAACTGACATTTATTCTCAACTTGACATTTTGCAACAAGCTCAATGAAAAATAATAGCAGAAAAGTTATTGGATTAAAACAAGGTTTGAACTATAGTTGACACTGTTAACCGATACTAATACAATACAGTCGATACATATTGATTTTAACATGGTTTGATTTGATAATCGCTATCGATACTGACGTCGATGGTCCCTTTCCGGTAAATTTGATAGAAAAAATTAAAGAAAAAAAGATGAAAAAAATAGTGTCAATACAATAATTTTGTTGTTCTGAAAATTGATAATGTTACACTCTGTCAATAGTAATTTTTTTTATTGATAAATTGTAACCATTATCATTTGTTGAAGTTGTATGTGTCTATAAATTTATTATACCCATCCATATTAATATTATTTTATTCCAATTATTTGTTGTGGTGCATCGTTCCCCCTTTTTCGGGAGCGCGGCTAAGAAATAATAATCGGTATCGTTCGATCGAGATAGATTGAATTAAGATCTTATCCTCGTTATGGATTTGCTTTTTCGGAATCGATTCCCATATTCAGTGGACCGTGTCCTAAGGATGGACTTAGCGGCAGAGTCAGGAGAGACCTCTCCGCTGCAAATTTTCTTGCCTAGTTTTCGTTGTCGCCTTGTTACATTCGTGTTTTTGAGTTGGTTTTCGGATTTGCGTTTTCTTGAACGGTTTTGATGGATTTCATTGCTTTCGTTCGTTGAACTGCATTTCATTTCGAGCTTGGAAAGAGTAGAAGAGGTATTGATCATCTGTCCGTGGCAATGGAGGTGATCGTGCAGTAGACGTCGTACGGTTTTAATGGATTTTTTTTTATCAAATCAATTCTAAATTTGAGAAAAAAATTAGAATTATAATTCAGCATCGACAAAATTGAGGACACACACACACACACACACACACACACACACACACACACATATATATATATATATATATATATATATATATATATATATATATATAGCAAATGACGTCTAGTCTAATGGTTAAGACTGTTATATATTATCCAGGAGGTTGCGGGTTCGAGCCTCCTGGACGCCATTTAATTTTTCTTTGGAAAAATTAAGTGTTGAGTTGGTGATGGGTGCAGCGCAGGTGGTGCAATTCAAGTGCGATGCAGGTGCAGACCGAGTTATGTGGGGCCTTCGAGCCAGGATGTGGTGTACCTTCGGGCCGAGTTTGTAGCCCTTCGGACCAGGAGTCTGTACCACAATTATCTCTTTCAATATATATATATATATATAGAGAGAGAGAGAGAGAGAGAGAATAAGGGAGGTGAGATGGCACCTCACTCTAAAAACAAGGGTGGCGGTGACGTGGCACAATCCCAACCACACATTTTATAATTGTCAATTTGCACTTAACCCCCTCCCCTCGTTTGTGTGGTTGAGATTGTGCCACGTCACCGCCACCTTTGTTTTTAGAGTGAGGTGCCATCTCACCTCCCTTATTCTCTCTCTCTCTCTCTCTCTCTCTATATATATATATATATATATATATATATATATATATATATAAAGGTAAATATAGGTATGCCTCATAGATGACACATCCGACTCAATATTATAAAGCACTCCAATGGGTACATTGACTTGTCCTTCAAACACCCGCAAGTTTCGTTTCCTCCAAATATGCCAAATCGACGATGCTAATAGAAGACGGGCCTCCTTGAACTAGGGTGCCCTACGACTCCTCTGTTGCCGTATCATCTCAAAGTTCCCTTCAAACGACCTGGCCTGATCACAATCACCTATCAACCGACTGCATTGCTTCCTCCATATGGGCCCAAGTTTTCGGACATTCAAAAAATAGGTGCCGAATAGATTCCACTAGCGATGACATAACAAACAACTCACATCCTCAATCCGAATACCAAACCGGCGCAGCCTGTCCTTTATCATCATACGGCCCAATACTAGCTTGTACATGCATAACTGCATTTTACGAGCCAGACCCTTGCACCAGACAAACTCAAAATGTTCTAACCTATGGTTCCTTGATCGGAGGTGATTGTAGCAAGCTCAAAAACTAAATTTGCCAGACTCTGGTCAAGGAAGCCCGGCCCTCCACTCCCACATGTCTGCAGCAGACCTCCCGTCGATCGGTATATTGGCAATCAAATTAGCAAAGGAAGTCGTGTGTGGATAAATGACCGGATGCCAGATACCCTAGTGGATAATGAGCTGAACCTGCCTTCCCATATTTGCCATTAGGTACATGTGACCGCCCACCCGCTCAAGGAGGCTAAGGTGCTCTAACCCTGGTTCAAGCCACAAATTCGTGGAAACGCCATCTCGGAATATCCGATATAAGTTATGCTTGAGAGACGTACGAAAATGCAGCAGCCATTTGAAGGTAACTGAATCATTGTTGTTATAGCCATGAGTCCAGAAGTTCTCCCTTCAGGTACCTACTACGCATCCATTCTGACCATAAAGAACCCAGAAAAAAGTTCAGCAGGAAATGGACCGCATGATCACCATGTGGCCCAATTGGGCGTGAGCTATGCGGACCAAACGACCGAAGTCAATTTTGGCCGCAGATGGATCTGACATCACGCTCTGGCAACAAGATTACATCTGACACAGAATCCTGACAGAGAAGGATTTTCAGAACGTCTCGAAAGATATGAACTCACTAAAACACAGAAGTCTCAGAAACTGTGCAGTACTATGTGTACAACACGGCAAAATACACTCATGCGGTTCTGGCCCATACGTCACAGACTTCATGCGTCCCATGCGTTTCTGGCTCATGCGTCCCATACGGTTATAGCCCATGCGTCCCGGCCTCCATACGTCCCATGCGATTTTGGTCCATGCGTCCCATGCGATTCTAGCCTATGCGTCCAAGACTCCATGCGTCCCATGCAGTTCTGGCTATGCGTCCCAGAGTCCATGCTTCCCATGCGTTTCTGATCCCATGCGTCCCAGACTTCATGTGTCCCATGCGGCTTTGGCCCATGTGTTCCAGACACCATGCAGTCTCTGCGATTATTGGGTTCGTATGCTCCAGATTCCCAAATCGTGTTATTGTAACAAGGTGGTCCTCTCCAACCAAGTGGCTGGCCACGTGTCCAATTGACCAAGTCGGGCCCACAAAAGACGATAAACCATCCATATATTCAGCAACAAGAAAATCTCAACAAATGTCCACTTGACAGCTGAAGCTCGGATTCTCGTGCACAGTTGTAACTCCTTTCTGATAGGAGAAGACACGTGGCAACTTCCGACGTCCATGCGGCCCGAAACTCATGCGGCCACCGAACAACTATACATAACAGAGTACTGGCCCCATACAATGGACCTGCTGGCTATCTGTGGATCTACACTCAAGAAAGAGAGAAGAGATTCTGCATCGGATCGTCCACGAATTAAAGAGAGTTGCTACACTCCTAACCCTCCATCGTCACTCCCAGAAAATAAATTTGTACTTAGGTTGTCTTCTATGACTTCTTTGTACTTTTTTTAGTTTGTTAATCAAATCAAGTTCTTTTAGTTCTCCTTTTGATTTAAATGGCAAACACATGCACACCCCCTTTCCAAACAAAATTAGCACATAATTTGTCAATCTTTTAGATAGTTGCCATCGAGAGCATAATAGATTGAAGCCAGAAAAGTGCTATCGCTAAAATAACCGATCAGACCAACTCAAGATGACCTCCAAAAGATAAGCTATGCGCCTGCCATCCTTCCACCCTGCGTTGCGTAAATTCTACCAGACTCTGGCAATTCACTTCTCTGGCATAGTTAACAGAGAAAGGAACATCCTGATATTTAACCGATAATTCTCCTCTTACCATATCCAATACCGTAGCACGGGCTTCCTTAAGCGGACATAGTTTACTAAAGTAAACTGTACTCTTATCTTTATTCAATTAAAGCCCTGACATGCGTCCAAAATCTTCCATTATATCTGAAATAATTTTGAGCCCCTCCATAAATGGTACGAGAAAAACCAGAAGGTCGTCCGCATATATAAGATGGATACACATGGATTAGTCGTCCTATATAAGGGGGTAATCTGTTGTAGATGCACTGCAAAATATATCATACAAGTGAAATATTCCATTACGAGTGTGAACAAATATGGCGATCGAGGATCGCCTTGTCGTATCCCCCTGCTGCTCCGAATAAAATCGTATGGTTAACCCTAGATTAGGACCAAGAATATAGCAGATGAAATACACTCCCGAACCCTGTCCACCCAAACAGGATCGAATCCAATCGCGAGCATCACCTGACATACGAAGTCTCGATTAACCATATCGTAGGCCTTTCGTTGATCCATCTTGATACATGCTTTCATACCTCCAGGTTTGTTGAATCCCCTCACCATTTCATGAGCTATAAGGCTATGTTCCGTGATCGATCTTCCTTTGATAAATGTCGCCTGGTTCATAGACACCAGCCCTTGCATCAATCCATCCTCCTGCACATAATGTGAGTGATAATTTTGTACAAATAGTTACAAAAATCAATAGAACGAAAGTCTGCTAGATCCGTAGCTCCCTAATTCTTCGGTATCAGGACGAGGAACGCGTGGTTCAACTCTTTCAACAGTCTGCCGCTAGTAAAGAACTCATGGACTACCTCTAACAGCTTGAATTTAATCTCCTCCCAATGAGTTTTATAGAATTTGCTGTTAAAACCGTCCGGCCCAGAGGCTTTGTTAGGATCAGCCTCCCGAATAACCATCTCTACTTCCTCCAATCTGACTTGCTCCAACAAATTCTGGTTTCCATTCTCCGTCACCATCCTCTTGCATACCAGGTCAGGGAAGATAGATTCATAATCAATCTGATTATAATGCATAGAATAGCACCAGACCGCCTCCTCCTGAATGCGGCTTGGGGATCGAACCGGCTCTCCGTCGGCTCCTAATAGCCGGCTCTCCGTCGGCTCCTAATAGCTGTGTGATGCTATTATGATACTTTCTGGCCCTGATCACATCGTAGAAGAATTTTGTACACATGTCCCCGTCCTTAAGCCAGTAACACTTTGCTCGTTGGGTCGCCTATAGCTCGTCCTGCATCCGAAGAAGACTGACCTCCCGAGCGAGAGACCTCTCGCGAGCAACCAGTCCCTCCTTGAGCATATCCGCCTGAAGGGCATCTTGTACTTCTCTAAGTTCAGCGCCCTTCCCATCCAGCGTCCGTCTCGTCCGCGACCTGCTCCAAAGCTTGAGTTCAGCTTTAACCCTCTTTAAGGTTGAGACCATCCGGAACTGAGCAGTCCCAGTCTGCCTCGACTGTAGCCCCCTCTCGACTGCAGCATGGTACCCGTCCGATAATAACCATCCGTTATTATACCTGAACTTTCTAGCACGCTTAACCTCCTTTGCCTTCAGATTCACGCGGATAGGACAATGGTCTCTACATGTAATGTTATCTCAAACACAAACACGAAAACTGTCTCTACATGTAAACAATTGTAATAAAAGTGCTCCATTTCTTTTTTTTTTCTTTTTTCTTTTTTCTTCTTCCTACCTGAGATCCAACACCCCTCCCCCTCCTCAAACATTCGTTAATTAACTACCCGAGATCCTCCAGGGATCGAATCCTGTCCACGTCCCATGTCCCAAGTCTTTTACCACTAGACTACTATCTAAGGACTATTTCAACTTACTTTCACCCCAACCAAAACAGTCCAAAAGTGCGGAAGGAATGGTTACAACATGGACTATTCCGCGACCTGCTCCGAAGCTTGAGGTCAAGAAACAGAACAGAAGAAGAGCTGAGGGTCAGTGCCGAATTCGTTAGTTCCACGACATGCATAGAGATGATTGAACAACATCTGACCAGTCATTTCATCAAATTATTATATTTTGGCTTCAGGTGGCACAGGGCATATATATACTACTCTTGCATGTGATCGAATTTTATACAGTCTCAAGTGAAGCTCGTCATATATATATATATATATATACTTCGAGGTTGACTCAAAAGCTCGTCATATTCTGAAAATAATGCTACGGGAATACACTTTCATATCAGTATAACTATAGAATGTGTGCAGTTGAAACTCATGAGTGCCAAGGGGTGGTCGACTGGAAAAAGTACAGGACAAATTCTAGAATTCCCGGAGCAGGGTCGGATGGTTCTGTCGGAAGTGATGCGACCTCTAAGTAATAGGTATGCGCTTGAGTACGTAAAACCATGGATTATCCTCTCGGTACTTGTTTGGTTCTTTGGCATATCACATTTTTTAAAGCAATGTACTTCGGTTACAGGGTTGGAACATTACACGGAAAACTAGTACTAATAATGTGCATATGCGTCAAATAAATAAATAAATAAATAAAATTTATTATAAATAGTATTTTTTTTTAAAGTGAACTCAAATAAATAAGAAAAATGTTCTCATCTTAATCACTTGACTTAGAATTATTTAGTTATAGATATATCATATTAGGTAATTAAATGCTTGAATTTTTTTTAAAAAAAATAGTAGAATATTTAGGTAATTATTTAGTTATATTACTATTATTATTTTTAAGTAATTTAAATGATGATATACCATTATAATAGTAGAGATGATGTAAACATTATGTTGTCTTAGGTTCAAGCAAGGAGTGGACGGTTAGTCCTGCCAAAAGCTTCATGACTCTACTGATTAGAACATTCAGATATAGTACGTCATGGCTAGATAGATTCAATCTCACAGGAAAACAAATTAGTTCTTTCAATTACGATCAAAGTATATATATATATATATATATATATATATATATATATATATATATATAATATGTATTTCTAGCATATCCGTATCCTCCTATCATTAATCACATATTAAGTGCTTCTTGGGATAACTTTCCAAAAAAAAAAAATCCGAGGGGTTTACAAATAATTAGACATTAGAAAGGACACACAGATAAATATTTTTAGAGGATATACATGCAAAAATAAAATCGCTAATTGATTTGTACAATAAAAAGTACAGTACTCCCACCTTGGTGCAGCAATCAAATTCAAAGTGGCGTAATTGCTAATGAGTTGATGCCCACCTATGTTGCACTGATTCGAATACAGTAGGACACGACACGACACGATACTGATACTGATACAGCAATATGCAGACGGCATATCTTGGCAGTTGGCACGTCCTAACATACTTTAGAATGATTGTCTAGTAATGTATCCGACAAGAAAACGGATACTACACTGGAGAAGATTTGGAGTAAGTGCCCACCTATGTTGCACTGATTCGAATACAGTAGGACACGACACGACACGATACTGATACTGATACAGCAATATGCAGACGGCATATCTTGGCAGTTGGCACGTCCTAACATACTTTAGAATGATTGTCTAGTAATGTATCCGACAAGAAAACGGATACTACACTGGAGAAGATTTGGAGTAAGTGCTTCCTAGATGCCTAAGGGCACAGGTCATTGTTCCTATACAATTCGAACTATATCTATGGAGTATTAGACTTAAAAGTTTGGATATTCCTAGACGAGGAATAGTAGATCTTTTTGTTTGGTTTGTTATTATGCCCAAAATTCATAATAGAACAAAACAAAAACAAAAACAAAATAGAATTTTTTCTAAAATCAAACACAAACGAAGAATCTAATTCTATAAGGTTGAATAAAAACGGGTTAACCTTTTTTTAGCATGTACATATCGTAAGAAAAGCCAAAGGGTCAACATGTCGGATTTTACTACAATTCATGTTATGTCTGAAAATTTTAAAATTAAGAGCAATTTTCTCTCACAATATCCCCCCTCTAATGAACAAACAATCAAGGGCTAATTAAGAAGTAATCTCTTTTTCCTGAACCAATGGTTCTTTTGAAGTGGATTCTTTCTCCTGAATCCATGATTCCTTGGGAGCAGAAACCAGCCTCTTTACCCTGTGAATTAGCCTCCTACAAATAGGACACACCTTGTTCTCCTCCTCCATTATCCTGCGAAAAAAAATCCAAGTCATAAATATTCAAAAAGGTGCGTGGAAAATATGTGAAAATAAATTATTTTTACGAAATTATCTTACTAGAAATTTTTTCCTAATAGAATATTGAACAGCATTGGTGAAAATTTTGTGATGAGAATATTTGTAATGAAAAAAGAAGTCCAATCAAACGCAGCTTGTTAGGTTAAGGGGGGTACCTCTTCGCGCATTTTCGACATGCGATGCTGTGCCCGCACGGGGTGAAGAAACAGCTCCGCACGTCATCGTAGCATATCGCGCATATCTTCTCGTACGTGTCGTCCGTGGAGGAGCACAAGCTCGTTGTTGGGTCCTCGTCGTTCGTGTTGTACGTGAACAGCATTCCTTTCGTCAGCATCGTCGTCTCAGTCTCTGGTTCGGTACTGGCAGTCGCATCTTCAGTTACATTGGACTCACAAGCACCCAGTTGGTGCAAGAGCAAGTACACAACAAGCACCATACAACCTGAAAGGGAAAAACACACACACACAACACACAACACACGCATGATACCAAATTCATGTGTTTTTTCCCAGTGTCAACATGAATATCCGTGCCTTACTAAGGGTGTTCATGCATGTCCTCAATATTCTTTAGCAAAACAAACCCTAGAAATATCCCAAAAGAATTCAGTCTGAAATTGAAGTATTATTTAGTTTTAGGTTTTGGTACAATATCCGAATTTTACGTTTATATTTTCATATTGTCCAGAATACAGCCTGTGTCTCATTCCAGCGGTTGACTTGGGCCGACCGTTAGATCTCGTTTAGCTCTCCATGATATTTGAAATTTACGTTTAATTTTAGGACTTCGTAGAATATTCGGAAAATTTACGTCTCTGTCTCTATTTTGGACGGTCAGTCCAAACCAACTGTCAAGACGAGATCCAAATCCTCTTATAGGCAACTTAGAGACCTAAACACAAATTCCGGATATTACAGAAAATGAAGAGGTTACCTACGACTAAGAAGTATGCAGCCAAGCGTGGGACGAAAGAAAGCTGAACAATCATAGTCTCGACGGGCACCTGGGATATGAACAATTCCAGAAATGATTAGAGATCGGTTTTGATTATATATCTAAACAAACTGTTGGAAGGAGTTCCAATTATAATTCCTTACATCGTCGTCCGTCTTTAGTACGAAATATTGAGTGCTTGGGAAGGGAAGATTTTGTTTGCAGAGGAGGCCATTGCTGGTGCCGGTGGAACACTCGCTGGTTGCTTCTTTTGTGTCGTACGTCTTGGACGTAACATTGATCTTCAGTGTGGTCTCCATTATGTGAGAGTTCATGTTTATGATGCCGATGTAGTAGCTGTCGTCCTCGTCGATCTCGTAATTTGTCTCCTTGGTAATAGTACTTCCTGAGCAATATATATAGATCACCCTCGTTAATTAGCTAGCTAGCTAGCTTCAAATTCGAATTACGTCGCAAGCATTAATTAAGGGTCTGTTTGGTTCACCGCAACGTGATCGTAATGAAATCGAATGAAAAAAAATTATAATCCTAATTCATGGTAAGACGAGATTGGTCACGTACCATCTGACGATCCTGCAACGCCGAGCACAGACCTCCCGCGAAACATGTGCGACTCCTTCAGAGTATGTTCTCCTTTCGAGAGCAGCATAACGATCGATGCAGGAAGAACAAAGATATATAAGATAAGAACTGATTCATTCGCTGCTGCCACATGCGGGTTAATTTGTTGCCCAATGTTTTTATTTTGATCTGAAGAGTGCCTAAACTAAGTTCCGTGGAAGTTTTTGGTTGGAAACCATTACAAATAAACATGTATTGATGGTCGTGTGTCTTATTTTTCAGGACTATTTTTGTCCTGACCAGCCGCTACGTCGACTGTGATTGATTGTAGAGCTGTTATTTTTTGTAATCGACAAAAGTTGTTTGTTTATGTAGAATTTTTCCGAATACCATTATTCTTCTAAAATTTAAAGTCCAATAACAAAAACTTGACATAATAACGGTGAGAAGTAACACACACAACCATTACATGCATGTCTATTTTTAATTGTTTTTATTCAAAAGGACCAACGGAACTTAGTTCAGGTACTCTTTAAATAAAAAGTGCAAAACTTAAATGCCAAATTAACTAAAAAAATTCGATTATTAAAACGACGACCACGATATTCCTCAGACACCATTTGAACAATTAACTCTTATTTAAATTATACACAAAAAAATTTATATATACAAAAAAGTTACTATAAAGTAACAAATTTGAGTGTAATTTGCTTAGAACGGCCTATGTTTGAAAAAACTGGCAGAAATTGAATTTCCGCCAGTAGATCTGACGATACTAATTGATTTGTTCTGCTGCTTTGCTTCCCAGTGTTATGTTTCCATCCTCCTAGTTGTCTTTTTGCCTGATTTTAATTATTGTGTTGTTGGCACTAGCAAATTAAAGATCGAATTAAATACGGAAATGATAGCACCATCCACAGTGGAACATTTTAATCATATACTTTAAATTATTAAAAATATATAAATTATTATTTTTAAAATATTTTTTTGATATTGATATACAATAATATATTTCAAATAAACATTTTAAATTAATCTTTTTTTTTTCTCCCACTTTTTCTTTTTTATTTTTCTTCTCCTATTTGGTAAGATTATTCCTCTCTTTTCTCTCTCTTTATTTTTTTTTTCTCTTTGATTACTTTTGGTGAGCCCAACAATTAATATAGATGAGCTATGAGACGCACCAAATTTGGAATATCTCGTAGCTTTCTAACAATTTTTAAGTATGCACAAGTATCAACTGCAGCCTTCAAGTGCTATAAAATTTGACTAAAGTCAAAATGTAGCACTTGAAACCTCTTCTGCTATGGATGCTCTAAGTCCCATACTCATCTCCAGTACTCAAGAATATCCATGGCCACAAATAAATTGTTTATGTTCGAAAAATTTGGTGGTGGGAGAGAGTTGTCTCTCTACCTGAGACTGCCTACCTATTTCAAGCCTTGCTCAAAGCAAATACATATATACATGTTTATCTAAGGATTGTTTTGTATAAGGGTACCGAATTTAGGACCTAATTAGACTTTAGATACTAAATTTGTCCGTTTTAGAATTTGGGTACTCGAACTTTTTTATTAACACATGTTAGTGACGAAATTGTACTTTCAGTGACGAAATAAGACTTTTAATGACGAATGTTCGTCACTAAAAAATTGTAGTATCCAAAGACTAAAAATGACAAATTCAATACCTAAAGTCTAATAATGTCCTAAACATGGTATCATTATACAAAATAATCCTTTATTTAACTGTATGCATTAAATATCAACATGCATGATTATTCTGCAGTTCATTAGGAAGCAAAGCAGAAAGCAAATCAATTAGCATAATTTTCGTCAGACACACTCGCAGAAATTGGACACGGCCAATTTCAAGTGTGTGAATTTCTAAACATATGTCGTTCTAGTAAATTGTACTGAAATTTATTGCTCTATAGTAAATTTTCTATTATATATATATATATATATATATATATGTATACCTTTAGTGACAATCACGTACATGTCTTCGTAGCGGCCACTACCATGTGTCACTTCCCACTCCATCCAAATCCTGGAACCTTCATTCAACCACAAGGAAAATCCCTACAGAAATCATTAATTAGCTCAAAGTAATTACTCGTCGATGGATTGGCACGCCATCGATGCAGGATCGCGAGGAAATAAACAGAAAAGCTACGTGAACCGACAGTTCTGGTCCGCAGTCACGTGTCGGAGTCCTATTGACTGCCCTCCTATTTACATGGGCCTACAGTCTACTGCTCGGTCAATAGAGCGCAGACACGTGACTGCGGGCCAGAACTACGATTCACCTAGCAGCTCTCGGAAATAAACCATATATACGTACTTCCTGGCCGTAGGGATGGATGGAAAGATGGTTTAGAGTACTACTCCAGTTAGTCTCCAAACTTAGCTCCGGCGGCTCGGAGAACCCATAGATCGCCAACCCTTTACTGTGGTGACCCTGAATCTGAACCTCCTCCACGAAGAGCGAGCTGGCGTGGAGCACGCGCGACGAATTTGGGCCCACCACGAGGCTGCGGCTCCCGTAGTAGCCATACCGAATCAACAACGCTACTGTTCTTTAACATTAATTTTACCGAAACAACATTAAGTGAGACCAAGGCCATGATTATATTAAAAGAGTTGTTGTGAGGGTCGAGGGTAGCATATTTATATTATGTCAACACGCACAATTCTACTTGGGATTTGTTTTTGTGGTTTTGATATCGTGTTGATGTCTCGGTTACCTTCGTATACTGAATTTTAGATTTTTATATGCATCGAAAAATGAACGGAATTATTGATGGACTGCGGTGGACACTCCAGCCCACCCAATGATAATTTTTCTTTTTTTTTAAGTTTGGATTAAATTGAAGTTAGAAACATTTTGGACTAATATGAATAAACCTTAATTTCAACCATAATTTTGTAGTTTTGGTATTAGAAACAATTTTCCTTCTTCCACAAAAAAATATCCTGATTAAATGAAGAAAAAAATTTGAGTTGCATTCCAGTTTATTTATTCAGAGTACACCCCACACGATTACGTACCATAATGTATGACACTTCCAACTTTTAACAGAAACTAACGGCCAACTGATTGGACTGTTAATTTTTGACCAAAATACCTCTTCCCTCTTCCCAGTCTTCCCTCCTCTCTGTCGTGTTCGAAGTGGAGTATTTTTGTCCAAAATTTTTGGTCAAATGAGTTTACAGTTAGTTGGAGACTGTTTCCGTCAAAAATGGAGGGTGTCATATATTATGGTAATCGTGTGGGGTACACCTTGAATATGAGTAAATAAAGTGGGAGTGCAACACAAATTTTCTCTCAAATGAATGAATGTGTATAGTAGACTAAATATTTTTTGTTTGTATAAGTCTGTCTGGTAAACTATTTTTTTAATCAAGTTTCTATATTTTTTTTTAGCATGTTTGACATGGTTATGCGTTGGCCAGACACGATACGGTGTGAACATGACGATGCTGATACAACATTCATTTTGTTACAAAAAAAAATATAATATTTTAAGTTCAGTTCGGAATAAACTAAAATCCTAGGCTCTGGCCTACTGGTTAGTACATGGAAAGGAGAGGTGAATAGAAGAGAAAGAGATTAGAGGGTAGAATTACATGCCGCATATCCACGCGAGCAAGGGGATGAGGTCTCTAGCGAATCTCTGCTGCGCCGGACTCGACGGCATGATCAGGATGAAGAAGATGCGATCGAGAAAGAGTACTGGAGAGTGGCAACCTAAGTGGACCGTGGAGAGGGATGAGGAATGTAGTAGAGAGCAGAACTACTGGTCTTGGTTTTTCATGAAGGAACAAGAGGACTAGTTGATAAAAGCTAGGTTAACTACCTTTCTTGTGAGAGGGTTTGGAGGGAAAGTGAAAGAATAAGAAGATTATGAATGTTAGGTACTGTCTTGAGAATGTCATTTTCCAGTTTCAATTCTTCTCGGCTTTTTTTTTTTCAACTCAAAGTTAGTTGAATGCAAGACCACTCCCGGGTGGGGTGGGGTGGGGTGGGGTGGGGTCTGGGGTGGATTGTCTTAGCCGAAACTAATTTTGATTGTCCTTCTTTCTTATTGAAAATATACTGATTTAAGTTGGATTTAGACTATGGTGTTACTAAGAAAACCAATTGGTCTTGAAAGTTGCCCTGTGGAGGGGACGAAAATGCTTTGTTTCAACTCAAAGTTAGTTGAATGCAGGACAGGTCCGGAGGGGTGGGTTGGGTTGCCTTAGCCGGGGCTAATTTTGATTGTCCATTATTATTGAAAATATACAGATTTAAGTTGGATTTAGACTGTGCCGTTACTAAGAAAGCCAAATGGTCTCGGAGGTTGTCCTGTGGAGGGGACGAAAATCCTATAACACAAACTTGGGTCTAGTTTTGGGGACGAAAATTCTATAACACAAAGTTGGATCTAGTCTTCTTCTTTTTTCTTGATTTGTGGGGACAAATTTAAGGAACAAATAGAATATCGCTAGCTAGACATTTAAAAAAGAACAGAAATTTAATTAGCAAAGAGATACTAATTTGGAACAAATAAGAATAATGTAAAAAAAAATGTATCAAATAATAATCACAGGGGAGGTGGACCCAATGTTGCCTATGTAGCTGCGTCCAAGGACACAAACTGGATGCTTGATCTCCAAATGAGGGGGGCTTGCCAAATGGTTAATATCCGCGTGAAGGTAGAGGTCAAATCGCCTCTTAGGCCATCTCCAATAGGAGTTTATATCTCACATATATATTTCTATGGTAGAAATTACACTACCAGAATAAGCGGTATTAGCGACGTATTTTAGCGACGTCTAGTTAAAACGTCGCTAAATCAGCGACTCTGTAAAACGCGTCGCTAGACGTCGCTAATGGCGACATTTAGCGACGTTTAGCGACTTTTATTAAGATTTTAAAAGGATAGTCGCTATAAGTTCAATTAAGGTCGCTAAACGTCGCTAATATATCTGATTTAGCGACGTTTAGCGTCGTAATTAGCGACGTATATATCAAAAAAATTTAGCAACGTATTTAGCGACTTCATTTGCGTCGCTAATTTTAATTTGAGCGACGTAATTATGTGACGTCGCTAAACGTCGCTAAACGTCGCTAATTTTTGTTTAATTAGGGCTCGGTTTTCTTTTCTCCGTCTGTCGAAAATTTCGTCGAAAATTTCGAAACCTTTCGAATTCCCCCGCCCCCCCCCCTCTCCGGCGACCGGATTTCCACGGCTGCGTCTACTCCGGCTTCCCCCTCCTCCTCCTCGAGCTCTAGGTAATCTCTCTCTCTCTCTCTCTCTCTCTCTCATGTGACACTGACACAAGACACTTGACAGACACGACACACGCACACAGACACGACACACGCACACAGACACACACGACACACACACACACAGACGCAGACACACACACACGACACACATAGACGACACACACACAGACACACACACAAACATGACACACACACGACACACAGACACAGACGCAGGGGTTAGGTTTAGGGTTGGGGTTAGGGTTAGGGTTAGGGATAGGGTTAGGTTTTTTGACCTGGGGTTAGGATTAGGGTTAGGGTTTGCTTTGCTTGTAAGTGCTTTTTTAGGTTACTTTTTGTTGTTGATTTTTAAGGGGCTTTAGGATTTTGGGCTTCTCAATGGATGTGTATCATAATTTTCTAGTTATACACTTTAAGTGTTTGTTTAAATGCTAGTGTGTGTGTTATATTGGAGGCTATGATATATGTATTTGTGTAGATGTCATATATATATATATATATATATATATATATATATATATATATGTGTGTGTGTGTGTGTGTGTGTGTGTGAGTGTGTGTGTGTGTGTATTTTCGTGGTTGTGTGTGTGTGTCCCTTAACTAATGAGGTGCCTGTGTGACTAATGGTGTGTATGTGGCAGTGGGGGAATAAGTGGTGTGTTGGTTAGCTTATAGAAGCTGTGATAGCAGTGTAGAGTGATATGCACATATCAGTACACATCATTTGGTGCTTACACAACAGGGTTGGGCAGCACTGTGCTGTGGTCGGGCTATGAAGTATCAGTAACAGCTGCAACTTATGTTGCACTGCTAGAGAGAGAGCAACACCGCAAGAGATAGGGGAAGTATTGGTAGTTGGTACTGCTGTTGTATCTGTGTGAGGGAGCCAATTGGTGCTCGAGTTGTACTAAGGGGAGGAGAGTCACTGCTCAATAGCAGTGACTTAAGTGTTGTAAGGATGATGAGATACTTGTGCCTGTGGGTGTGTGAGTGTATGAATGTAATATCGTGTTTGAGTATGGATTATACACAGGTTGTACAAGCATGGAGAAATGAGCCTGGGGAGGGAGTGAAGGTCAGTTGCTCAAGCACATACATGGTGCTCTGTGCAATCTGATAATTAGAAGAGCAGAAGTTCAGTGATGAAATTTTAACAAAAATGTTAGCAGTGGCAGTAGTAAATGACAAGTGAGAAAGTTTGAGGGTGTGTATCTTGATAGCATGTATGTGGTGGTAATATTGAACTATGAAGTGACTAAAGGGGGGGGGCCTGGATGATGCGATGTTCAGTTGAAAGTTAAGTAATTAGTGTAAGTTGGGTAATGCAGTGTCAGTGGGTGTATTGGTTAGTGTCACCCCCACATTTTTAGATGAGGATAATTTTGTCATTTTGTATAGTTATTTTATTTTTAGTGATTTAATATTAATTGGTGTGCTATTTAATTAAATTATGCTTCCGTTCCAATAGCTAATTCTTTGTTTTCATCTATCTTACTTTAGAATGATACATAAAGCTTTATAATCTACTTTAGAATGATCTATACTGCTACATAGTCAATTTGCTAATTCTTTGTTTTCATCTATCTTACCAGATGGCACCCAAGAGAGCGACACCTCCTACTGTTAAGGAGGAAGTTATGCCTCCTACTGTTAAGGAGGAAGTGATGCCGACTACTGTTAGGGAGGAAGAGATACCACCTGCGGGGAGTTCCAGTCACCCAGCACCTATCGCGGCGGTATCTCAGACGGGGAGTTCCAGTCACCCAGCACCCATAGCGGAGCTTGATAACATTAACGCTGCTTATGCACAGTATTTGAGGGACTGGTATCTGCCCCATTTTGGAAATCCTCGAGATTGATACTATAATGTTTCATATACTTATATATTATGCATTTTGTGTTACTGTGATACTCTGATACTTATATATTATGTGATGCTGTTTATGTCCATTTTGTGTGAGTGTGATGCTGTTTATGCCCTTTTTGTGTTACTGTGATGCTGTTTATGCCCATTTTGTGTGACTGTAAAACTTTTATTGTCTGTCTATAATATTTGTGTGTATTAATTGTATGACTGTGATACTTTTATTCATATTCAATATTGTTAATCCGGTGTTGAGTGTTCCACCGAAGGGGTCGACGAACCCATAGAATTCAACGGAGGGTTGCTCCGGGTATATTTTAAATTAGAAATTTATAAATTGCAGGAATAATAGTTTGGAAAAATTCAGGTTTTTTTTTAATTTTTTTGTAACTTTAGCGACGTATTTAGCGACGTTTAGCGACGTCTAGCGACGTTACTATAAGTCGCTAAAAAAGTCGCTAATTAGCGACGTGCATTTAGCCGTCGCTAAATACGTCGCTAAACGTCGCTAAATATGTCGCTGTACGTCGCAAATTGCTGACATGGCAGTACTGCCAGGTCATTAAATACGTCGCTGTTACGTCGCTATATAAGTCGCTAATTAGCGACGTTTAGCGACTTTAATAAACGTCGCTATTTAGTGACTCGGAGTCGCTAAACGTCGCTAAATTTAGCGACACAAAAAAGTCGCTAAAATACGTCGGCATAGCGACGTTTAGCGACGTTTTTCCTTTCGGCGACTTGGTTTTTCCCGACTGCGTGAAAACGTCGCTAAATACGTCGTTAAAATTTTTTAGCGACGTTTTTTTGTTATTTAGCGACGTTTTTGGGCGTCGCTATTTTGACTTATTCTGGTAGTGTTATTTTAAGGAAAAAAAAAAATTTTTCCAACCATATTTTCTATCTCCATTTCTATCCTATGTGATATTGATGTAGGATGAAGAATTTTTATAAGAGTTTCTACATGTATAAACTATCATAGAAATTTTCTCTCTCATAGAAATTAAGCTAGTTCCTAGAGAGAGCGAAACAAGCCCCAATTATATCCCTTATCCACAAATATGAATCCAAGCCTAGTTAATTGGATTCGGCGCTACCAGTGGAATTTTGATCATATTGCTACTAAAATTTGGCTTTCTTGGATAAATACCTGGCATTTCAATCACTTTTATGGTTTGTTTGTTCAAGTGAAATTCAATGAATTTCTCCAATTCACAATATCTAGTAAATCAAGTGTATGTGAACTGGAAAACCTCGCGAATACTAAATCTCATTATTAATGTACATTAGCTTGTCCGGTAGATATGGTACAAGTTTAAAGTGTTTTTTTTTTTTTTTTGAATGGAAGAAGGATATATTATTCAAGGACTGACAGTGTCGGTATCAGAGTTACAAGGTACACAATCAGACAGCAGCGGCAGCTGTTGGATACAAACTGGTGGCAATTGGAGAATTTCGCTCACTCCTATTTCCAAAGCTTCTTTGGCTAATTTATCAGCAACTTTGTTTGCACAGCGCCAAGTATAGCAGAATTGGATAGATATGTCATCAGGAATCAAGGATCCGACATGAGAGGTTCAAGTCTTGTAACTTCCATGGGATTAATTTATCGGTATTTTTTCATTCAATAAAGAGGAAATTTAAGATTAAGATGCTCTGTAATGGAAATGAGGGAATGTCCACAATACCTGGATTTAGTCAGATACAATCTGAGGGATTTTGTAGGTTCATTAATTGGGGCTTGGCGGAAGAATTTCATAAATTTCCAAAAATTGAAGATAGAGATCAAGAAATGGAATTTCAATTATTTGTGGAAAGATATCAATTGGTAGAGCCCTTGATAAAAGAAAGAGATGCTGTGTATGAATCGCTCACATATTCTTCTGAATTATATGTACCCGCGGGATTAATTTGGAAAACCGGTAGAGAAATGCAACAACAAACGGTTTTTATTGGAAACATTCCTTTAATGAATTCTCTGGGAACCTCTATAGTAAATGGAATATACAGAATTGTGATCAATCAAATATTGCAGTCTCCTTGAAATATACGAACAACATTGATGGCATCACCTTCTGATATTATAGAGGAGTAATGAATAATATCCTTAGCTAATTCGATACCTATTCCAAATGCATTAGATACCCAGGTTGATGCAGAAATGAACTTCCCTCTGTGATCTCTGGCAATAGCTGCAGCTGCAATTGTTGTTGCTGATGTTGATCCATCTACTTTGATTTTAATTGATCCATAGGGAGGGGGTATCCAGACAGTAGAAGATGTATAACTGGAACTCCGTTGGTGTGAGCGGAGGAGGTCTTCAAGTTCACCATGATTATAAGAGGCTAATGAACTTGAAACTGAGGAAATTAAAGTAGGGATCTGGAGCTTGGTATTTTTGATATCCAATGTAGAATCAGAGGAAAGGCAATAGTTAAGTACTTGCTTGATGTCATGATCATCATTCAGCGTAAAGCCAATAGGAGATGCAAAACCCATATAGCTTTGGTTGCTTGACATTGTAGAAAAAGATGATTGGTGGTTTCTTCTTGCAATTCGCAGAAAGGACAGGTAGCCTCAATACCTGACAAGCGTTTCCTTATGGCTGCTTTTGAATTCCTTATGAGAGATTTGTTAACCCATTCTAAACTTCGAAATCCCAGCCCGCCATCTTTCTTAGGAGTGATGAATTTGCTCCATGATAGAAAATGCATCTTCCTATCAACATCGTCGTGTCCCCACCAAAAGTTTCTTTGTAGTGAGGATAACTTGTCTATATGTCGTAGTTTGTAACTTGATAGATAGTACACTGGAAGAGATCCCAATGTGAAAGTAATCAGGGTCGACCTACCTGCATGGGAAAGTAGCTTATTTTTCCATCCATTGAATCTGGAATTGCATTTGTCAATCCGAAAATGGATTTGTGTGATTTTGATTGGCAAATTATAAGGGCACTGCACATTTTACTCGGGGCTAGCCCATTTCAAAATTAGAAAAAATTACAAGTTTGCCATCATGAAAGTTACTCGGGACTAGCCCACTGTAATACTCAGGACTGTCAAAATTTTGACAGTCCTACCAGTTGGAAGGACTGTCAAAATTTTGACAGTCCAATTTCCTAAAATTACAAGTTTTCCAAAGTTACTTGGGGCTAGCCCAAATTGTTATAATCAGGACTGTCAAAATTTTGACAGCCCTACCACTTGGAAGGACTGTCAAAATTTTGACAGCCCTACAAATTGTTAGGACTGTCATAATTTTGACAGTCCCACAAGTTATATAGACTGTCGACAGTCCTAATTTTAACCCACTGAAAATTTTATATAAAACTAGGACTGTCAGGATATTGACAGTCCCACAAGAAATGAGGACTGTCAAAATTTTGACAGTCCTCATTTGGGGCTAGCCCAAATTGTTATAATCAGGACTGTTAAAATTTTGACAGTCCTTCCACTTGGAAGGACTGTCAAAATTTTGACAGTCCTCATTTGGGGCTAGCCCAAATTGTTATAATCAGGACTGTCAAAATTTTGACAGTCCACATAGCTTGTGGGACTGTCAAAATTTTGACACTCCTACAAATTGTTAGGACTGTCATAATTTTGACAGTCCCACAAGCTATGTGGACTGTCAAAATTTTGACAGTCCTAATTTTAACCCACTGAAATTTTTATATAAAATTAGGACTGTCAGGATTTTGACTGTCAAAATTTTGACAGTCCTCATTTTAATTGTCAGGATTTTTTTTTAGTTTATTTCTATTTAGTTAGTTTTGTATTTTGATTTTTTTTATTTAGTTTAATATCCAAAATAAAATATGTTATCATTGAACCCAAAAAAATAAAATATATATCTACCGTACGAATATTACGTCTGCCGTCGATCAGACTTTGAACGGCCATAACTATTTGTTTTCAAATCGTTTTTCGTCACACAATAGGTCGATTTGTATGTTTTTGACGAGAGTAACACAATTCGTGTAGAGAGAATTTTCATCCGAAGTAAGACGTACATATTACAGGCAAAAATATAAAATATAAAACTTTAAAGTATCATAACTTTTGACTGGGAGATCGAAACAAGCTCCAGTTTGAGCCAAAATGACCGTATGGAAAAGTACTTCGGGATAAACCGTTTCACCGTTTGACTGACTTCCCAAATTTTTAGAATCGCAAAAAAATGATATTTCGACCTCCAAATCTTACTTTTGGTAAATTTTTTTTTTTTACAAAATATTTAATGTACCAATAATAAATTTACTATTTTAAATAACAGAATACTTTAATAAATTTTAAGGATAGAAATTTGGGATTTTGATATATATCGACAACTGAGTTAATTTATTTTATTTTTTGTTAATTTTGAAATTTCGATTGGAAGGACCGTCAAAATTTTGACAGTCCTAAAAATTTCGACATATATTTTTAGGACTGTCAAAATTGTGACAGTCCTAGTATAAAGTAGGACTGTCAAAATTGTGACAGTCCTAAACTTTACCCACTGTCTGTAAGCACAGTTATATGTAAGTTTAGGACTGTCACAATTTTGACAGTCCTAGTATTTACTAGGACGGTCACAATAGTGACAGTCCTAAACTTTACCCACTGCAGAATTTAACATTCATGACTGTATAAATGTCTACAGTCCTATAAGTATACAGGACTGCAGAATTTTTCACAGCCCAAAATTTTTAGGACTGTTGAAATGCCTACAGTCCTATATAAATTTATGACTGTAGAAAATTCTACAGTCCTTAATATACATAGGACTGTCGATTTTCCTACAGTCCTAAATCTATATAGGACTGTAGGAAAATCTACAGTCCCGCCCGATACTGCTCGACATTGTCGACGATTCTCGACATTTTATGACCTAAAATCGTGTTCGATTCTCGACATTGTCGACTTTGGGAGCCATCGACAAGGAGGACGAAGTCTCGGAGAGTTGGAGAGTTCCGCCGGCGGGAGGGGGGAGGGCTCCGGTGGGGTGGGGAGGGTTTGGGAGAAGGGTTTGGGAAAGTGGGCTAGCCCCAAGTAAAATAATGGGCTAGTGTGAGTAAACTTTGCTCAATCCTGGGCTAGCCCCAATCCTGGGCTAGCCCCAAGTAATATGTGCAGTGCCCTTATCAAAAGCCTTTTGATTTCAGGAGATAAATGGCCCAGATACTTGTCATCCAGATTCATGAATTTCAAATGTAAGGAATTAGCGATAGAGAGTCTACATTCATGATCATCCAGTTTGCTGAATATGATGCTAGATTTGTCAAAATTAATCTTTTGACCACTCCAACTTGAGAAGTTGTCACGTCCCAGTACCGAAATACAGAAACGGACATGGCCAGCTCCTCCGTACAAGATATAGAACGTCGTACGACGGTCACGACTGTAACTAGACAAGGGGGTGCATACTACAAGCAAGTCACTTAGGGCCACAAAGAATATTTATTGTCTCAATCAGTCAAGTAAGGACAATAAACACATAACATATATGACAAAGAAGTAAGGCGTCCCAAACGCTCTGCCAAAATATTCTGGAAACCAGTTGTACAAAATGAAAAGTTGGCGGAGTAGCAGCAGTACATGACCATGATCAGCTACAGTCTGATTAATTACAATCATGTAAGAAAACTAAATATCCAGATTTACGGCTAACAAGTGCTGGTGGCTAAACGTCCAAAAGAGAAAAATGTACAATAACGAGCAGTGATTAAGAAGCCCACTCGTGTCACTCAGCGGCCATCCGTTTGGTGCGCGTCATTGTTCAGGAAAAAGTAAGCTGGATCCCCGATTGCTGGCTCTAAACCTAGCCATGCAAAACCAGTGGGGTTAGACCCCAAATAGCTAGTACCACAAAGGAAGCACGAATGAAGAAACAAAACCAGTGAGAATAAACATATATACATATTTAATTCCGTCTAATAGTTTTGGTCCATAGCCTATCGTGATACGACAATCAAACCCCACAACCAAACAAGGACAGGGGTTAGACCATTACACCATGATAGTCCATGTCCCTAAACTATTTAACAGAAGATACAATACGCAATCAAGTCCATTTACATAATCGGTCAATCACGTGTACGACTTACTAGGTGGATTTTGGGTTATCCCAGAGATATTGTGCATATAATAGGAATCCTCATATCGAACCAGGTACTAGCAGGGCTAGCCGAGCCATGAATCGCCGCATAGCACTTAGTATTTATGCACCGGTCCCTCGTAAGGCCACTGTGCTAAGATCGCCTAGAACACATAGTACAATATAACAGTCGGATATTGCAATCCGCTAATGTGGATTTAAAAAATATCATGGGGTCCAGCCTGCAATCCCCAGGTGAATATTTGAGGGTGGATAGACAAACACAATCTCGAAATTTTGTCCCTCCCATTGTTCTACATGTTTTAGTTGCCTAGTTAACCCTATGGTTATCTGGAAGCACATGGCGTGGTCATATATTATTTCCCTTATATGTCGTACCGTAGTACGGGCACACTAGATACGAATCCACTTTGTCAATTGGCAGTTTAATTTGGATTCGTCCCAACGTGTTGCAACAGTCAAACAAATCCTAGCCACGCTTGGAAGTTGACTATACCATTCTGTCCATGCTTGGAGGAATCGTATTATATCACATGTCGCGTAGCACGTATGTACACCTCAGTGTAAAATATGTAATATAATCACGTAGGAACACTTAGCACGTAGGAACACATAACACGTAGTAATTGTATCAGTACGGATACAAGTGGTCGAGTTAAGTCACCAATCATAGTAAATCACATGAGTTCTATCATATTGCAACACATAAGTCAAGTCATGCACATATGTGGTGTAGTCACTTGGCGCATGGTCAAACTATACACATGATCGGGTTGGACGCATAGACGGGTCAGGCACATAGGTGGGTCTAATACTCTCACAGTCATCAAGATTACACAGATAAATTAAAAGTCCAACAGAACATTCAAACCAATCAATTAAATAAAACGTGCAAAGGGGCCGCATGCGCGCATGAAGATCCAGACTGCATGGGGATCAGGGCGCATGAGAATCGGAGGTGTATGGAACATGGGGCGCATAAACATGAAAAGTCCACTCATTGGGACAAGTGCTAAGTGACGGACAATAAATACAAGTCAGAGAAGTGACTGATGTGACTTGATGAGACAAGCCAAAAAATATGTCAGAAGAAAATGACAAAAGCACATAAAGTCATGCAGAGTCACAAAAATCGTGCAGAGTCATACGCCCAAAAAAGAAGAGACGCATGGCTCGTGGCCGTATAGTCCCCTGGCCACATGGACTCTGGACGCATGGAGTTTGGCCTTAGTGAATTACCATGCATTCAAGGTACTATGCGTCCGACTTTAGAACACATGCACAGAGCATACATGCGTCCAACAAGAAGGGCACATGCTGGAGAGGCACATTTTGCTGGGCCGCATAGTACTCCATCGTCCCAGAACAAAAAGTTCAGCCATATAAAAGCTCCAAGAATCCGAAAACTTGTTCCCTTCATAAAAACTTTATTCCAACTCAAAATCAAGTGAACCAAAAGCCAAAACGTCTGAAATGGAATGCTCTATCATCAAGAAAAACTGGTTTTCTAAAATACCATGTTTTAATAGATCAAAACCAAAAAAATTTATTGAACCCATGAAAAACATAATCTTAAAATATAGATATACTCAAATCCATCCATCAAAACCGAAAACTCCAAGTATTAAAATTGCTTAGAATCATAATATACACATATTAGACTAATAAAATACAAAAAAGAGCAAGAATTAAAATCTAAGGCTTTGTCAATGTCATGCAAGGTGTACTTGCCTAAAATAGAAGAATGAGGAGAATGAGAAAATAAAGGAAGAGAGAGAAAGAAGTTAGCTTATATAGCTAGGGTTTGAGGTTTAGACCATGGGTTCTCTCATGACTTGAATCAACCCACAAAATAAACCATGAATTATGTTAAACCAAAGAAATGGGATCTAGTCTCCATGCATGCAACCTAATAAATATGCAAGCAAGAAATAATATAAGCAGAAAATAAATACAAGTAAGAGATAATACGTTCCAAATACGTATATCGAGAACGGAGAGTGACATATATACCTATCTTAGAAAAATTTTGTCATCAAAATTCAAACCCAAGACTAGCTAAAAAAATTAGAACAAGCACTATACTAACTACAAGCATACCTACACATGTAATCAACAATCAATCATATAATGAAGAAAGCAATATCACATAGCATGGGCGAACGAATCACGAGATTAGAGATACGAAGGCATAGGAACAAATATACCTTTCGAGTCAAATATGTGCGGATACCGAGACAGGATATCGTTCTCTCCCACGTCGACTCTCCCAAAGGGTGATGACCCCAAGCAACCCGGACAAGACGAATATTTTAATTCTTGAGCACCTTCTCCCTTCGGTCCAAAATGGATACATGTTGCTCCTCGTAAGACAAGTCGGTACCAACGACAAGCTCGGAATGGTTGAGAATATAACTCGGATCCGGATACGTAACTGAGACACATAAAATATATCGTGCACCTCACGTATCGAAGGTAAAAGGGCAAGACGATAAACAACATCGCCTACCCGCTCGAGGATATTGAATGGACCGACGTATCGCAGACTAAGCTTCCCGCAGACCCCGAATCTAATGACTCCACGGGTCGACAAAATTCGCAAGAACATGTGGTCTCCGATACGAAACACTAAAGGCTTACGATGATGATATGTCCAATGATGGTGCCTATCTTGCGCCACCCGAAGTCGCTCTCTGATCTGTTTGACAACCTCTATTGTTTGTGTGATCATCTCAGGGCTTAACATCTTTCGTTCACCTATATCATCACATTGCAAGGGTGACCTACACTTTCTCCCATATAATGCCTCGAAGGGTGCAATCTGAATACTGGCCTGATAACTATTGTTGTATGAGAACTCGACTAGGTGAAGGTGATCTTTCCACGACCCTCCAAAATCCAAAGTACAAGCTCGCAACATATCCTTCAATATCTGGATGGTTCTTTCTAATTGTCCATCTATTTATGGATGGTAAGCGGTACTGAATCTCAGTTTGGTGCCCAAATTCTGGTGCAAACTTTTCTAAAAATGTGAAGTAAACCAAGTGTCTCGATCTGATATGGTACTCACTAGGACACCGTGTTGTCTTACTATTTGCCGCATGTATATCTCTACCAACTGCTCTGTAGACTGTCCTACACGGAAAGGAAGAAAATGAGATACTTTCGTGAGTCGGTCCATTATTACCCAAACTACATCGCGACCAGTCGGCGATTTAGGTAAACCGGTCACAAAGTCCATCGCGATATGCTCTTACTTCCACTCCGGGATAGGAAGCGGCTGCAGTAACCCTGTTGGTCTCTGTTGGTCAGCCTTCAGTTGTCGATACAGCAAGCACCGAGAGATAAATCGTGATATCTCCCTCTTTATCCCATTCCACCAGAAATGTTGCTTGATATCTTGATACATCTTGGTACCTTCTAGATGAATTAAATATTGGGAACTGTGCGTCTCAGTCATAACTTCCTGTCGGATATCTTCGCTCGGTACACAAAGACGATTTCCAAATCTAAGTGTTTCATCATCGTGTATTGTCAGCTCCTTTCTTAGACCGGACTCACATTCTGCCCGAAGCTTCTGAACTTTTGGATCATCTGCCTGAGCTACCTTAATCCTCTCAACCAAAGTAGACTGTATTTGCAAGCTTGCCAAAATTCTTGCGTTCTGCGAAAGTACTATCTCGATACCCATCTCTTGAAGGTCTTCTAAGATGTGTCGTTGCGATGTCAACATATATGCACTACCTCTTCTGCTAAGAGTATATGCTACCACATTCGCCTTGCCTAGATGGTACTGAAGTTCCACGTCATAATCCTTCAATAATTTTAGCCACCTCCTCTGACTCATGTTCAAGTCCTTCTGGGTGAATACATACTTCATGCTATTATGATCTATAAATATGTCCACCCGATCACTGTATAAGTAGTGCCTCCATAAGTTAAGTCCAAACACCACCATCGCCAACTCCAAGTCGTGGGTCGGATAGTTCTTCTCATGATCTCGAAGCTACCGAGATGCATAAGCTATCACTCTTCCATGTTGTATCAATACACACCCTAGTCCCTTGCCATATGCCTCGTAATATACTGTAAACCCTCCAGAACCTGCTGGAAGTGTGAGAATGTGTGCCAAAATTAGTATCTTCTTCAATTCTTCAAATATTGTCAGGCACTCTGTTGACCAAACAAACTTAGCCTCATTGTGCGTCAAACAAGTTAATGATGCTAAAATCCTTCCAAAGTCTGTCACGAACCTCCTGTAGTATCCTGCCAATCCCAGAAAACTACGAACCTCAACTACTGTTTTAGGAACTGGCCAACTCTCTACGGCCTCAATCTTTTTTTGGATCTACTGTCACTATTTCTCCAGAGATGATATGACCCAAAAATGATACGTGATCTAACCAAAACTCATACTTGCTGAGATTTGCATACAACTGGTGTTCCCTCAAAATTCGTAAGACCTTCCGAAGATGCTCCTATTAACTACTGGAATAGACTAGAATATCGTCTATGAAAACCATCACAAACTGGTCTAGGTACGGTACAAAAATACGGTTTATCATATCCATGAATACCGCTAGAGCATTTGTCAATCCGAATGGCATAACTAAGAATTTGTAATGTTCATATCGTGACCAGAATGTTGTCTTGGGTATGTCTTGCTTTCGAACTCTTACTTAATAATATTCTGACTGGAGGTCGATCTTGGAGAAAACCTTAGCTTTGCTCAATTGATCAAACAAAATCATCTATCCTTGATAATGGATACTTGTTCTTCACCGTTACTGCATTCAATTGCCTATAGTCGATACACAGCCTTGTTGACCCATCCTTCTTATTTAGTAAAACTATTGGCGCTCCCCAAGGTGATCCGCTGGTTCGGATAAACTTCTTTGCCTTCAGCTCTTCCACATGTTGGTACAACTTGTTCAATTCTGATGGTGCCATTTGGTGTACTTTACAAGATATTGGTCCTACTCCGGGAATTAATTCTATACAAAATCTACATCTCTCTCTGGTGGTAACCCTGCGAATTCTTCTGGGAATACATCTAAGAACTCCTTGACTATCTCGGGAAGCTGTTATTCTGCTATTGTTGCCGCTACGATCCTCTCTTTATGTTGGCCTCTCACGGATCTGCCAAAGACAAAATTCTTTGTGCCTGGGATACTAAACAATACCCTACCCCTATGAAAATTTATCGTAGCATGACTGTCTCTCAGCCAGTCCATGCCTAAGATAACATCAAAGTTATCCATAGGGAACTCGATCAACCGTGCAGGTAATGAATGCCCGCATACTATGATTGAACATGTTACACACACTCTACTAACTCTTACGAGCCCATTACTCAACCTCTCTGGTAATGACTCGAACTCCAATCTAATGTGTGTCATAAATCATGTAAATATAAATGAATGAGATGCACCGAAATCAAAAAATGCTATAGCAGGAAAAGAGGCAACAAAATATTACCTGCTACTACGTCACCCAATGCCAAAGCTTCTTCCAAGGACAAAGTGAATGATTGTCCTTGGCCCTACTGTGCTCCTCGTTATTGCCTCTCTTGGAAGCATTGTTGTGGCCTCTATTGGCCCTGCTGTTGATTCTGCTGCTGTTGGTACATCTGAGCTTGCGTCGATAATTGACGCTGAGCTAATGGCTATACTGCTATCACTGGCCCTCTATGCTGAAATGTCCCTAGTGCTGGCAGTGCTGGTAACTTTTGGACAGGACCTCCTGGCCTCTACATCATCAGATAATTCGCAATCCGGTGATCTGGACTATGGTACCTCATACACAGCCCATTGGCTGTCCTACACACATCTCTAGTGTGGTCTTCCTTGCCACATTAAGTGCAACCCACCGGTGCTCCCTGGCGCTATTGTTGTTGTTGCTGCCTCGGCTGTTGCCGAGCTGGTACTGTCACTGTTGAAACTGTCGTCCTCCGCGACACTGAATCATGAATATGAACTCCAGGGGATGATGCTGACATTTGGGGTATACCTCCACCTCCTCCTCCACTTTGAGAATAAGACCTTTTCTGGCCTCCAACCCTCGTTGACAACCTCTGCATGGTAAGCTCGTGTCTCTGATATGCTATCAATACTTTCTCATAAGTCTGGTAGTCGTGCCTCTCTACTAGTTGAGGAATCTCCAGATGAAGTCTTTGCTGGAACCTCATTCTTCTGTCCGACTCCGGAGCCACCATAATTGGAGCGAATCTACTCAGCCTACAGAATTCTGCTACATATCCGTCCACAGTCCTACCGGCCTGCTTGAGACCGATAAACCTCTATTGAAGCTCATATTATGCACGACTCCAAAATACTTTTCCCAAAACTGAGTCATAAAACTGTCCTAACAGATAGGACGCCTCAAGCCAACCTCTACTGATGCCCACCAGTCACGGGCAAGGTCTTGAAGTTGTAATCAAACCTAATCAACTTGTTCATCCACCGGAACCTTTGTCGCTGCCAGAATAACCTCAATATCTTACAACCATGGTTTGATGTGATGGCGTCCTCCATGCTATCGAAATATCTTGGGTTAAGCCGGCAAAATCTGACCGACACCCCCGAATCAGTCCTCCCGTCTCTTTCCAGAGCCGTCTGCAAACCCTGACTCAATAAGATATTCTGCTGTTGTTGTTGAAACTGCTGATATTGTTGCACCGTCATCTGATGCTGTTGCGTAGCATCATTCCCCGAAGGATCTCTAATAATGTCGGGGTATCAAGTATCGTTGGCACTGCTGGTACTAGTGGGGGTACGAGAATTTCAGGGACTGGTTGCTCAATATGTCAAACTTCTGGTCCCACTGTGCCAACTTGCTCAACTATTGGCTCTATCCGAATCTGACTCTGAGCATGTTCTACCTTCCATTGTTGCCCAGGGGAACCCTGTCTTGCCAGGACTGTTGTTCCAGCAACTGAAGAAGCCCTAAAGAAAGGACAAGAAACATCAAAAATATGACGGGAATGATCAAGTAGGCAAGCAGTTTTAACAGTTCAAGCATCGGTATCGAGTAAGACGAAGCAAGATATCAAAGGGGACATGTTTGATTGAGAGTCCTATGATCATAACACCCCACAAGTCTGAAAATACAGACATGCGTGGGCCACTATTAAAACCTTGTCATGCCCCAGTACCAGAATACAGAGACGGACATGGCCAGCTCCCCCGTACAAGGTATAGAACGTCGTACGACGGTCACGGCTGTAACTAGACAAGGGTTGCATACTAGAAGCAAGTCACTTAGGGCCACAAAGAACATATATTATCTCAATCAGTCAAGTAAGGACAATAAATACATAACATATATGATAAAGGAGTAAGGCGTCCCAAATGCTCTGCCAAAATATTCTAGAAATCAGCTGTACAAAATGAGAATCTGGCAGAGTAGCAACAGTACATGACCATGATCAGCTGCAGTCTGATTAATTATAATTATTTAAGGAAACTAAATTTCCAGATTTACGGCTAACAAGTGCCCGTGGCTAAATGCCCAAAAAAAATATACAATAACAAGCAGTGATTAAGAAATCCACTCGTGTCACTCAACGGCCATCCGTCTGGTGTACGCCATTGTTCAAGAAAAAGTAAGCTGGATCCTCGGGTGCTGTCTCTAAACCAGGCCATGCAAAACCAGTGGGGTTAGACCCCAAATAGCAAGTACCACAAAGGAAGCACGAATGAAGAAACAAAACCAGCGAGAATAAACATATATATATATTTAATTCTATCTCATAGTTTTGGTCCATAGCCTATCGTGATACGACAATCTAACCCCACAACCAAACAAGGACAGGGGTTAGACCATTACACCATGATAGTCTATGTCCCTAACTATTTAACAGAAGATACAATACGCAATCAAGTTCAGTTACATAATCGACCAATCACTTGTACGGCTTACTATGTGGAGTCTGGGTTATCCCAGAGATATTGTGCATATAATAGGAATCCTCAAATCTAACCAGGTACTAACAGGGCTAGCCGAGCCATGAATTGCCATATAGCACATAGTATTTATGCATCGGTCCCTCGTAAGACCACCGTGCTAAGATCGCATAGAATACATAGTATAATATAATAGTCGGATATTGCAATCCACTAATGAGATTTAAACAATATCCATGGGGTCCAGCTTGCACTCCCCAGATGAATATTTGAGGGTGGCTAGTTAAACTCAGTCTCAAGATTCCGTCCCTCCTAATGCTCTACATATTTTAGTTGCCTAGTTAACCCTATGGTTATCTGGAAGCACATGGCGTAGTAACATGTTATTCCCCTTATATCGTATCGTAGTACGGGTACGCTAGATACGAATCCACTTTGTCACTTGGCAGTTCAATTTGGATTCTGTAAACTCCCTCGACCAGATTTTAGTATTTTAATATTATTTCTAGTTAATTAGAATTAGTGTAACTTTTTTAAAAAAAATTTATTTATTAATATATTCTATTGATTGTGCACCTGTTTGTTACACAATAAATTAGGGCACCACACTAGCTGTTAACCCTAAACTAATTTCACATCCCTGCCCTAGACTTGCTAGACTACATTTTCTGTATTTTTAGCAACTCCCAGAAATCTCGTTTTGTGCTTCGTTTTAGTCGCACAAATATCGTTACAAACGTACGTATTTAATTCCTATTTAATTTTCTGCTCTTTACCAACCTCTGTACCCTAGAGATTTGAGGACCAGTAGGCACCTGTTTTGCCCAACCAAAAATACGATAATATTCTACACTAATTGTATTACAATTATCGTATTGACACCGTAGAAAAATTATGACCCTAACTGTCCCTAAATAATTAGTGAACACCGTGCGCAGTATTTATTAAATAATAAATACGGTGACCCGTATCACCTGCAGAATCAGACCCTGACCCTGCCCAGGCTCATCCCCACAGCCCAGGACAATTCCTCAGCATTTTCCCTCAATTCTGTGAATTTTAGTAATTTTTAGAACCAGGTGATTTTCCAGACAAATTGCATAATTGCGCAATTTTTCAATTTTTGGACTTTTATGCAAATTGTGAAAAGATTAGGGTTTTTATGCAAAAATGCATGCTAGGTGGCAACACCCTATTGGCTAGACAATAGGTGGCATGGGACCCACAGAAAAATCTGCTGAAAATATCCCAAAAATTCAAATTACTAAAATACCCCAACATTTCCCTTTAATTACCAAAATGCCATTGGGATAAAACTTATATAAACCCTAGAAACACCCCCCCTCTCTCTCATTCCCCGACTCCCCTCGGCCAGCTCCGACCACCGCCCACCGCCGGACCACCGCCAACCCCTTCGCCCCTCCCTAGGCCACCCTCCGGCCAACTGCCTCCCTCCCTGGCCGCCTGCTCCGCCGTGGCGAGCCACCGCAGCGACCTCCCCTTCACTGCACCACAGTGGCTCCCCGACCTCCGACCGCCCACCACAGCCTCCCTAGCCGTCGCCGACCACCGCCACCACCCCCATCCACTCCGCCTTGACTTCCTCTCTCCAACCATCACCGCCCCGTCCCTCCACGACAGCCTCCGCCGCCGGCAGCTCCCCCGCAACCCCCACCGCCTCACCGCACAGCAACTTCCCTCCCCCACTCCCCGACGCTTCCCACCGCCACTCCGGCCACCCCCGACCTCCGCCACCACCACCAATCTCTCCGCCACCCTCCCCTCCTTCGATCCCTCCGCCTAGCCGACCGTCTCCGCCGCAGCTTCGCCGCCGGCAGCTGCTGCTACTACTGCCAGCAGCTACTGCTACTGCCGTTGCTCCTCCGGCCGGCCGCCGTCGACTCCGCCGCCGACCTTCCGCCGACGACTCGCCGTGGACCCCACCTGCCACCTTGTCAGGTAAAAATACGCTATTATATACGTATATATATATATGTATATGTATGTATATATGTATATATATTTATATATATATATGTATATTAATATATATGGTTATATATATTATATATTAATATATATTATATAAATACTGTATAAATACAGTATATTATATGTATTATTATTATTATTATTATCATTATTGTTATTATTATTTGTATATATTTTATATATATGTATATATATATGTATATTAAATATATATTTCTATGTATATATATATATGATATATATTTCTATGTATATATATATATGTATATATATATATATATCAATATATATATATATATCATTATTATTATTATTATTTAGTATTTAATAAAAACAGTATATATATTTACTTATATATATATATATGTATTTTGTTCATTTTACATATATATATATATATTTTGTGTATATATATAAATATGCATTTTTCATTTCCGTTTTTCCTTACTTATAAATATATATATATATTTATATATATATAATTATAATATATAATATGTATACTATATATATCATATATATATAACATATTTGTATATGTTATATAAATTCTACTATAATGTATATATGTATACTATGCACTCTTTTTCTTTTATTTATTTCTGCACTTAATTTCCTGCACCTATTTATATAAATATATATCTATATAGATATATATATATTATCTATATATACATAATATAACATATTATTAATATGTTATATTTATACTATGTATTATTATTAATAATATTGCTGATAATACCGCTTATATTTATATGCATATTTTAAATTCTAGCACTGCCTTTAAATTCATATATTATTATATATATGACAGTGGTCACATATAGACCCTGACAATAATTATATTATAAATACTGTATATAACAGTGGTCACCTATAGACCCTGGTATTAGTGCTGGATATTACAGCATTTATATTTGTATTTAAATTCCTGCAAATGTCATTTTCTTTTTATATATATATTATATCTATATATATATATACTATACAGTACATAGATATATACGTATTTAATTTCTGCCCTGTCATTTCAATTTATTATATCAGTGGATACACCCTGATAAATACTATATTATATATCTGCAGCAGTGGATATACCCTGCTATTATTATAATACCTGCATTTGTCTGTTCTTCATATACTATATATATTATATCTATATATATACATACTATATATAGATCTATATTATATATGTGTATATAAGTATATATATATACTTTATATTACAGACTTGATATTTACGAACCCTGTCTGTTTTAAACAGAAACCACCTTCAGCACAGCCAGTGACCCCCTGTCACCAGCAACCTTAAACCTGACTGCAAGATCAGGTTATCAACACTATCAGGGAGTAGGCAAGTATACCTTGCCAAGTTAATGCTTAAATTCAATTCTTGATATCTGCGTTGTTCTTAAATTTTATATACTTTGATCACCTGAGACTGCCTTGGTACAGTCAAACTGTTATGTTGACTTGTTATTAACAGACTCACCAACAGCTGAGAGTATTCTAATATTCTCCTAGACCCTATCACGGAAACACGCAACATGGTTGCAATGCATATTGGGATGCGAGCTGCGTAGTTGACTAGCTACCAGTACGTGTGACCGCATCACGGATTAGAATAATTCAGGAAATATACGACTTGACATTTAGTTACATTGGGAGGGGAGAACAACTAAAATACGTATGGGACACCCATCTCTTTACCATGTGCCGCACTCGACGGAGTGATACGGATGATATATATATGTATTCATGTGACCATTCTCATCGTAGATGGAAAATTGTATAGTGCCCTTGAACGGGGGCATATGTGGCATATACTAGCCTGTCACTACAGATTGGTGAATTACGTCAGCATATGTCTAGCCACACATTTCCCATACGTATTAGGTTGTCTCAAATTGCATTTCACATAGATGGTTAGCACCCTGTATTTGTTTTATTCAGTAATTTCTATTCAGTATTTACACACATGGCATGTTGTTTTCCTGTATCTTGTTACGTCCCTCTGAGGACCTGGTTCCCTGCCAGGTTTAGCTGAGACATTCCACCCCACAGTACCTGGACCTGGACAGGAGTCTGGACATGCCTCGGAGACGGAGTTAGAGGAGATGCCGTCAGAATCTACCTGAGTGCACCAGGAGTTGGAGCTATATATTTTGAGGATGTTGTGCTAGTTTATCTTATTTCACTCCTGCTTACTTTTGTAGTGGGATTGTTCCCACCTGACTTTATCTGGGTTGTATATGACATTTCCGATTTAGCATCTATATATATATTCAGCACTTTCCCTGTTATTCTTGTGGATGAGATAGATTTACCTGTATTTTAGACTTGTAGTATTTTAGGACAGCGTAGCACATCACTTCGGGTCCATTAAATTGGGTAATCCCTTAGTGACGTGTCAGCTGGCCAGTGACACGTGGCCTAGTTCCGTATATTTTTGGGACTGGGGCATGACAGATTCATTCCAGTGTGTTGTAATAGTCAAACAAATCCTAGCCACGCTTGGAAGTTGACTAAACCATTATGTTCATGCTTGGAGGAATCATATTATATCACATGTCGCATAGCGCGTATGTACACCTCAGTATAAAATATGTAATATAATCACGTAGGAACACAACACGTAGTAAGTGTATCAGCACTGATATAAGTGGTCGAGTCAAGTCACCAATTACAGTAAATCATATGAGTTCTATCACATTGCAACACATAAGTCAAGTCATGCACATAGGTGGCGTAGTCACTTGGCACATGGTCGAACTATACACATGACCCGGTTGGGCGTATAGACGGGTCAGGCGCATAGGTGGGTCTAATACTCTCTCAGTCATCAAGACTACACAGATGAGTCAAAAGTCCAATGAAATATTCAAACCAATCAATTAAATAAAATGTGCAAAGGGGCCGCATGCGCACATGAAGATTAATGACACATGGGGAATATAATACATGAGAATGGGGGCGCATGGAATATGGGGCGCATAGACATGCAAAGTCCACTCATTGGAACAAGTGCTAAGTGACGGACAATAAATACAAGTCAGAGAAGTGACTGATGTGACTTGATGAGACAAGCCAAAAGCGTGTCAGAAGAAAATTACAAAAGGACATAAAGTCGTACAGAATCATGAAAGTCGTGTAGAGTCACAAAAGACGTGCAGAGTCATGCGCCCAAAAAAGAAGACGCATGGCTCGTGGCCGCATAGTCCCCTGGCTACATGGACTCTGGGCGCATGGAGTCTGGCCTTAGTGAATTTTCATGCGTTCAAGGTACTATGCGTCCGACTTTAGAACACATGCACAGAGTATACATGCATCCAACTAGATGAGCGCATGCTGGAGAGGCACATTTTGCTGGGCCGTATGGTACTCCATCATCCCAGAATAGCAAGTTCAGCCATGTAAAAGCTCCAAGAATCCAAAAACTTGTTTTTTTCATAAAAACTTTATTCCAACTCAAAATCAAGTGAACCAAAAGCCAAAACGCCTGAAATAAAATGATCTATCACCTAGGAAAACTGGTTTTTCTAAAATACCATGTTTTAATAGATCAAAACAAAAAAAAACTTATTGAACCCATGAAAACCCTAATCTTAAAATATTGATCTACTCACATCTATCCATCAAAACCGAAAACTCCAAGTATTAAAATTACTAGAATCATAATGTACACATATTAGACTAATAAAATACAAAAAAAGAGCAAGAATTAAAATCTAAGAGTTTCTCCATGTCATACAAGGTGTACTTGCCTAAAATGAAAGAAGGAGAAGAATGAGAGAATAAGGGAAGAGAGAGAAATAAGTTAGCTTATATAGCTAGTGTTTGAGGTTTAGACCATAGGTTCTCTCATGACTTGAAATAACCAACAAAATAAACTATGAATTATGTTAAACCAAAGAAATGGGTCTAGTCTTCATGCATGCAACCTAATAAATATGCAAGCAAAAAATAATATAAGCAGGAAATAAATATAAGCAAGAGATAATATGTTCCAAATACGTATATCGGGAATGGGGAGTAATATCTCTACCTACCTTAGAAAATTTTTATCCTCGAAATTCAAACCCAAGGATAGCTAGAGAAATCAGAACAAGCACTATACTAACTACAAGCACATCAACACATGCAATCAATAATCAATCATATAATGAAGAAAGAAATATCACATAACATGGGCGAACGAATCATGAGATTCGAGATACAAAGGCGTAAAGACAAATATACCTTCCGAGTCGAATATGTGCGGATACCGAGACCAAATATCGTCCTTGCACTCCCTCGTCGACTCTCCCAAAGGGTGATGACCCCAAGCAACCCGAAAAAGATGAATAGTCCGATTCTTGAGCACATTCTCCTTTCGGCCCAAAATGGATACATGTTGCTCATCGTAAGACAAGTCGGTACCAACGACTAGCTCGGAATGGTCAAGAATATGACTCAGATCTAGGACATACCTACGCAACTGAGACACATGAAATATATCGTGCACCTCACGTAGCGAAGGCGGAAGGGCAAGACGATAAGCAACATCTTCTACCTATTTGAGGATATCGAACGGACCGAAGTATCGCGGACTAAGCTTCCCGTGGACCCCGAATCTAATGACTCTATGGGTCGACAAAATTTGTAAGAACACGCGATCGTCGACACAAAACTCTAAAGGCCTACGATGCTGATCTTCCCAATGATGGTGCCTATCTATTGTCGACACGAAACTCGAAAAGTGACCCTCTGGAATTCTATTGATCAGAATGGAGAAGGAAGCAGTCATTATGCATTGCATAATAATATCATTAGATTGTAACTATATGATGTTTAAAGATTGTAACTATAAAATAAATTTGAATTAATTTAATTTAATTGTGGTATCCCTTTAGACAATTTATATGAATATGTTAGAATATTTCATGGAATTGTAATATTTCATGGAATTTTAACCTGTGCCCCTATTTGGGTTCGAGGACATACACACAATTACGAATTATTTTAATATATATATGAACTTGACTTTGAATATATATGTTCTCCTTAAAGTAGATATAATTTTCGAAATCAATAGGATCGTATGCGTCCACATATCTAGTCAGACTCGGAACTGGTAGACTTTGGGTAAGATTCAAATCCGATGTAGTGAGAAAATTTCATCATTTAAATTCAAGGCTAAATTGCAACTCGATACCCTAAACTATCAAAGTTTGGCAACTTGATATCCTAAACTTTCAAAATAGTCAACTTGATATCATCAACTTTTGAATATTGTTAACTTCATATCCTGAAAAAAAAAAATCAAAAATACCCCTACCCCCTCCATTCTCTCCCTCCTCCTCTCTCTCTCTCTCTCTCCGGCGAGGCGCGCGCGGGCGAGCGGCTCAGGGGGCAGCAGCATCGGGCACGGACGGACGAGGCGTGCTGGCAGGGTGGCGCGCACGGGCCGAGGCATGAGGGCAAGGCGGCTAGCGCACGTGCGGTCAAGCGACGCGTGGGGGCGGGTGGCGAGCGGCAGAAGGAGGGGGTGGCGGGGGTAGTGTCACGCCCCGATTTTGCAGAATCGCTATTCGTCCCCCGGACGTGATGCCGTACGAGTGTAAGGCACGCCCGCACAATATATATATATATATATATATATATATATATATATATATATATATATATATATATATATATATATATATATATATATATATATATATATAAACACAATAGCAGAGTGAGAAAGCTAAAGAACACACACAAAATGAAGAAAAGTTCTCTTTGTTGATAATGTACATCTTTGTTACAAACTCTTGATTCAAAAGTAAGGTGTCACGCCCCAGTCCCAAAATGACGAGGGACTGAGCACGTGAGCAATGGCCAGCAGCACGCACCGATGGACAACCCAATTTAATGGGTCCATCAGGGCATGCTTAAGCTGTAGTCTAGCAGTACTAAGTACAAGTCTCAGGTATTTCTAATCTCATCCACAGAATAAACACAGAGTAATGCCAGAAATAATGCAAATAGAAATAAATAAGCAATAAATAAGATTATCTCGGGAAACAACTCCGAGAATTAGTCTGTTACAATTAAGGAAACATAGACTGGAAATAAAATGCTGAAAAGGAAATACTGTGTAGCTGAAGCCGGTGCTCAGGTGAAGTCTTCGGCCACTATCTCGTCCTCGGTTCCGGGTTCTGTTCCAAGGAGTGCTCCTGTACCGTACACCTCGGGGTAGTTCTCTGCGGATATACCTGGGGACATAGTCCATTCCAGGTTCTCAGGGGACATAACAAGGTACAGAAAATACAAGCCAAAACATATGCAGTGCAGCAATAAAATAGACAGCAGGGTAAATATATAAACCAGCTAGTGATATGCATATGAGAGTTTAGTCATACTCAGGCTGACTACTACAGGATCAGTGTCGAAGAAACCATAGCAGTATTTTCTCGAGGAGCCAGTAAGGAACCAAAGCTCTGTATCAGAGTCTAAGGCACCGCCAGATATAAGTATTTATATTATATTATATTCAGCCTTGATATGACAATACTCTCCCCACCCCATGAAATCTCACGTCACAGTTCCAGAATATATCAGGTACCAGTCACGCAAGTTTGAACTAATGCAACGAGTCAGGCTAGAATCTAAGCATTTAAACGGGAAATGACATGAAAATGTAACCTATACGGAATCACCCAGTATATGTCAGGTAATTCCGTCACATGAATAGTGTCAGGTGTTCTGGGTTAAGCAGTTAAACAAGTTACATGGGAATCTACCAGAAATCAAGTAAAACACTATAACCAGAAATATCTGAGGATTGACAAACTTTATGTTCCTACTGTTGCAAAATTAAACCAAAAAAATATATAGCAAGCTGCAGGGTTTGGCAATGTATACTTGCCCTCTGATGTATAACTAAGTCCAGGAATTATTTAGCAAGACTGCAAGTTTTGGCGAGGTACACTTGCCTGTGGTTCTGGCTATGTTTGCAGTTCTGACTTCGGCGAGAATTGCAGGCGGTACTCCGGTTGCTGAAACAAACATCACCATCAGATCCAGAAAATATCAATCAGCTAAAAATGCCTGTCCTTGGGTCCAATTTGGAGACAAGGGCAGAAACGACAGTTTCGGGTCAAAACGGGGTCCATATGTGGGCCCGCTTTGCACCGAAAAACGCGTCAGGGTCAAAGGTCTCCAAATTCACCAAATTTAGTGTCAACAGGTCAGGAACGCTGATACGAACCCAACGGAACTTCCAGAATTGAATTCCGATGAGCCGAACACAAAATCGCCCGTCGAGCGGGGCCTGTGGGGCCCACGACACGCGATTTCGTCAACGTTCTCAGAATCGAACCAAACTTGGCTCACAGGACCAGCGTATTGCTACGAGTCCGATGGCGCAAGTTTCGTCTCGATCCGACGTGTGTACATCAAGTTAGGATGAAACGGGGTCTGGTTTTTCCTGTTTTTGGATCGCGGTGTGCGATCACCACAGGACGCGATGCCCCGAACAGTTTGTCCGGACACCGAGAGGGTCATACAGGCTTCGCAACGCAATTTGCGAAATCGAAAACGGAGCTACGAATAAAAAGATACACGCACCTGAAGGGGACCCGAAAACCAGGTCCAAATCGTGTCCGACACGTGTCCGACTCGTGTCGGACACAGGGGATTCAAAATTAGGGTTAGGGTTAGGGTTTACTGTGCACTGGCCGACGGCAGGGGCGGCTGAGGGCGGCCGGGCTGCGGCGGCTCAGGCGAGGGGCGGCGACGGCGAGCGGCGGAGGCGGCGCTGTTGCCGCTGCGGCTGCTGCTGTGAGCTAAGGAGAGGAGGAGGGAGGAGCGGGCGGCGGAGCGCGGAGGGTCTGCGGCGAGGAGGTCCGGCGGAGGGTGCAGCGGCGAGGCGGGGCGGTCCGGCGTAGCTGAGCAGCGGCGGAGGGCGGGGCGTGGAGGCTGGGGGGGGGACTGGCCGGGGGATCGGGGTTTTATAGGCGGCGGAGGGGAGTGGGTCGTGGCGGGGGAGGCGGAGGTCGGGGGTGGACGTGGGCGCCGGAGCGGGCGGAGAACGCGGCGGAGGCGGCGGGAAACGCGGGGACGGGGGCTGGGTCGTGGGGTGCGGGTCGGCGGGTTCGGGTCGGGCGACGGCGGATCCGACCCGACCCGGTGGGTAGTTGGGCTGGGTCTGTTGGGCTGGGCCGGCCCAACGGGCCGCGGGCCGGGTAAATAATAATAATAATATTAATAATATTAATAATCAGTAAAATAAATAATTAATTAATTAATTAATTAAATAAATAGTTTTCAGGCATTTAAAAATAGGTCCGGGGTCCGATAAATTCCAGAAAAATTGCCCTAAGTCCAATTTTTCATTTTACATCCAAAAATATTATTTTCATAATATTTTAATACTGTTTAATATCAATTAAAAATCATTGAATAATTAAAACCCTGTTTTTAAATTACAGAAAATTCCCAGAAAATTCCAGAAAATTGTGAAAAATTCCAGTTTTAAAATTTTGAAAATTCAGGGGGTTTACAATATACCCCCCCTTAAGAGGATTGCGTCCTCGCAATCAAAGAATAACCGGTCAGCAGAGATGACACGGTCGCAAGCATCGTTTGAAAATACATCACAAGATACTTAGGGAATACCGTTTCCCTAACAAATTGAAAGTTATACACTTTCCAGGAAAATCTAGTTAAAACTATAACTATTTAGGAAAACCAGGTTATGATTACAAGTTACAAATTTACTAGGTTAGGGCTGAGGTCACGAACCAATAGGCACGAACTATAACAAGACTAAAAATGGATAACTATAAATCACTTACTCGCTTCGGCTTCCTGCACAGTCATCGCGTAAGCTTGTCCTCGTCCTTGAGGTAGATTCCTCTGCTGCTGCTGAGCTTGCTGGTAGGGTGCTGCTCGAGGTGCTGGTGGAGTTTGCTGGTTCGCCCTTGGTGCTCCTTCTCTTCGCTCAGGGCAGTCTCTTACTGCATGCTGTCTGGATCCGCAGCCTAAGCATAGTCCGAGTTTACGTCTACATTCCTTCTCGACATGGCCGATCTTGCCGCAGTGGTAACAGGTAGAAAGGTAGAAGGCTTTTGGTGCAGCTGGTGGTGGCGAGCTTGTTTGTTGACGCTTTGCAGACTCCTCTTGTGCTGCTTTGGTTGGTGCGGATGGGGAAGGCCGCTTCAGTCTGGTCTCTCTCTTGGTGACGCGCTCTATGCGTCGAGCCGCGGCAAGAACGTCCGAGTATGATGTTGGTGCGACGGACCCAATTAGTTTCTGCAGCTCAATGTTCAGTCCGTCGAAGAATTTCTCGGCCTTCTCTTCCTCAGTCGGGATCAGGGTTGGGGCGAAGCGGCTCAACCGAATGAACTCAGCGTTGTACTCTTCCACCGTCATAGAGTCCTGAGTGAGGCGATTGAATCTGTCCCGCAGTTCTGATCGAGCGATGGCAGGAATGTACATCTCTTGGAAGAGCCTGGAGAACTCCTCCCAAGTGACTCGGTCTGGTCCGAGTCGCGTCTCCTCGGATAGCCACCAGTGATGAGCGTTGTCCGTCAATTGCATTCTGACGGCTGTCATCCAGCGTTCCCGTGGAAGTTCAGCTGCTTCAAGTTGATGTCGTATGTTGGTGAGCCACTCATGAACTTCTGTGGGCTCCTCTTTTCCAGAAAAAGTGCGGGGCTTCAGTTGGCGGAAGTCAGTGATTGAGCCTGTAGTTGGCCGTCGAGCTGGTAGGTTGGCCTGCTCCAGTGCAGTTACAATGCTGTCCCTCAAGAAATTAGCTTCGCGACGCTGAGCCTCGTGTTGGACTTGTTGCTGTGCTTGCATCATCGCGTAGATCATTTGGAATATTTGCTGCCCGTCGATTGGCTGTCCTGGTGGGAACACGGGCATTGGTGGGACAAACTGCGGCGGAGGCGGGATGTCGTCGCGCCGGAATCGGGAGGTAGGTTGACCTGCTTGCTGGCTCTGTTGAGTTATGGGGATTCCTCCGACTGGTGTCACGTCGTCGTCGTAGGTGACACCTGTAGCTTGTGGCGTTCTGACGGGAGTCTCGTTGCATTCTTGTGGGTCCATTTCCCTGTATCCAAAATAACCAATAAGAGGCGCACAGGAAACAAGGCAAGATGCAAGTTCAAGTTAGTTCGAATACGATACAGATATCAAAAACGATTCAAGCAAGTGGATGAGATTCTAAAATTTATCCTATCTTATTGCAGGCCTGTTCGGTCCCTAAATTGAAACCGAACAATTTAGTCGTAGACCTGCATGGGCCACCACAAAAACCATGTCACGCCCCAGTCCCAAAATGACGAGGGACTGAGCACGTGAGCAATGGCCAGCAGCACGCACCGATGGACAACCCAATTTAATGGGTCCATCAGGGCATGCTTAAGCTGTAGTCTAGCAGTACTAAGTACAAGTCTCAGGTATTTCTAATCTCATCCACAGAATAAACACAGAGTAATGCAGAAATAATGCAAATAGAAATAAATAAGCAATAAATAAGATTATCTCGGGAAACAACTCCGAGAATTAGTCTGTTACAATTAAGGAAACATAGACTGGAAATAAAATGCTGAAAAGGAAATACTGTGTAGCTGAAGCCGGTGCTCAGGTGAAGTCTTCGGCCACTATCTCGTCCTCGGTTCCGGGTTCTGTTCCAAGGAGTGCTCCTGTACCGTACACCTCGGGGTAGTTCTCTGCGGATATACCTGGGGACATAGTCCATTCCAGGTCCTCAGGGGACATAACAAGGTACAGAAAATACAAGCCAAAATATATGCAGTGCAGCAATAAAATAGACAGCAGGGTAAATATATAAACCAGCTAGTGATATGCATGTGAGAGTTTAGTCATACTCAGGCTGACTACTACAGGATCAGTGTCGAAGAAACCATAGCAGTATTTTCTCGAGGAGCCAGTAAGGAACCAAAGCTCTGTATCAGAGTCTAAGGCACCGCCAGATATAAGTATTTATATTATATTATATTCAGCCTTGATATGACAATACTCTCCCTACCCCATGAAATCTCACGTCACAGTTCCAGAATATATCAGGTACCAGTCACGCAAGTTTGAACTAATGCAACGAGTCAGGCTAGAATCTAAGCATTTAAACGGGAAATGACATGAAAATGTAACCTATACGGAATCACCCAGTATATGTCAGGTAATTCCGTCACATGAATAGTGTCAGGTGTTCTGGGTTAAGCAGTTAAACAAGTTACATGGGAATCTACCAGAAATCAAGTAAAACACTATAACCAGAAATATCTGAGGATTGACAAACTTTATGTTCCTACTGTTGCAAAATTAAACCAAGAAAATATATAGCAAGCTGCAGGGTTTGGCAATGTATACTTGCCCTCTGATGTATAACTAAGTCCAGGAATTATTTAGCAAGACTGCAAGTTTTGGCGAGGTACACTTGCCTGTGGTTCTGGCTATGTTTGCAGTTCTGACTTCGACGGGAATTGCAGGCGGTACTCCGGTTGCTGAAACAAATATCACCATCAGATCCAGAAAATATTAATCAGCTAGAAACGCCTGTCCTTGGGTCCAATTTGGAGACAAGGGCAGAAACGGCAGTTTCGGGTCAAAACGGGGTCCATATGTGGGCCCGCTTTGCACCAAAAAACGTGTCAGGGTCAAAGGTCTCCAAATTCACCAAACTTAGTGTCAACAGGTCAGGAACGCTGATACGAACCCAACGGAACTTCCAGAATTGAATTTCGATGAGCCGAACACAAAATCGCCCGTCGAGCGGGGCCTGTGGGGGCCCACGACACGCGATTTCGTCAACGTTCTCAGAATCGAACCAAACTTGGCTCACAGGACCAGCGTATTGCTACGAGTCCGATGGCGCTAATTTCGTCTCGATCCGACGTGTGTACATCAAGTTAGGGTAAAACGGGGTCTGATTTTTCATGTTTTTGGATCGCGGTGTGCGATCACCACAGGACGCGATGCCCCGAACAGTTTGTCCGGACACCGAGAGGGTCATACAGGCTTCGCAACGCAATTTACGGAATCAAAAACGGAGCTACGAATAAAAAGATACACGCACCTGAAGGGGACCCGAAAACCAGGTCCAAATCGTGTCCGACACGTGTCCGACTCGTGTCGGACACAGGGGATTCAAAATTAGGGTTAGGGTTAGGGTTTACTGTGCACTGGCCGGCGGCAGGGGCGGCTGAGGGCGGCCGGGCTGCGGTGGCTCAGGCGAGGGGCGGCGACGGCGAGCGGCGGAGGCGGCGCTGTTGCCGCTGCGGCTGCAGCTGTGAGCTAAGGAGAGGAGGAGGGAGGAGCGGGCGGCGGAGCGCGGAGGGTCTGCGGCGAGGAGGTCCGGCGGAGGGCGCAGCGGCGAGGCGGGGCGGTCCGGCGTAGCTGAGCAGCGGCGGAGGGCGGGGCGTGGAGGCTGGGGGGGGGGACTGGCCGGGGGATCGGGGTTTTATAGGCGGCGGAGGGGAGTGGGTCGTGGCGGGGGAGGCGGAGGTCGGGGGTGGACGTGGGCGCCGGAGAGGGCGGAGAACGCGGCGGAGGCGGCGGGAAACGCGGGGACGGGGGCTGGGTCGTGGGGTGCGGGTCGGCGGGTTCGGGTCGGGCGGCGGCGGATCCGACCCGACCCGGTGGGTAGTTGGGCTGGGTCTGTTGGGCTGGGCCGGCCCAACGGGCCGCGGGCCGGGTAAATAATAATAATAATATTAATAATATTAATAATCAGTAAAATAAATAATTAAATAATTAATTAATTAAATAAATAGTTTTCAGGCATTTAAAAATAGGTCCGGGGTCCGATAAATTCCAGAAAAATTGCCCTAAGTCCAGTTTTTCATTTTACATCCAAAAATATTATTTTCATAATATTTTAATACTGTTTAATATCAATTAAAAATCATTGAATAATTAAAACCCTATTTTTAAATTACAGAAAAATCCCAGAAAATTCCAGAAAATTGTGAAAAATTCCAGTTTTAAAATTTTGAAAATTCAGGGGGTTTACATAAGGGGTGCCGCGCGGACTTACAAGATGGACGCAAAATAAGGTAATTGTTCCATACATTACATCCCATACTATAACTTCAAAAGATAATAGACACCTTCGGACGAAGCTATTGCCTTACCTCAGAGCTGCATAAGATGTGTGCACAAGATCTGGATGATTTATACAAGCTTCAAAAGACACGAACATAGTGCACCGAGTAATGGACTGGTTGGGGGAAGAAACTTCAGCTCCTCGCAGCGTCGCCTTGGCTTGGAGAACCTGCTGCAACGAGGGTCAGTACTTTGAAAAGTACCGGTGAGGTCGAGCTACCAACTAACCAAATCGACACAATATTCATGTGAAGCATACAAATTATTATAGTGGTCTATCTATCTTGCCTTAGTTCAAGTTACAACATGCAATAGGTTGAAATGACTGAAATAATATGCCACTGTTCGGTGACTTTACCTATCCGTCTGAACCACCTATACATAACTTACCATGATGTTCCCTGCCACAAAGACAAAGTTAGCTTGCACAGTTTAAATATACATATGGGGTCACTGGTTTTGCAAGTCATTTTTGAATATAGTCTGGATAGACAGCGATGGTTGTAGATGCAGGTAGCTAGCCCCCTACAAGCCACCCTACCTCCCGTGCTAGGCCATTAGCACGACTATACTGACGTTCCGCCTAGGACGAATCGATCCCGGTGCCCCGACGAGCGTTCGCAGGAACCCTACACCTTGTGCACAAGTTGTCCGTGACCATGCGACGTCTAAAACTAAGTTATCAAACGGAGCATTTCAAGACAACATGCACGAAATATAAGGATTCAACAGAATTTCATAGCATAGTCCACCTGTTCAAGTGATCACATTGCAGGTTGTACACTACTCATTGCACGATTATAGATGAATGAATTCTAGCTACAATTGAAACATAAAATAGATACATGCATAGCGGACGAGCACACAACAATATGATCGTACAATAATTTTGTGTGACAAGCATAAGTGTTTCAAGTTTACTTCTTATTATCTTAACTCAGTTATTATTATTATTATTATTATTATTATTATTATTATTATTATTATTATTATTATGGTATCGTTGATCGGAATGCACAAATGAGTCAGATTGTTAAGGGTGAAGACTTGGAATAAGGGAGCTAATTGAAGGTAAGGCCACTCACAAGTTGGTGAATCGGGGGAGAGAAATGGAAGATCTTCAAGACTCCGCTCGTGCGTCGCCTACACGATCACATGCACACATCAACAGATGATCAATATCTCATGCCTCGGTTTCCCAGAGTTCGATGCGAAATGCGAAGTTTAAAGAACGAAGACAATGAAATCCATCGAAACCGTTCAAGAAAATGCAAGTCACAAAACCAACAAGAAAGCAACCAAGCGGCATAAAAAATGGGCAAAGAAACCAACGCAACAGAAATGCCCCTCGCAACTCTACCACCGAATCCTTCCTCGAGGCACGATCCACTGAATGTGGTACTTGATTCCGAAGAAACCAATCTATAACGAGGAAATGATCTTGATTCAATATGTCCCGATCGAACGATACCAAGTATTTCTTAACCGCGCTCCCTGAACAGGAGGAACGGGACACTACAGGTAGGAGAGGCTGGGGAAGAGAGGAGATGATATTTTTAGAAGTTTATTTTTCAGGATATCAAGTTGACTATTTTGAAAATTTAGAATATTAAGTTGCCAAATTTGGATAGTGAGAGTATCAAGTTGTTTAGTCTAAATTGTACAAACACTCAGCATCACAAGAAAGGATCTTTTTAAACAAGAGTATAATGGTTATTTCAGTTTTAAAAAAATGAATTGTGCAATAGATGGTAAAAAGAGATTGTAAGGAAAAAACATTGTCAATAAGATAGATTATCATATTTTCAAAAAGTTGGAGGATAAGTACATAATTTTCTTTTTTTCTTTTATTTGTTGTAAACTTTCTGATCCAATTGTTATTTTGAACTAAGTAGAGGATGCACAAAGTTGTAGTTAAGATACAACTTGGAACTACTTGTTTGCTTACGATTATAACCAAAAAAAAAAAAAATTGAACCACAAACTACAAATTTGAAATTTTACAACCAATCTTCTTCTAAATTGAATATATTAACTCAATTCGATTTATCTTCTACAAATTTGAATCGCTTTTCTTTTGACACCATTTTCGAATTTTTCTTCTGACACACTTTTTTATAACACTTTTTAGTATCAATAGTCTCTTTTTGTTCATCTTATTTAACTTAATGTTCATTCTGTTACTCAAAAGTTGTCACGTGTCAACAAATGATAAAAATTAGTGTATATGTTCACCAAACTATTCCTAAAATAATTTTAAGTTAGATAAAAATGACACGTAATAACTTTTGAGTGGAAGGATAAACATTCATCCTAATTTTGATGGATGAACAAAAATAGATTCGTATATCGTGCAACTCCAATAGATGTATAAGTAGGGATGGCAATTTCTTCCGAATTCGATGGGGGACTCAATTTTTTCCCCAAGACGAGGACGGATTTGGGGATTAAAAACGGGGATGAGGATGGGGATGGGGATGGGGATGGAGACGGAGACGGAAATGGTCATGGAGATTAAAAAAAGTTTTCGATTGGATTCGGGGACGAGTATAGATATAGTACGCTCCTCCCGGTAAATCTTCGACCCCGATTACTTGTACCCATATATTTTTGTTGTACGCGTAGACCACTATTTGGAATATGTTTTATGAGATTAACATTCGCTCTTTGTTGTTTTGTATTATAGAATTTTATTTAGTACTTATATATTTTTCTTGGATTAATATTCTCTTTTTGTTGTATTATATAATTTTCTCTATCTAGTAGTATATTTTTTTAAGTATATTTTTTTTGAATGAAGACAGTTTTTTAAGCTTATGATGTATAAAAAATTTATTAACAAGACAAGGGACGATGACAGAAAATTTTGGTCCCGAAAATGTTAACGGAGCGATGACTAAAATAGGAAGTGCATTATTTAACGGGGACAATGATAAAAAAATGAATCCAAACGGAGGTGGAACATGAACGAAAATTCGAATACTATCACGGAGATTGGAGATATGGTCCCGCTCCCCAACCTGTATGTTGCCATCCCTTAATTAAGCTGCATAAAATATTAAGATATCTCCAAGACAATATTAAACATTACTAGATATCAGCATTAAAATATCCAACTAGGACCCACATGTCATTGACCTTCGTTGACAAGAGGACTAGGTAAGTGCATTTGGAAAAGTAAATTCATTCTCTAGTAAAAAAAATCTTAAAAATTCCAGCCTGTAAACCAAGCGGGGCCCAGGTGGCCCCCACAAGAGCCAGACACCATGGTGCGTGCGGAGCATGGTTGCCTCGGATCTGGGCGACCACGACCCGAAAAAACCCGAAATACCAGATTCGAATCTCTCTCGAAATAAATATAACCCCTCTTCAGAGAGAGAGAGAGGAGAGAGAGGGGGGGGGGGGGGGGGGGGGGGGGGAGGCATGCCGATTCTCATCTCGATCTTCCCGCGCTCCTCCCTGCTGGCGTCTCGGCCTTCCCCGCCACCGATATCTCGGCCTCCGATATATCGGCCGGGATACCCGATTCTGCGTTTGAGCTCCTCGAGTCGCCGACGGCTTCTCGTCCTCGTCTCCTCCTCCTCTGCCGCGTCGTTTGACGAGCTCGATTCCCGATACCAATCAAGCAAGGTCATCTCTTCTCTTTCTTAAAATTAGGTCGGTTGCAGTTGCAGAGGACTTCATTTGTGTAATTCCATTGAAAATATGGCTTCTTTATGGTCAATTCAGTGGGAATATGGGTTTGTTAGTTGCGCTTGTTAGCAATTAGTCAAACGAAAAACAATCGGGACGTACGAGTATAAATCGGAACAGTATAAGTAAAATATGTTAAAAAATTCGGACAAATATCCGTCAAACGATGAACATTCGGATTAGATTTAATTCGTGTTTAGTGCGTTTCATATGAACAAATTCGACACTAAAAATTCGGTATGTATTTTTTTATCCCTAATAAATTAACAAGCAAACAACTCATTAAACACAAATTCATAAGTCCACATTTCTATCTCATCCCACAAAATGATCATTGATGCAAGCAACAAGATTGTTGAATTTCTTTTTTGTTAATTAAATAGGTTGTATGTGAGAATTTTTCTTTCAAAAGTACGTAAGTATTATACGTATTCGTACGATACATGTTTAAAATGTCACAGCCTTAAAATTTGCATACTAATCAAAATCTTTCAAAAGTACATAAGTATTATACGTTTCTGAAAGATACGAAAAAATTCGCTTATTATATGCATTTTATTCGGGTGATTGCTAACAGATTTGCACCTGGTGTATTTTCGTCGAATATATAGGTCAATTCTCAACTCCTCTCTCTCTCTCTCTCTCTCTCTCTCTCTCTCTCTCTCCACCTAGTTTTTCTTAGGTCTGTTGTGGAGGACTTTATTTGTGTAATTTCATTTAAAAGATGGGTTTTTTATGGTTAATTCACTGGAAGATGGGTTTTTAGTCGCATGATGGGCTTAGGAAAAAGGAAACCTGGTGTATTTTTGTCAAATATATAGGTCAATTCTCAACTCCTCCCATCTAGTTTTTCCTTGAAAATTTAGGTATATTATGGTGATTTATTCAGTTAATTTAGACATATAGGAATATAATTGCGCGACGTTAAGTGAAAAGATGAGGTTTTTAGTTTGGAATCGACTTAGGATGGTCATAAGCTGCTTTGTAAGTTGAGCTGATCAATGTATGAAAAGCTGCCATCAAAAGCAATAATTTGTTAGTTAAAAACATGATTTTCCGTGCCGAAGTTAAGGAAAATGAGCAAACTTTTACTAAAAATATTGGTATAAGATGGAATTCAAAAAAAAAAAAAGATAGGTTATTTTTGTAAAAACTCACATGGTAAGCTCAGGACGTTTTTGAAAGCAACTACTGTAGTGAAAATAGCATCTTTCTAAAAGAATAAGCTGAAACAACTTTTATCAAACAGACTTGTGTGCTTCTTAAAGAGACAAGCAACTTTGCCAAGTACCAGTCCCAACCTTAGAATCGGATATCCAGCGTATTTTCAGGGCCTGTTTCGTTGGCTATAAATGCAACTGCAGCAAGATTTGTTGCAACAGTTACACCAACTCGTGTTTGGTTGGTTGTAAATAGAGCCTCTAATGCAACAAAAGCTGCAATACATTACATATATCAATTCGTGCAGCAAATGTTGCGCGAGATTTCCAATTACAGGCAACCAAACAGCTCCTTAATGAAGATATGGGTAGATTCTCGACTAACTCAATGGCACTTTATGTATGTTCTAGGAAATAAAATATGTTTGTTTTGTTTCTTGAGGGCCAAGCTTACTAGGTGGCCCATTTTATCACTTAGTGCTCATTGAGATTATGGATCAATAAAAGAGGTTTATAATGAAATCTTCTTCCAACGTAAAATGCCCCAAATTGACAAGAAGTCGGTCTCAAAGAAAAGAAAGTTATTAATGAAGCAACTTAAAACATCCTGACTCACAACTATACACGACTTTATAGCTCATTGGGATCGGAGAAGTGGTTCTTCTAAATTGACAATAAGTGTAAAATTTCTTCCAACTTTCTATGCCATTAATTTAATTTTATTTTTCCTAGAAAAGCAAGTTTATATAAAATTTCAATGAGAGATTCGAATTGCCAAATTACCAACCTGGATGGCGTACCATGAGGATTTTGATTGCAAAGGTACCACGAATTGGAACTCTCGTACCGAAATATGGTTCGATGGGGTAATTGTGTTCCTGGTAACTGTGTGTGTGAGACTGAGAGCGAAAATTGTGCTTCAAGGTAACAGGAATCCTCATGAAAGTTTGTTACTAATGTCATTAAGTAGCTCTATGTAACACAATTATGTAGGCAATGCAAGATTTTTGAAGCTTGATGAGGAGTAAAGAAACATTACTTGGGAATGGATTGATGGAGCACTTGGTTCTTACTTCTTATATCGTCATTAACTTCAGAATAGTCCGCTCATGAAATTTGTTAAATTACTCTAGAAGTTTTGGAATGTTAATTTCATATGGAAGGAAAGTAATATTGGTTAAAATATGGTACTAGTCTTTCTTGCATTCTTTGGAAGTGAGGATATTTTCAGTTCCTATAACATAATGAAACTTAGATTCTCACTCTTCTTGTTTACTAAAACATTAACCTTTGACTTCCCATTCTTATTTTCGGGTTACTATTTTAGTAAGTTACGCCTTAAAAAGTTTGAATCGAGTATATTCTTTCAGAAATCCATTCTCACAAATTTGATACAAGAGATAGAGCCTTTGGATTTGAGCCGCATCCAACAAGATGTTCCAGCTAATACGGTGGATGCTATGAAGAGAACAATTTCAGGCATGCTTGGTCTACTTCCATCTGACCAGTTCTATGTCTTGGTGGAAGCCTATTGGGATCCCCTTTTCAAGTTATTAGTTTCCTCAATTATGACTGGGTAAGCTTGTTATTACATATAATTATTTCTTTACATAACTAGTTTTGACTGACCAAACTAGACTACAGTTTGTCCTCATCATTTTATGCTTTATAGAGTTGTTCTCATGAGGCATAAACATTTATTTTTAATAAATGGCTGGTTGAAGTTTTTAAGGAGAACTTTGTAACTTGTAGTATATAAAGCCTAGATCAAGGTTAACTTCAAGCCTGCCCAAAAATTGGTAGTATGATAAGTATTGTTAATAGTGTATGTAACGGAGAGACCGCTTTGTTTAGGTTGCAAATAATAGTATTGATTGATGAGACTAGAAAAGCAGAGGAAATACAGCTCGACTCTTTTGTGAACATCAGGAATGCTATTCGAGTTGAATATACTGAAACCTATCATGCAAAAGGTCTTGACATTCTCCTAGATACCCAAAACCATATTAATCAATAGTCGAAGAAGGTGAGGCACCATTAAAATGCCATGTAGGAGCAAGTTCCTAGACCTGTACAAGAAGTTATATGCTAAAAGACATTTGTTGTATGCTATATCAGGAGCATGCAGGCAAAAGATGACAATGTGGCAATTTTGGACTGAGTACTCCCTTAATTTAAGTGGGAGAGGTTAGGTAAATGACGGTAGAAGTACTTTAAGATCACAGCAAGTGGCCGAATGCGGGTGCAGCCATTTGAGACAACTTGGCCATATGCAAGTGGCATAAGTAAGATTGTGTTAGGATGTAGTACGAGTTAGATGAATCATTTACTATCAGGTTTATTCCTTTGTTTAAGGATGTTTGTGTATGTGTGAGAGCATACGTATGTGCATACACACATCTATTTACTGTGCATGAGTGAGTTATTGTGTGCATGTGCTGCATGCACATATTTATTTACTTTTTGGGCAACTTTTCTTTTTGGTGGTGGATGGCGGAGGATGGGGATTCACCAGTATGAGAACACCTGGTGATCTTGTGCGTCCAAACAATTTTTTTCAGGAGATCAAAATGCTGCAAAATATGGAGAGCAAATAGTACAGGCTCCTGTTGTTCCTCACTCTCAAATAAGTGGGTTTTGAAGTAATTAATCTTCCAAGAGGAAAGACAAATGTTCCTACTTTTAAGAGTGCCTTGTGGATCAAAGCCATGATTCGTGGGAAGATTTGGCAAGAGAAAGTTATGAGAACCATTTGACTGTGTTATTTTTCTTCCTTATCTTTCTTTCTTTCTATTTTTTTAGACAAGTTCCCGTATCTTCCTTCATTCTCTTTTTTATCTTATGGTGCTTTATACCAATTCTGTTGAAAAGGTTCCTCCTTTGCTTCTGCTACTAGTTTCCCCATGCTACATGTCATCCCACAAAATTTATTTTCTCATATCATTGCGTAATCAATTGACCGAATCCTATTAAGAGGTTCCATTGAGCGCTGTAACGATTAATCAGCTGCTTAATTATAATTAAGCAGCCACCTAAAGATTTTCCTTAATACACCATATGATTAATCAGATTAATCAACCACTTAACTGCTGCTTATTCAATTTTTAGAACACTAGTGTAGAACCTGATCATAGGAGCACCAATTTTCTGTATTGAAGATCAATCATTCATCATATGCAGAGATTGAAAAGGATGCCATTCATAAAACTATAACATGATGGTTTCAATGGTAGAGTGTTGTGTGATCTCAAGATGCCGTTAAAGTTTAAAGGAAATTTATGTAGGATAGCTATAAGAGGAGCCAATTAGCCATGTTTTACAAATAAGAGTGTTGGGCGATTAAAAAAAATGTCTAAAATGAGTGTAGCTAAAATGATAATGCTAAGAATTGATGAGCGACTATACACTGAAAAGACTAAGATATTAGCATATTCGTGGAAAGTTGGAGGTGGCACCAATTGAGGATAACATGAGAGAAAATTATCTAAGGTGATTAGGACATGTGCAACATAGACCAACAGATGCACCAGTTAGAAAGAGCAATAGGATATTAATCAAAGGAGTTTCTAGAACTAAGGGTCTAAAGAACTTAGATTGAGCGTGTGACAAAGGATATGATTTTTGTTAACGTTACAACGGACATGGCCCTTACAGTGCTGAATGAAAAAAAAGGGATCAAGTAGTTGAACCCAAAATTTGGGATGAAAGTTTTGTTGTTGTGCTCTAGACCCTGATCTGCACATTCTCCACTAATCTATTTCCCCAAGTTCACCTAGATATACTCATGAAACTAGTGGGATTGAGCTTGCTATTTTCTTGGGACAACAAAGCATTGTTTCCTACCGACTCCATTTTCCTCCTTTAAGCTTTTGGTGAAGCCATTCAGACCAAAATATTTGATAACCAAAACTATGTTTGAAGACAGAGATGGGTAAGATAAGACTAATGGAAAGAAAGACCATGACCCGTGAGATTGGGGCAGTCTACACATGCACGGCCGCTGCTAGCAAAAGAAGGGGGCCTTACCTGTAAAAGGCACCCCGATGAAAGCCAATTCTTCCTATTTAAGTCAAAGATGAGTCCTCATTAGATATGAAGTCTCATATCAAATCTTTTTATATTTACTAACTCTAAATACCATCTATATTTCGTGAAAAAAAATATCATAGATGATGATTGGTCCATGGTGTAAGTAGAGGATGGAATAGCTAAAGAATACTTACAGAGAAAAGAAAACTTTGCGAGTGTGGCATTGATGAAGATTTCATAGATATATTGGTTGGGGGGGGGGAGCTGTTTTTGGTCAATGGCCTGAATATAGGCTGTACTACCTTGGTGCAGAGCAAGGGCGGAACCACCTGTGGGAGTAAGTAGGCTGGAGAGTATGGGCTGGGGTGTGGACTGACTCATATAGAAGGAAAAAAAATGAAATTTTTTGACTTACCTCCCACTTTTTTTATCATATTTAAGGGTGCACCCCACATTGTTTCCATAATGTACATGTCCCCCCAATTTTGACAGAATTCGTCCAATAGTAACGGTCAACCAATTTGACCAAAAAAATTGGACGAAAATACCCTCGTCTTCTTCCTCTTTCCTCTCAACCCTCCCCTCCTCTCCCCACCTCGGCCGCCGTCGTCGACCCCCATCCCCCTCCCCGCCACCGACCCTGCTCCCCCCTCCCCGCCATAGGCCCCGCTCTCCCCCCTCCCGGCCCCCGCTCCCCCTAGCAGCAGCAACAACAACAGTGGCACGCCAGTGACGATGAGCGGTGGCGAGCGGCGACGGCAGCTAGCAGCGACGGTGCGCGAGCAGCGGCGGGTGCTGTTGCTGCTGTTATTGTTGTTGCTGTTGCTGCTGCTGCTGCTGCTGGCTATGGGGAGCGGGGGCGGAGAGGGGGGGGAGGGGGGTAAGTGGGGGCTGTGGCTGGGAGGGGGAGAGCACGGTCGGTGGTGGGGAGGGGGGAGGGCGGTCGACGGTGGCGGTCGCGGTGGGGAGAGGGGGGAGGGGGTGAGAGGAAAGGGAGAAGACGAGAATATTTTTGTCCAATTTTTTTGGTCAAATGGGTTGACCCTTACTTTTGGACGGATTCTGTCAAAAGTGGAAGGACATGTACATTATGGAAACAATGTGGGGTGCACCCTTAAATATGGTAAAAAAAGTGGAGGATAAGTCAAAATTTCTTAAAAAAAATTCGTGGACTGAAGTCTGGAGCCCATAGCTAGTTCTGCTATCGATGCAGAGGGAGGGAGGAAAGGATTGTAGAGATAGGCAAGCGACCAATTTTACATGTATGATGAAAAATGATGTCATGTTGAGGTGGGAATGTGCAAGGTTGTGAAAAACGCTAGGCGCTAGTCGGACATGTACCCGCTGCCTAGTGCCTAGCCCGTTAGATGGCTGCCTAGGAGGCCGCCTAGATGTAGGCGGTTCAAAAAATATTAAAAAATTCAAAAAATATAATAAAAATTGCATAAAAGTCCATAAAATTTCATTGCATAGTCGGGCGTCGGAGGACTAGACGGACACCTAGGTGGGCATCGGGCGGACATCAGCTTCCTAGCTCCTAGACACCGCCTAGGCGGCGGCCTTTTAGAGCATTAGGAATGTGCAAGCAACCATATTTCAAGTGAAGTTAATGATTCTTTTTGTACTTGGTGATTTTACAGTTTTATTCGGGATCAGATTCTGGTACTCTCCTGAGCTGTAGGTTCAAGTAACCTGCATATCGGTCATATTTCTAATGCAAATTACTTTCCTAATAATTTCTTCTCATATTATTCCAAGCTCGCAAAATATGAAGTATTTGACTGGTTTCAATTTATCTCCTTTCATCTATAAGAGTTGTCTTACATTTGTCTTATTGCTATACTGCCTTGTTGTAATAATTCCTTTTCATAGTATTTTAAGCTTGCATTCTATTGTGTATTTTAAGAATTGTCATGCTTTTCCTTTTACCATGATAATTTATTTTCAGATTATGTGTTATGCACTAAATATATGAATTGCAGATATATTTTGAGTAATGCTGAATATCGGCTATGCCTCGAGAGGAACCTAGATGTATGTGAAGATCTTTATGGAAAACGAAAACTAGATACAACAGAACTTGATACCCATGGGATAGAATTTGAAAGTACTCCATCTATATCTGAATTTTCTGGAAGATATAAATTATTGCCCAACATTGTAAACGGTGAAGAAGCACCTATGCTCGAAAATCTTGGGGATATAACTCCTGAAGTTCAAGAATATATTCTTCATCTTAAATCTCAACTGTCTTCTGTGCAAAAGGTATGCATAATTTTTGCATGCAAAGGTTAATATAAACGATGGTAAATACACTTTTTCAGATCTTGATTTAAGATTGCAGTGTAAACTACAAAGGATCCTAGTGTTAAATCTAGGGGCAGATAATTACAGTTATGTTAATGTACTAAAATTGCTGTCTGAAAAACTACAAAGTGATGTTGGATCCCAACTCATAGTGGCACAAAAGAAAGACTGGCAGATTTACAAGCTTATAGTTGTTGCAGGAGTGACATTCTCTGACTAGTCGATGGTAATGGGTAGTCACTAATATACTTTGGATCAATTGTAACTACATAGGTCTCCAGCTACTCATCTGATACTTTAACAATCTCACTTTCCTAGCATGGTTATGTGTGGAATAAATCGTCAAATAAGACATTATAGTAATTCGAGTATTGCTATAGTCAAAATTTTAGGGTTAAGTAGATTGTTTAGTCTACACTGGCTGTGTTAATGTACTAACTAGCAATGTAGTTCAAACAAGTGGAAATAATGTATCAATTTCCGCAGAACAATGATATAATCATAAATTTTACCGGTTTGCATTTCCAAGGAAGCAAGTATATGCATTACTATTTTTAGTAATACCCAGGACTTTAACCTATATAGCAGTGTTGTTCTTGTTAGACACAACTGCGGACGATGATATAGACTGTAGAGCCTTGCATATTTTAACTGCCATCATTTTTTGCTATCAATGGGTCATGTGGTGATCTAGCCTACCAACTTCTAGGACAAGGTTTTGGACAATTCAGTTGGAGGTTCTAAGGACTAAAAAGGAACTCTATTTGGGTTTTGTTTTCCGAGAAAAAAAAAGCAGGCACTAAGACGATATAAGAAACTTGTTTCGATAAGCACATTACAGTACCAAATGCCTGCTGTGGTCTCTCTATCTTTCTACCTCTATTTATTTGTATGTGTTGTTGAGAAAGAGGCTTAACTCAATGGAGTTACTTTTATTATGAGTGAATACATATTTATAGGAGAGGATAACACCCCACTTTAGGGGCTATCCGAGATGACTGTTCTAAAAATTGGCCTAGGCGCCTGCTATCTGTCTGATACCCACCTAGGCGTCTACCTAGGCCCTCCAACCACGACTATGCATGTCTTTAGGTTTATGGACATTTTCTGCATTTTTAGTAGTTTTTTGAACCGCGTCCGCCTAGGAGTCCGATTAGGCGGGCTAGGCGCAAGGGACCCGGTGCCCGTCCGCCTAGCGCCCTTTACAACCTTGTCTGAAATGGAAGAAAATAAGAGACTGAAAAGAAAAAAAGTGATACATAAAGAGAGTTATACTAATAGAGACTCTTTTATGCTCCCCTATGTCATGCCCCGGTTCCGCAGAACCGAACATCCTCGCTTGGGCTTCCCACACTCCGGTTCTGTAGAGCCACCGTCCTCGCTTGGCGTGATGCCGTACAAGCCTGGGATTGCGCTTGTACAAGGTGTGCTTGTGCTCATTTTATAAAACATGTATTTGAAGATAGAGTTTGCAGCATTCACAGATAAATTGAATACACAATTGAAATAGAAATAGCTCTTTATTGATAATTCTTTGAAATGAAACATAAGGCCCTCAAACGGCCGAGATGAAAATGTCAGACTTGGGTTACAACTTGCAGAAATATTTAACTGAGATACAACATTGCTCCATACATCATATCCCTATTGAAATAATAAAACTCATGGACCACCTTCAGCTAGTCTTCTTCTCCACTTGGAAGCTTCAAGTGCAAGGCTTATAAAGAGTAGACCAAAACCTTCAATGTTCCCTCGCAGCAGCTAAATCCCCAGCACCTGAGGATGCCCACAAACTTGGGTTAGTACACAACTTGTACTGGTGAGTGGCCTCAACCAATCTCACCTAAAAAGCCAACACTAAGTAAATATGTGAAAGCATAAGTTATTATAATGTGATCTTGCTATGTTACCTTAAGTTCAGTTTAACAGTTCATAATATCAGAACATAAGGAACATAATGATTATCACCATTTGTTACACCCGATTCCAGAATTGCTATTTCTTGAATTTCTACAGTTTTTTCTGATAATGTATTCCTGCTGTATTTCTCATGTTGGTTCTTGTCATTTTATTTATCGTTATTTTCTGTTATTGAGAGAGACTATCCGAGACCAGTAGAATACCTATTGGCATTGCTATAGACCCGATTTAGGATCTACATGTAGAATGGACACCTGGTTCGGTTCATTTGACTGAACCTATGACTAAACCGTTTTTCCTCTCCTCTTAGTAGATATATGAGCTTTTTTCTCTCTCCTCTCTTTCTTCTTCATTTTCATTTTCTTCTTCCTTGCTCCCTTCTCCCTCACCCCGTGCACCTCCCCTACCCGAATCCCAACACCGGACCTAGCTAGGAAGAGGTCGTTGGACTCTTAGGCAAGTACATCTTGCTTCATGATAAACCTTGATTTTCAGATTTTTCACATATATGTTTTTAAAAAAATTATTTGATGGAAAACGTTCTCCTTGAGTTGCTGATCATATTTAGTTCTTGGAGTTTTGGATTTTGATGTATAGGTTTTTGTAGATCTGAATTGTAAGTTTATAATTTTTATGTGTTCCATGAGCTTTCCTTGGTTTTGATCCATTAAAACTTAGTGTTTTCGAAAACTAGTTGTTCCTTATGTTAGAGCATTTTATTTCGTACAATTTGGCTTTTGTTTCACTTGATTTGGAGTAAAAATAAAGTTTTTATGAAAAAAATAATTTTTTTTTAGTTTTTGGAACTTTCGGCCATGACTGAACCTGCTGTGTTGGAGAAGACAAATTTTTCATGTGGCCAGCGACCTATGCGGCAGAGAGTGCTATGCGGCCCTAGAGGGTTATGCGGCATGAACTCCTTGCCGCATATTGACAGCATGCGTCCATCTTGTTGGATACATGACTGTACATTATACAAAGTATTATGGAGCTATCATCGAACTGCTTGTGTTTTCACTCGCTGAACGAATAAAAAATTTGCTAAGTCCAAGATGGACGTTTATGCGGCAAGAGTTCATGCGGCAGGTAGTTCATGTGGTCACGAGCTGTTTTTCTTGAACGCATGACTCTGAACTGTTTGGCACATCTTCTTACGACTTTTCACTTTTCCCTGACACACTTTTCTGCCTGTCACATCCATCTCTTTATGTCACTACACTGACACTTCATAATTGACCCATCACTCAGCACTTGCCCCAAGGAGTAGACTTCAACCCTGAGCATACGGCCAGTGAGTGCATGCGGCCAGTGGGTTCATACGGCAAGTGAGTCCATGCGGCCAGGAATCCTTGTGCACATTTTGTTTCTTTTAATTATGTCCATATAATAATTCCTTTAGTAATTATTGTTGTGTGCTTCCTTATATTGATACAAGTTTATGTTACCAGACAAGTTTTGCATGTAAGTTCACGAGACAAGTTTATGTACAAGTTCACAATTCTCACGACACCGTGGAAATGGTTGTGTATGAAAATCCATTGCATTTGACATCGGGCAATTGAGTGTGAGTATTGTCCAATGTATCGCGTGTCGCGAATACGATAACTCGTGAAAAGCTCGTACTCGTGACTCGTCACTCTAGGGAGTTCTCAAGAGTCCATGACTCGAGAACTTGAAATAATTTAGTAATGATTAAACAAGATAAGAATTACCTAGATCATTGGGAGGGAAGAATATTGCGCTACCGGCTACCCCGATCTCTAAGGGCTCCATGCAGCATGGACAACCCTGCTAGGCAAGGGCTCCATGACTGACCAAGTTTACGCGTGCTACGGCACTACGAGACAAGTTTATATACAAGTTTACGTTTATAAAACAAGTTTATGATTTCAAGTTTAAGTTTATGCTTATAAGTTCAATTTCTGTTTATGACAAATAACAAGTTATGTTATTGTATGGTTGAATGTGCATTTAAGTTTATTCGACAAGCGTACCCTTGGCCATCCTGGTTAACTGTAGTGTCTGTGGTAGCAATATTCTTAAAGCATGCTTGTAGTAATTAATGCCTATGACAACCCTAGTTAGTTTATCGTAGCAAGCCGTAGAGCTGTTTGGCCTTACGATAAATGATGTTACTTTCGTTATAGCTCGCTCTCCTAGTTTCATTTTATCCCGGCGCGTAGGTAGGGTCCTAAGTTATGCTCGAGTGAAGGGCTGCAACCCCGGTCCTTGTTTGGTTTAAGGGTTATGGTCCCGATCCAGAGTAGTTCCTATGCTCTCTTGCTGCTCGTCGCCTTACTTTCATTTTTGCACATTGTTATCAGTTCTTCTAGTATTATTCTTGAGACAAGTACATTGGTACCGTACAAGTCTCGGTCAGCATTTATTTATTTTATGTCTCTTTCTGCTTATGTTGTGATGTGTTTGGTCTATCACCTTGAGATCCTTTGTGGTACTTGTTACTTGGGGTTCTGACCCCACTGGCTTTGCATGACTATGTTACCCCGAAGAGAATCAGGATCCACCGCACTTCCAGCGAGATGACTCGCACTTATAAGACTGCGGCCGAAGCTCGCGAGTGGGTTTCCTTCTTCCACCCCTTGTCTTGATAACTTCATTTTGTGGTGTTTAGCTAGGGCAGAGTTAGTTCCTTATATTTTTGAGACCGCGGTCAACATGATGTATATATTAGACCGTGGCTGGTATATTTGATCATGTATTATGGTACTCTGCTAGTGCAGTATTTTGTATTCACTAGCTTCATAATCATATGTGACATGTAATTTGGGATGCCTCTTTACTTTCGTGTATGATATACTCTTGTATTTGTGTTATTGGATTGAGATAATATGATTTGTCGGCCTTAGGACTGACGTCATAGCATACTAGAGTTCACCCATTTGTCTTCTAGACAACCTTAACACATTACGGCTTACTTCGATATTCTGCAAGGTGCGGTTGATCATGTCAGTACCCGTATTTATCTAGTATTCTAGGAGCGAGACGTAACAATGTTTTCTTTGTGGCCCATGCAGGTCTATTTTTCAGACTTGTTGGAGGACTCATCTTGTTAGAATCTCAATCCTCTATTAATCTCCGATTGAATTCCACTTGCAACATGCACCTCTCGCTTTCCTTGAACTTCAAACTTGCTCTTGACATGATTGTTCCATTCTCGTCCCTTGTTGATATCCTTGTGTCCTTATCCTTCAGGGACACCCCACCTGCTCCTCCTTCCGAGGATTCCGTTGCACCGATAACGCCAGCAGATCCAGTAGGCCAGGGCCAGATTCCGATATTAAACCAAGGGCAAGCGTCAGTAGCTTTTCATCAGCCGGCTCCGCAAGTCACGCATATTCGACCAGCACAATCTGCTCCACCTGTCTTGCCTAGTATTGATGGTATAATTGAAAGATGAAGAAGTGATCATTCTGCGTATTATGAGGTGACAACTAATTTATGACTGATGCACTTGTGTTTATGGTTACATTGATGAGATGGGTTGAGGATGAACATTGTTCGCAGTTGATCAAATCTACACTTGATGAATACTAGTGTTTGAGGACGTTATGCTATTTGATGATTATGTATTTATTATAATGCTTCCCTGGTCAACTTTGGTCAAACCCTAGTTAGTATGCTTAGTCGTGAGTTATGTACTATGACAAAACCTAGGTTAAGTTCTCAATGACACATTTTCAATAATAAATGGACTTTGAGTTAATTATTAATTAGTTTTAATTATTCCTTTAGGTACTTTGGGATCCTCGAACTCGGACGTTGTATCAGAGCCCCGTCTTCGGCATCCGGACTCAGGCAAGTGTACCTTGCCATACTGTAACTCAGTTCTAGATTAACTTATTTATTTCATCTATACATTGTGTGCGCTTTGGATCGAAATCGTTACTTAGCGTCTGGGTCATATCCGGGTGCAGGCGTTCGTCGGTAACGTCTAGTATCGATTGTTAGATGTTTCTCGATACCTTTATGTACCTACTTGGTTACATCGGAACCCTAGAACACATTCAGACACTGTCATCGTGCTAGACTTCCTGTATCCTGATAGTGTCAGCATGACCGGAACCTGTGATGACTATAGAATCGTGATTGGTGCTAGTTACTTCAGTATGACGAGACTGTTTAGATAGAGGTTCAGGCTCAGTGAGCTGCGGATGCGTCTCGTTGACCGCATTGGGAGGGGAAGACAGTTACTAGACGCTTGGGCTACTTCGCATACACTATATATATCCTTATTTACGTAGAGATCATGTATCCGAAGTCGTAGTACTTACTGTGTCTCTGTGCTAGGAGCTACGGGTACGCACCGTGTGTCTCTGTGCCTCGGAACTACGGATTTATATTTGGAAAGCCCACGTGTCCAACATTGTCTTCAAGTTATCTCACTTAGGTAGTTTTTCTAGATTACACGGCATATCACATGTTTTCTTTCTGTTTTACTATGGCATGCTGTTTTTGTACCTTGTTACGTCCCTCTGAGGACCTGGTTCCCTTCCAGGCATAGGCGAGGAGGATTACCCGGAGGAGTACGGACTGGGTGTATATCCAGGAGCAGGACTTGTAGCAGAGGACGAGATCCTTCCCGAGGACTTCGCTTGATCACCGGTAGTGACTTCACATTGGATCCGGTATCATTATCTAGTTAACAGATATCGGTCCTAGTTATCTTATTGCTTCCTTTCATTCAGTACTTGTATTAGCGGGTTTGTCCCCGTGTGACTCTATCCGTATTGTATTATGATACATTTTCAGACTTATTTTCTTTCTGCTCATTAGTAGACTGATTTTTTCTATGTGTTTCATATTCTTATGTCTGTGGATGAGATTAGTTACATTGTTTATGTTTTAAATATTGGGTTATATTATTGTACTTTACAGCTTAGGCGCACTCCATCGCGTTCATTAGATTAGGATGTCCATCGAAGTGTACCCGCTGGCCAATGCCACGTGGCTCAGTCCCTTATATTTGGAACTGGGCGTGACACGGGCAGTTCAGCCCGTTCATGCCAGCCCAGCCAGCCCAGACAATACCGCCAGTTCTTCCAGTACAACCAGGGCAGGCAGGCTCGCAATCCATGTTAGAGATGATCAAGCCATGGTGATAATACATCAACAACTCCAGCTCCAGCAACACGTGGTCCAACTCTGCCAGCAGTTTCAGTAAGGACAATAACAGACCAACACTACTCTTTGCCAGGGAGTTAGAGTAGCACTCGAGAACATCGGACGTTATACTCACAACTCGGCGACCAATGTTAGTCGCATGCGCCCAACCAAGTTCCTCGACACAGAAGATACAGTTTCAGCAGATTCTTGACTCCAGGACTTTGAGGCCATCCTGGATGCAACCAAGACCCCAGATGATGAGAATGTAGCAGTCTTAAAGCTACAACTATCAGATCTTGCTCGAGATTGGTGGACAACACAAGAAATGGAGCTTCCGAAGCTCATTGATTGTCAGACGTTCAAGGAGCGCTTCCAGGAAAAGTATTTTCACACAACCGTCAAGTTCCAGCTCCAGCAGCAGTTCATCAACTTCCGCCAGAACACAAGATCAGTCGACTAGTATGTGGTCGAGTTTTGCTGACTTAGCCGATTTGCTCCTCATATGGTAGCTTCCGAGGAAGACCGAGCCAAGAGATTTGAGCAAGGGTAATATCTAGAGCTTCAACAGTATACGGTGGGTCATAATTATACCACCTACGATGCAGGGCAGCTAGGTCCCAAGAACTTGCAGGCCAGAGATTAGTAGCACGGACCGGAGGCCAGAAGAGGTCACACTCATCCACGAGAGGCGTCGGTATTCAGTCATCACCTCCAGTACCAGCAGTCAGAACACCTCGTCCGCCAGCACCTCCAACCTCCACAGTAACCTCAGTACAATCTACCAGGCAGTCTGTATCAGCAGGGTGAAGCCACTGCGGCAAGCCAGGGCACACCAAAGATCAGTGCAGGAGGGCCAATGGCCAGTGTCTCAGATGTGGCACATCTGACCACATGATTGGTTCATGTCCGATCTTGTACCCAGAAACTTCTTCGGTCTGACAGTTACCAGCTCCGCCTCGTGCATCAATTGAAGGCCCGCGGGGACCAGTGTTAGCAGTTCGACCCATAGCCCAGCGTCCTCTCCCGACGCAGACTCAGTAGTTCCAGCAGCAACGTCCGACGCAGTAGGCGCAAGTCCAGCAAGCCCAACCAGCAAGACAACCAATAACAAGTTAGAGCCGCGGTCCCTAGACGATGGCCTGACGAAACATTTGGTAACCTAGAGCGGTTTTTAGCCGAAGGCCCTATAATTGTGGGTGAGATTTTTGCTCTTTTTAGCTTGTCTTAATCTTGGGTTCCTGTCGAACGATCTCGTGTTCCGACCCGTTCGAAATACGATAGTCGTTTCAATCCTTTCGTTGAGCAAATGTGAGTTTTTCGTCCTGCTTTTCTGCCTTTGTATCTCGTGGTACGTGATTTCTATGATGTGTCCCGACTGCGAAGGTATGTCCTGGATTAGAGTCATGTCCTCGATATAGTCGTTGGTACCGACTTACCTCCAGGCTTGGCTCTTGTCCATTTGTGTGAGTCAGCATAGGCAAGCGAGAACGAGTTTCTATTCGACTGACTCTGGATTATATGTATCCATGTCTCCATTTTCTGTGTGTTGCTTTTGTGCATTTATTCATTAGTTAGTTCTGCAGCTATCTTTTCTATTTTTAGTTAATTGCTTAGTATAATCCTTTGATTAGTGACTTGCGATTTCCTGAGCTTTCTCGTGTGTTCCAGCTCGACTAGCCTTAGTGAAATTTCGAGGACGAAATTTTTCAAAGGAGGGTAGAGATGTCACACCCGATTCCAGATTTGGTATTTCTTGAATTTCTAGAGTTTAATTTTCCTAATAATGTATTTCTGCTGTATTTCTCATGTTGGTCCTGTCATTTTATTTATCGTTATTTCCTGTTGTTGAGAGAGACTATCCGAGACCAGTGGAATACCTATTGGCATTGTCATAGACCTAGTTTAGGATCTGCATGTAGAATGGACACCTGGTTCGGTTCATTTGACTGAACCCATAACTAAATCGTTTTTTCTCTTCTCTTAGTATATATATGAGCTTTTCTCTCTCTCCTTTCTTTCTTCTTAATTTTTATTTCCTTCTTCCTTGCTCCCTTCTCCCTCACCCCCGTGCACCTCCCCTACTCGAACCCTAGCACCGGACCTAGCTAGGAAGAGGTCGTTGGACTCTTAGGCAAGTACATCTTGCTCCATGATGAACCTTGATTTTCAAAATTTTCACATTTATGTTGTTTTTAAAAATGTATTTGATGGAAAATGTTATCCTTGAGTTGTTGATCATATTTAGTTCTTGGAGTTTTGGATTTTGATGTATAGGTTTTTGTAGATCTGAGTTTTAAGTTTAGAATTTTTATGTGTTCCATGAGCTTTCCTTGGTTTTGATCTATCAAAACTTAGCGTTTTCGAAAACTAGTTGTTCCTTATGTTAGAGCATTTTATTCCGTGCAATTTGGCTCTTGTTTTACTTGATTTGGAGTAAAAATAAAGTTTTTATGAAGATTTTTTTTGGTTTTTGGAGCTTTCGGCCATGGCTGAACCTACTGTTGGAGAAGATGGAGTTTTCATGCGGCCAACGACCTATACGGCAGAGAGTGCTATGTGACCCGAGAGGGTTATGCGGCCTGAACTCCTTGCCGCATACTGACAGCATTCGTCCATCTTGTTGGATGCATGACTGTACATTACACAAAGTGTTCTGGTGCTATCATCGAACTGCTTGTGTTTTCACTCGCTAAACGAATGAAAAATTCGCTAAGTCCAAGAGGGACGTTTATGCGGCAAGCAGTTCATGCGACAGACAGTTCATGCGGCCACGAGCTGTTTTCCTTGAACGTATGACTTTGAACTGTTTGACACATCTTCTTATGACTCTTGACTTTTTCCTGACACACTTTTCGGCCTGTCACATCCATCTCTTTATGTCACTACACTGACACTTCATTATTGACCCATCACTCAGCACTTGCCCCAAGGAGTATACTTTAACCCTGAGCATGCGGCTAGTGAGTGCATGCGGCCAGTGGGTGCATGGGGCAAGTGACTCTATGCGGCCAGTGGGCGCATGCGGCCAGGAATTCTTGTGCACATTATGTATTTCTTTTAATTATGTCCATATAATAATTCCTTTAGTAATTATTGTTGTGTGCTTCCTTATGTTGATACAAATTTATGTTACCAGACAAGTTTGCATGTAAGTTCACGAGACAAGTTTATGTACAAGTTCATAATCCTCACGACACCGTGGAAATGGTTATGTATAAAAATCCATTGCATTTGGCATCAGGCAATCGAGTGTGAGTATTGTCCAATGTATCGCGTGCCGCGAATACGATAACTCATGAAAAGCTCGTACTCGTGACTCGTCATTCTAGGAAGTTCTCAAGTGTCCATGACTCGAGAACTTGAAATAATTTAGTAATGATTAAACAAGATAAGAATTACCTAGATCATTGGGAGGGAATAATATTGTGCTACCGGCTACCCCGATCTCTAAGGGCCCCATGCAGCATGAAAAACCCTGCTAGGCAATGACTCTATGACTGACAAAGTTTACGCGTGCTACGACACTACAAGACAAGTTTATATACAAGTTTACGTTTATAAAGCAAGTTTATGATTACAAGTTTAAGTTTATGCTTATAAGTTCAATTTCTATTTATGACAAGTAACACGTTATGTTATTGTATGGTTGAATGTGCATTTAAGTTTACTCGACAAGCGTACCCTTGGCCATCCGGGTTAATTGCAGTGTCGGTAGTAGCAATATTTTTAAAGCATGCATGCATGTAGTAATTAATGCATGTGACAACCCTAGTTAGTTAATCGTAGCAAGCCGTAGAGCTGTTTGGCCGTACGATAAATGATGTTACTTTCGTTATAGGTTGTTCTCCTAGTTTCATTTTCTTCCGGCACGTGGTTAGGGTGCTAAGTTCTGCTCGGGTGAAGTGCTGCAACCCCGGTTCTTGTTTGGTTTAAGGCTTGTGGTCCCGATCTAGGGTAGTTTCTATGCTCTCTTGCCGCTCGTCGCCTTACTTTCATTTTTGCAAATTGTTATCAGTTCTTCCAGTATTATTCTTGAGACAAATACATTGGTACCGTACAAGTCTCGGTCAGCATTTATTTATTTTATGTCTCTTTCTGCTTATGTTGTGATGTGTTTGGTCTATCACCTTGAGATCCTTTGTAGTACTTGTTGCTTGGGGTTCTGACCCCACTGGCTTTGCATGGCCAGGTTACCCCGAAGAGAACCAGGATCCACCGCACTTCCAGCAAGATGGCTCGCACTCTTAGGATTGCGGCCGAAGTTCGCGAGTGGGTTTCCTTCTTCCACCCTTCGTCTTGATTACTTTATTTTGTGGTGTTTAGCTAGGGGCAGAGTTTGCTCCTTATATTTTTGAGACTGCAGTCAACATGATGTATATATTAGACCATGACTAGTATATTTGATCATGTATTATTATACTCTGGTAGTGCAGCATTTTGTATTCACTAGCTTCATGATCATATGTGACATGTAATTTGGGACGCCTCTTTACTTTCATGTATGATATACTCTTGTATTTGTGTTGTTGGATTGAGATAATAAGATTTGTCGGCCTTAGGACTGACGTCATAGCATGCTAGAGTTCAGCCATTTGTTTTCTAGACAACCTTAACACATTGCGGCTTACTTCGGTATTCTGTAAGGTGCGGTTGGCCATGCCAGTCTCCGTATTTATCTAGTATTCTGGGAGCGGGACGTGACACCATTTGGTGATTTCTTACCCACGGTCGTTCAGCCATCCCTGTATTTGAGTAATAACTTACTCAGCCTGCATAAGACATTGTTAGCTATGACATATGTCTATATGAAGGTCATTGATTCAGCATCAAACTTGGACTTAGAGTTGGTTAAACGGCTCCCCTCCCCGAAGGATAGCGAGTCCACTTGGAGTGAATCACCGTGCTACCTTGCACATGCTCTGGTTCCCCCTAGGACGAACGGGTCCGTGGCCGCGGATTACCGTTCGAGAAATTATTTATTGTGCACAAGTTGTCCATAACCATGCATATGATGCAACTTTACTAATAAAAGAAACACAATATGCACATATAGAAACTTGATAATTATCCCACAGTTCTCGTTTCTCGTTTGAGCCGCAGCTCGCCATACTTACCGCCTGCATCGGGACTTTTTATAATCTACCCTTTCATAACAACACAGGTTAATAGAATGTGATTATTTATCTTGCATTATCTTTCTGGGTTCTTGCTAGGTATCATTGATCGTTTTGTTAAGCATGATGACTAAAGGATTCATCGAAGGATTGAAGTCACTCACTAGTTGGTGAATTGCTGAGAAAGAGAGATCTTCTTCGAGACTTCAGGCGCGGCTCACAGTCTCACCTGCATTGGCACCAACAATGGTTCAGAACTCTACTTCTCTTTCTCTCAGTAATTCGATATGAAATGCGAGACAGTGAAAGCAAGCAATGAAAACCATTCATCGAAAACAATCATGAAAACGCAATCACAAAACCAACAGCGAAAA